>JAOPSE010000540.1:0-467141 GCA_029449295.1 Zea luxurians
AACTGTGACAATTAGACAATGATTGCTAAATTGACGAGTTCTAAGGATAATGGAAAGTGATCAAGACATGTCAAAAGACGATTGAAGTCTGTCAGAAAGTTGAGAAACTCCGGAGTTATAAGTGTGACTTAAATTTCAATAGATAAAAATCTGGCAGATCCTTTTACCAAGGGACTACCACGTAATGTGATAGAAATCGCATCGAGAGAGATGGGTATGAGACCCGAATAAAGTTGCCATGGTGGAAACCCAGTCTATGTGATCGGAGATCCCGTGAATTAGGTCCTGGGAAGAAAAGCCATTCGTGAACTAAGGAGAGTAACTTTTGACCCTCTCTAAGAAAAGATGCAATACTCTCAAATGCTGTAAGGCAGGTTGGCTTTGTGCCTTAATGTGTTCTGTTGGCTTGTATTAGCAAAGATGTTGTCCTGCAGAACATTCTTGAAAGACACACCTATATGAGTTAGACTGTCTAACGTCGTAGCCTATGAGATCTGGGTGATCTCTAGTAAACTCATGAAGAGACCTTGGAGTACGACGTATATGCTCCACCCGAGAAGGGGACTACTGGTAGCCAAGTACTGGTCAAGACTTCATGTGAAACCCATTCACGCAAAACTTGCAATTCAAGGCATAGTCCATTGTCCAAGTTGTGAGTTGGTGTAGCTTGGAGTTCTAGGCGGAAGTTCAACTTAATAGTCTCTGCTAAAAAACTAGTATATTAAACAGTAGTGAACAGTGGCGAAAACTGTAGATGGGCATTTGAGATCTGGTGGGGGATTGTTAGGATTTCTGGGCTTGGCCCAGTTGAGAAATTCAAATAAATCCTAGGAAAATCTCAAAAGCCCATATAAGTGTATGGCTAGGGGATAGGTGGAACCAATAGCACCATATTGCTAGTTCTAGTGGAGTAGAGCTAGCTTAAATATGGAAGCCACACTCACTCACCAAGTCATGGATGAGAGGAGAGAGTGTGGAGAGCCACACACGCGCGCGCGCTCGCTTGCCTCGCCTGGCCTGGCCGGGCCGGGGTGAAGGGCGCGGGCACACGACATGCGTGTGAATGGTCCGAAATCCGGCCCCTCGCCTTGCAGGGGCGCGGCTACCTTTTGTCGTTTGATTTTTGGTTTCTTGGCTGTTACGTTTATCCTAACCGATCGCTATAAAATCTCAACTGAACGCGAGATTTTCGTGGGCGGATAGGATTGGAGGTCGCGGACTCGGCCCTATAAAAGGAGCCCGGTAGCCAGCATCCAGATCATCCCAGTTTAGCTTTCGCCTCTCTTCACAGCTGAGCCGCCTTTCAGTTCTCTTCATCCCGATCGCAGACGTGCATCTGCGATTAGGAGAGCAGGTCTCCGGAACCCTTCGCCTTCTAGATCCTGCACTAGGAGAGGGCAAATAAGGTTTTTGGGAAGCGTCTTCACGCGACTGCTCGTGATCTTCTAACCTCGTCGACCCTGCTGATTTCGCTACTTCGACGTTGTCGACCCTGCTGATTCCGGCGCGCGCCATCTATCAGTATGTCTAATAGTTCGCATCATCTGATTTGACTTTTTACTTTAGTGCTTCTGATTTTGTCATGATTTATATTCGGAATTTAATCTGGAATTTGTCTAATTATTCAACAATCCAAAAACCTTATTGTAGACAATTTCCTAGTTTTTCTATGGCTGCTTTGCCGACACGCTGAAGCCAGAAAAGTTCAATGGTATGCACTTTAAGAGATGGCAAGTCAAGGCCACGCTCTGGCTTACTGCTATGAATGTCTTCCATGTTAGTAAAGGCAAACCTGAGGGTCCACTGACTCCTGAACAGGAGAAAGAGTATGACCATGCCAATACTATCTTTACGGGAGCAGTTCTTAGCGCCCTTGTTGATCGTCTGGTTGATGCGAATATTCAGCATACAGACGGGAAAGAGTTATGGGATGCACTTACTACCAAGTATGGTGCATCGGATGCTGGCAGTGACCTGTATATCATGGAGAGCTTTCATGATTATAAGATGGTTGATAATTGCTCTATTGTAGAGCAAGCTCATGAAATACAGTGTATACAAGCCAATCGTTCACACATTTCTTCTTCCCCAACATAGGCGTGAACCAAAGCTGCGTTGCCAAGGGCCATCAGTCGTCGTGAGAAGGGGAACCAACTCACTGCGGCTGAATCTCGCGTCCACGGGCCGGTAGCCCAGTCGGGGAGCTCACGCAGGGTCATGCGGGTGCCCAGACTGTGTGCGGGTCGTCGGTTGGGGAAACCCGGATCGTGCTTCGTTGGAAATCGCTCGCCGGAATCACCTCGCTTCATAGGACCGCCCCTGCAGGATGACAGAATCCTTACGCCAATCCCTCTTGGTTATAAACTTCTATTCCCTTCGCTAGACCCTTTCCTCTGTGTATCATCTCATGGTGTACTAGTTCGTGTGTCCGGGTGCTGGTATTTGTCCCTCGGCTTGGGTGCCACCATGGAATCATCGGGCACCATGGCCTGGCTCGTGTGTTTGCCCTTCAGCGATTAGATGCCACCACCTAGTTTGATGTGGCATCCGCACTGCACAACCACAACTGATGGTAGTGTTAGGGTACAGAACTGCTCTGCGACGGTGCACCAGCAAGGGCACCGCCGCGTTTCGCGTGTGTGCTGCTGTGGCCGACGATGTTAGGAAGCGGATAGGCTCAGGGGCGTAGATCCTCGCATCAGCTGCCTAGATCAACCGAGCGAATGGCTAACTCAGAGTCCTTGTGTTAACTGTCGAATGTAGGATGAGCGGTCCTGATTGATTATGGCGAGGATGTTGCTGGGATCGCAAATCCCGAATCCAAGGGCCAACATCACACGCGGACCTGAGACTAATCGGATCCGTTGATTCGGAATCGGACGACCCTGATGGCCCAATACCCCTTTGGCCAGGCCAATTTGCAAAAGACCCCTCCAAGATTATAGAAATCAACCCGCCGTCCATCGAATGTAGTAAAGATTATAAATTAAGTCCTGAAAATTTACAAGTTAGCCCCAAACTCTCCAATAATATTATGCTCAGTTCAAGGAGTTAGAAAATCACATGAACTAATTTAGAAAATGTTTTTTTAGTGTAAAAAATAATTCCCAAATCTTGTTTAATTCCTAGAAAATTCATTTTAACTCCTTTTTAATCCATTCAAGTCGCAAAAAATTGTTTTTAATATTGTTTATCATTTAATAAGTCTATTTTAGCATGAAACCTAGATTGAAATTAATCACTTGGTTATTTTTGTACCCAACTCTGTTTTAGCATGAAACCTAGATTGAAATTAATCACTTGGTTATTTTTGTACTCAACACATCAAACCTTTGGAAAATCATAACTTATTATCTGTGACTCCAAATTTAGTGATTCTCGAACCTGCGATCTCGTTACGATATATAGAATATTACCATGCGTTATATCTCTCTATTTGGTGTGATGTTAATTTCCCCTGTACTATGTTTGTTTGTATTGTTTCGAGTAGACGAGCAAGTGATCGAGGACCCCGGTACCCAGCAGGTGGAAATTGCTTTGCAGGAACTCATTGAAGGCAAGTTGTGCCCTTGGCCACTTTTATTTACCCAATAATGTTCTCTATAATCATTTTGGTATGTATAGGCTTAATTTTGATGGGACCCAATAGGTCACCATAGTTTGGTCATCTTTACACCTTGTTTACCCCTGAACTTTTGGGTAGTCTTTGCTATTGCTTTATGTGGTTTGGGTGTTGTGATAACCATTACACATGGTCCTTCTTTATTATTATTGTTCTATTCTGTTTATGATAATACTATTATGTTAATTAGAACATGGAGCTTAACTTGAGCAACACGTGCCACCACAAGGGTGGAATGGGACGCCCTTGGCTGACTAATTAGGAAAGCTAGTGGAGGTCTACCTTACCCGAAAGGGGCAAGGGTAGTAGGGGAGTTGGCGGTATAGAGAGGTTCTCGGGTTGATTTTGCTGCGATGGCAGTCAGACGGGGGATTCCTACATTGCGCTCCCTAGATACTATAGCAGGTATTCTTAAGCTAGTGGAACTTTGTAAAGGCCTCGTAGTGTTACCCTGCCTCGTCTCCTTGGTAGAGATGAATGGGACTTCTAGACCCCTTGGCAACTGGGAGATATGACTTGTGGGTAATGGGTACAACCTCTGTAGACTGTAAAACCGGTATACTAGTCGTGCTCGCGGTCATGAGCAGCTCAGAACTCTCGCATGATTTAATTTATGGAATTAAACTCAATTTGTCATTTGCATCGCATTGTGGTTTTATTATTAATTTGATCTATTATTACTCTGGTTTGGTATCTACTTACATTTAGTAACTGCTAATAAAACTTGACCAACTTATTAAAAGCAATGCTCAGCTTTAACCCTTATTTGTTGATCAGCCTTACACTTCACATGAGCTCCCACCTTTGGTGAGTTCATGCACATTATTCCCCACAACTTGTTGAGATATGATATTTGGTTAGCTCACCCTTGCGATATATAAACTCCCCCACAAGTGAAGAGCAGGTAGTTCAGGAGGAGGTCTGTAACACCCTGAATTTGGGGGTACAAAATTTCTTTCTTATTATCATCCAAATTCAGGTGTTACTCTTCTCTCTCTCTAGTTTCTATCTATCTCTAGATTCTTTTTCTTTTTCCCTTTTGAGTAGAGTTAGCTTAATTAGGAGAGATTAGTTATTTATTTTTGCCAAAACATTATGAGTCATGACATGTTGCATCATGCTGAGCTTAAATATTCTTTGAATTGTTGCACATGTTTGAATTAGTTTGAATTTGAAACTTGATTTGAGTTTGAATTGAAAACCCTAGAGAAAAAGAAATGGAAAAGAAAAAGAAATTCCAAGGAAAAAGAAAAAAAGCCAAAGCAGCCCAGCCGGCCCAGCTCGGGCCAGCCAGGCCGCGCGCCCGTGCCGCCTGACAGGTGGGTTCCACCTGTCAGCGGTGGTTCTCTTCCCCACGTGCTCTCTCTCCCTCTCTCTGCCAGTGGGACCGGCCTGTTGGCGCCAGTTGCCTTCACAGACGCGCCCCTCTCCCCCTCTGCCTCGCGGGCCCCGCCTCGTCAGTGCACCGAACCGTTACCCCCGCGCGCCCGCTCTCTCTCTCTCCTACGCCGTGGGACCGCCCTGTCAGCTCCACTTTCCCCACGCCCGTCGTGGACCAGCACGCGTGCACTCGTGCACGCACGTCGAGATCCCTGGCCACGTCGCCCGCCCACGCACCCTAGCTCTTTTTTGAGCACCGCCCACGCCCGCACTCGCTCCCCCATCCCATTTCGCACAGCCTCGCCCTCTCTCGCGCTCTTTCCCACGCCGCTCGACCTCGCCGGAGACCCGCGCCCGCCGTGCCAATCGTCTAGCCCACCGGAAGCCGCGCCAGGCCACCCCGAGCTCCGCCCTAAGGTGAGACACCCGTTCCCATGCTCGGTTTTCCCAATTGTGCTTCGCTGTTGGCCAATTTTAGCTTCGCTGGTGGTTGGCCATGGCGGTCCATCGCACCCCGCACGGTGGTCGGCCAAATTGGCCCTGTCCAGTGCCCCCGCGCCAGCCCCTAGCGTTCCCCTTGCCCTGATGAAGATAGTCCAGGCCTTAGCGCGCCTCAGACCCCCTCCCCATGGCCGGAATCCCTCACCAGAGTTACCCTGACCCGCCCAGAGTCCTCCCTCAGCCATTCTCCCCTCTCTGACCCCGGTCTCGTGACCACAACCCTACCAGTGAGTTCGATGTGCCTTCCCCTTTATTTTTGGCCAGCTCCAGCGACCCCGGAGCCGCCATAGCTCGCACCTGCCCCAACTCTGGCGATCTCACCGCCGCGAGAAGGAGCGGCGCAGCCATAGCCGTTAACCCCTCCCCGACTTTGATCTCCCTCGTCCGATCTCTATCGCACGACCCAGATCACGGGATACCACTTCGCGCACGCGCACCCCAGGTCTAGACCTACCTGTCAGTGCCTGTGCCCCTTGGCGCTGGTCCCAACCGGTCAGTCCGCCCCCCTTCTCGGTCGCTGACACAGCCGGCCCGCCTCTTAGCGCTCGCTCGCCCGATTGAACCCTAGGCTTTTAAATAATTACAGGATTAGACCTATTTTCATATTTTAAATTCCCAAACTTGTTTATTTCATATCTTTTACATATGAACTCCAAATTTAGTGATTCAAATTGCAAAATATTCATAGGAATATTCTCTGTTTGAATAAATTAGTTCCATTTACTATCTGCACACTCTAATTTTTATGATAAATTATGAACTAGTATATGTGTAGATTTATTCATTTAATAAAATAAATAAAAGGGAAACCCTAGAATTAAAGTATACTTAATCTTGTAGGATTAATAGTGTGTATTACATGAATTTATCTCTGGGTTAATTTTTATGTCTCATTGAAGGTAATTAAATCAGATTATGTAATCATAGACATTACTTAGGTAATAATTAACTACTAAGTGAGAATTAGTTCCCCCTATAATTTGATTTCCCTTTTTGAGTTTATGCTTTTGTTTTGAGATGTGTTCCCATGTTTGTACATGATTGATGTGTTGTTTATTTGTCATTTACTAAATGTATTGAATGCATGATCGCTTTATTTAGACAACGAGCAGTCCGTGGTTCCTGAGTGTGTTGCTGAAGATCTTCCTAAGCAACAACCTGGTGAAGGCAAGTGTCCTCAGACCTATCATGTCCTAATTTACTTTATAATTCACTGTCCCGTATTATATTATTGAAACCTAAGGATTGACTAGTTTGTATTTACCTTACCCTTGCTTACCTTTTTGGGTTAATCATGGTTAGCTTATGTTATTGTTTAACTTAATCTATGAACATGATGTGATTATTTATCATACGATGATGTTATCCTGATGATGTTCCTGTGATACTTTAGGGGACTCAGGCTGTTTCCTGAGTACCTCTCCGTAAGGACCTGTTTGGGGAGTGACAACCCGGGATAACAGTGCAACCATGAGGGTGGAATGGGACACCCTTAGCTGAGTAATTAGAGGAACCAGAGGAGTAGTTGGCTTTGCCGTAGGGCCGTCAATGGGGTCCGGGCATAGTACTTGCTCTGCCGAGGTTGGTTGCAGAGGTTCTTTGATTTGGTTTTGTTAGTCACCCTTCCTTTGGGGAGATGTATTGTGTTTATCAAACTGGAGAAACCTAACGGGCGGCTATGACCTCTGGGAAATCTTTGTAAAGGCTACGTAGTGAGACCCTGCTAGGTCACCTTGGTAGTGATCAATGAGGAGGCTAGAACCCTAGGCAGAAAGGGAATCACGACTTGTGGGTAAAGTGTGCGACCTCTGTAGAGTGTTAGAAACTGGTATATCAGTCGTGCTCACGGTTATGAGTGGCCTTGGGATCCTCTTTGATTAAAAGAACTTTGGTTACTTTTATGATGATGATTAGCAATGATGGTTATAATTTTGATCTCTTGTATCTCCTCTTGGAGGGAGTGCTTCTAGGTAATAACTGGATTTATTACTAAAATTTAGCTCTACATATAGTAATAAAACTTGACCAACTAAAAGCAACTGCTTAACCTTAACTCCACATACAGCTAGTCCACTTTAACCAAACAGGACATTTGCTGAGTATGTTGATGTGTACTCACCCTTGCTTTACAAACCACCCCCACCCTAGGTTGTCCCCACTGTACTCAGTGCTCAGGAGGTGATGCTGGCAACATGGAGGACTTTGAGGAGTTCTAGGACTATGATGAGTTCTAGTTTATCTTAGTGGCAAACCCCTAGTTGGCTGCATGTGTAGGCTTATCCTCTACATTTCGTTTTCCACACTTTGATATTAATGTTAAAGACAATGTTTATGTATTAGACTCTATGGATGTCTTGGACATCTTGATGTAATTAAAGTACCTTTCCGCTATTTACTTTGAGCATTGTGTGATGATGTCCAATTATATAATCGCTGTGTACGTGAGTTCTGATCCTGGCACATACATGGTTCGCATTCGGTTTCCCTTCCAAAACTATGTGTGACAAGGTCTACAATGAGGAGTAAGAGCTTATCTAGGAGGCAAATAAGGAATGGTAATCAATTTTCCAAGAAAGGAAATGCATCAACTATTTGTCACACAATTCCTATCACCTAATGCATCATATAAGGTGATAAAGATTTTAAAACAACAAGAAAATGGATAATGCACCGGGGCTTGCCTTGTGTTGCAGGAGTTTATGTTTCCACACTGCAGATGTCGAAGTAAAAGTTGTTCTCCGCTGGAGGATTTTTAGTCTAGGAGCCAACTTCTTCTACTACAGTTACTTCTTCGTGTTCTATACATGATAACACATGTATATGAATGCTGATGCTATGTCATGAATATGCAATTATACAATAGAGAAATAGTAAGTTGAATCTTGAATACAACTTTCCTTCACGATACGAATCAACTACCAAGATTTCCTAGTTATGGGTTTTCTAGTCAAACAATGTCTAAACCATTTCAAACTTCACTTAAGGTCTCTAATCATCATATTAAGCCTACCCAAAAAGTTTTATGATTTTTGGAATTACTAAATTATTTCTAAAAGGCTTGGTTTAGGCACCTTTAAATGCTACACAATTCCAGGTTTGGGATAAAAATCTTGGAATGATTTTTATTAAATACTACTTGATTTTAGAAATCTAGCAAAATTGGTCTCAAAATTTTACCATTTTTCTACCTTTTTTCTACCGATTTTCCAAGTTATTAGGAAAAAGAAAAAGAAAAAAATGATGAACAGGGTTGGGCCGAATCTAGCCCGAGTCGGCCTGCGAACAGGGAAAACGTGCGCGTGCCCATGCCCACGTTGCTCAGTTTGCATCGGGGTCCCTAGGGTTTCAAACAATGGCGAAGCGCCTTCTGGTATTATTCTAATGTGTCACTGACATCTTCACTTAGACCCCTCCCTTCTATCTCTTTTACAACATCACGCCCCCATGCTCGACTCCGGTCGAATACATGGCTCCAACCGTGAGTCTTGCCGGCAGCAACCCCCATCACTGGTAGTAAGCACACTAGCATCACCCTAGAGGCTCCGTAAGTATGTTATCGAGACTAACTCGATGGTCCCGCCCTCAAACCTTGTCCGCCCGCAATGATGGCGGAGCCAGAACTTCATCGAGTCTGTTCCGAGCAACAGAACGCGCTAGCGTTTAAATTGAGGGTTGGATGAGTATCACTAACTCACCAGAGGTGTGGTACGCGCGCGAATTTGGATGGAGCAGGCGTGGGAGAGTGGGTCGGCATGCAAGGTGTCCATGGCGGCGTTCCCGGGCGACGACGCGGTGTTCTCGGAGCTCTGCGGTGGTAGCATTCAATCGGCCGGCATGGTGAGCAACCAGAGACTAAAGGCGTGCCAAAACAAGGATTAGACGGGTATGAACTGACCCAAGGAAGGCTTGCCACAGTTGGGCTCTGAGAGCACCTAGAGGGGGGGTGAATAGGTGATCCTGTAGAACTTGAAACTTAAGCCACAAAAACTTGGTTAAGTGTTAGCACAATAATCGCCAAGTGGCTAGAGAGGAGTCTTCAACAAAACACAATAACCACAAAGATATCAATCACAGAGATGGCACGGTGGTTATCCCGTGGTTCGGCCAAGACCAACGCTTGCCTACTCCATGTTGTGGCGTCCCAACGGACGAGGGTTGCAATCAACCCCTCTCAAGCGGTCCAAAGACCCACTTGAATACCACGATGTTTTGCTTGCTTTTCTTAATCCCGTTCGTGAGGAATCTCCACAACTTGGAGCCTCTCGCCCTTACACTTGAAGTTCACAAAGAAGCACGGAGTAAGGGAGAGATTAGCAACTCACACAAGACACAAAGATTACAGCAAATACGCACACACAAAACCCAGACTTAAGCTCAAAAGACTAGCACACTAGAACGGAGCTCAAATCACTAGAATGTCGAACAAGTGCGCAAGAATGGAGTGTGAGTGATCAAGAGTGCTCAGGGAATGCTTGGTGTGCTCCTCCATGCGCCTAGGGGTCCCTTTTATAGCCCCAAGGCAGCTAGGAGCCGTTGAGAGCAATCCTGGAAGGCAGATCTTGCCTTCTGTCGACTGGAGCACCGGACAGTCCGGTGCACCACCGGACACCGTCCGGTGCAGATATCCTTCCTTATTTGGCGAAGCCGACCATTGGAGTCTGAGAGCCGTTGGCGCACCGGACATTGTCCGGTGCACACTGGACAGTCTGGTGCACCAATGTGACCGTTGGCTCGGCCACGCGTCACGCGCGGAATCCTCGGCCGACCGTTGCCCCGGCTGACTGTTGATTCACCGGACAGTCCGATGCACCACCGGACAGACCGGTGAATTTTAGCCGTACGCCGTTAATCATGTCCCGAGAGCGACGAGTTCGCCTGTGAACGACTCACCGGACAGTCCGGTGCACCACGGACAGACCGGTGAATTTTAGTCGTACACCGCCGTCGAAGTCCCGAGAGCAGCCTGTTCGCCAGAGCCAGCCTGGCGCACCGGACACTGTCCGGTGCGCCACCGGACACTGTCCGGTGCACCCAGACCGCGCAGACTTTGGCTGAACAAAGCCATCGCATTTCCAATTCAATCTTTCCTGTTTCCAGCACTTAGACACAATACATTAGTCCATAAAACAATGTACTAAGTCTAGAAACATACCTTTTGACATGATTTGTCCTTTGTCCACCACTTTGCATAGATTAGCACAAAAGCACTTGCGTTGGCACTCAATCACCAAAATACTTAGAAATGGCCCAAGGGCACATTTCCCTTTCAGGCTCTTCATGGCGGCACCGGTGACGATTCTCGGGGAAATTCGATGACTATGAGCTATGGTGAATGAGGGGAGGTGTTTGCGGGTGGACTAGATGCGCAACAGAGAGGCGGAGCAAGGGAAGCACTCAATTTAAAGAGATGGGGCACGACTTGATCCAATTTTGGATGAGAGTGAATCGTATTGCCACGGCGGAATGACTACAGAGACCTACCGTGGAGCTCTTGCATTCACAGGTCTATGGGCACGACCCAAAGAGTGCCACGGTCATGACACTACGGTGAATCAAGCAACTATGTGGCGTTTACAGAGAACGACGATGTAACACTCTGAATTTGGGGGTATAAAATTTCTTTCTTATTATCATCCAAATTTAGGTGTTACTCTTCTATCTCTCTGACTCTAGTTTCTATCTCTCTCTAGCTTCTCTCTCTCTTTTTCCTTTTGTGTAGATTTAGCTTAATTAGGGAGGGATTAATTATTTTTCTTGGCCAAAACATTATGAGTCATGAAATGTGCATCATGCTGAGTTTAAATATTCTTTGAATTGTTGCACATGTTTGAATTAGCTTGAATTTGAAACTTGGTTTGAATTTGAATTGAAAACCTAGAGAAAATAAATAGAAAATAAATTGGAAAATCCCTCGAAAAAAGGAAAGCCATTTCGGACCAATCGGCCACTAAGCCCAGCCGCGCGCTCGTGCCCGCGCCCGCGCTCCCCCGGTCTCTGACAGGCAGACCCCGACTGTCGGCGCCGACCCGCGCCTCTCTTCCTCTCTCCCTCTTGCTGTTATGTGGGGTCACCTTGTCGGCGCTTTGGCCTATCGTGTGCTCGCACGTCCGTGCCGCTGTCTCGTGGGCCCCGCTCACCAGTCCCTTCCCCCTCTCCTTCAACCGCTCGCCTGCATGGACCACACGCACGCACGCCGAGATCGCCACGCCCACGTCGCCACCTAGCTCCAAACCGGCACCCCGACCCCCTCTAGAAGTCCCCGCACACCCCCACGTCCCCCCTGCCTCACTCATTTTGCCTCTACCCACTCACCCGAGCTGCACACACCCATTTTTCAAGCTCGCCGGAGCTTCCCCATCGCCAAGCCTCCTGCGCCCGAACCCGCCGCCGGTAGAGCTCGGCCACCGTCCGTGACCATGCTCCGCCACCGTCAGGCACAGCCTCCCACCGTTCTCGCCCCACCCGAGATGAATTTCCCCGTTGGACCTTCTTTTCTATCTCCCTCGTTTTCTCTATCCCGTCGATTAGTCACCGGTACTAGTACCACGGCGTCAAATCGAGACCCCCGGCCAACCGCAACAGCCCCGTGCCTTCTTCGCCCGCACGGAGTCACCGGCTCCAGCCATGGCGCTTGCGCCGTGCGCGCGACCAAGGTAGACGGTGGTCCTGACAAGGAGGACCCGCCCGTCAGTCTGCCCCTTCTTTCCCCATTCTGTGTCACTGCCTTGAGGGCCCTGTCCATCAGGGCATGCCCGCGAAGTCATGCCTGCGCATGCCCTCTACCGCTAACTAGCAGGCCTGACCCCCCTGACCCCGCCTATCAGACCCCTGTCGTTCCCCCTCCCATGTGCCTGAGTCGCCGACCCGTGTGCCCCACCTGCCAGAGAGTGCCCGCGCTCGCATCCGGCACCGGGGATACCCGGGCCGCTGACGCGTTGGACCCGCTAGTCAGCCCTCGCGTCCGATCCCGTGCGCCTGCTTCTAATCTCGGGCGTTTGTTCTCGATCAGATGGCCGAGAAGCCCGGATACCCTTTCACTGTGGTTGTTTTGCTTAAGACCCCCTCGGTTTTCTGCAAATAGAACCCGCCGTCCCTATACTTTATACGTAGGCCCCTGTAATCTTGTAGATCGAACCCTAGGCTTTTAAATAATTACAGAATTAGACCTATTTTCATATTTTAAACTCCCAAACTTGTTTATTTCATATCTTTAGTATATGCACTCCAAATTTAGTGATTCAAATTGCAAAATGTTCATATGAATATTCTCTGTTTAAATAAATTAGTTCGAGTCACTATCTGCACACTCTAATTTTATGGCTAACTATGAACTAGTATATGCATTGATTTATTCATTTAATAAAATAAATAAAAGGGAACCCCTAGTGGTTAAAGTATATTTATTCTTGTGAGATTAATAATGTATATTACATGAATTTATCTCTGGTTTAATTGGTATGTCTCATTAAAAGGAATTAAATCATATTATGTAATCATGGATAATACTTAGAGAATAATCAACTACTTGATGAGAATTATTTCACCCTATAATTTAATTTCCCTTTTGAGTGTATGATTTTCCTTTTGAGATGTGTTCCCATGTTTGTACATGATTGATGTGTTGTTTATTTGTCATTTACCAAATGTATTGAATGCATAATCGCTTTATTTAGACAACGAGCAGTCCGTGGTTCCTGAGTGTGTTGCTGAAGATCTTCCTGAGCAACAACCTGGTGAAGGCAAGTGTCCTCTGACCCATTATGTCCCATTCATTTATAATTCACTGTCCTGCATTACATTATTTAAACCTAAGGATTGACTAGTCTGTATTTACTTATCCTTTTACCTTTTGGGTTATTATGGTTAGCTTATGCTATTGTGCTTTAACTTAATCAATGAACATGATGTGAATATTTATGATACGATGATGTTATCCCAATGATGATACTATGATATTTTAGGGGGCTCAGGCCAATTTTCCTGAGTACCTCTTCGTAAGGACTGGTTCGTGGAGTGACCACCCGGGATAACAGTGCAACCATGAGGGTGAAATGAGACGCCCATAGCTAATTAATTAGATGAACCTGGGGGTGTAGTTGGCTTTGCCTGAGGTGCCGTCAATGGGGGCTAGAGCGTAGTGCTCGCTCTGCCAAGGGGGGTGCAGAGGTTCATTCGATTTGGTTTTGTTAGTCACCCACCTTAGGGAGGTGTACTGCATTTGTACGACTGGCGAAACCTAACGAGCAGCTATGCACCAGGGGAGTGTTTGTAAAGGATACGTAGTGAAACCTTGCCGTCTCACCTTGCTAGTGTTTGAGGGTTTGATCGACCTGAGGCATAAAGGGATCACGACTCGTGGGTGAAGTGTGCAACCTCTTCAGAGTGTTAGAAACTAGTATATCAGCCGAGCTCACGGTTAAGAGCAGCCTTGGGATCCTCTTTGATTAGAAAACTTTGGTTATTTTTATGATGATGGTTAGCAATGATGGTTATAATTTTGATCTCTGGTATTTCCTCTTGGAGGGAGTACTTTTGAATAATAGTTGGGTTTATTACTAATACTTGGCTCTACTAATTGTAATAAATGTTTGACCAACTAAAAGCAACTGCTTAACCTCAACCCCACATATAGCTAGTCCACTTTAGCCAAACGGGACATTTGCTAAGTACGTTGATGTGTACTCACCCTTGCTTTACAAAACACCCCCACCCCAGGTTGTTCCCACTGTACTCAGTGCTCAGGAGGTGATGCTGGCAACATGGAGGACTTTGAGGAGTTCTAGGACTACGACGAGTTCTAGTTTTTCTTAGTGGCAAACCCCCAGTCAGCTGCCTGTGTAGGCTTATCTTCTACATTTTGTTTTCTGCACTTTGATATTAATGTTAATAACTATGGCTATGTATTAGACTCTGTGGATGTCTCAGACATCTTATTGTAATAAAGTACCTTTCCGCTATTTACTTTGAGCATTGTGTGATGATGTCCAATTATGTAATCGTCGTGTACGTGAGTTTCTGATCTTGGCACGTAGATGGTTCACATTTGGTTTGCCTTCCAAAACCGAGTGTGACATAAGTGGTATCAAAGCCATGCTGATTGTAGGACCGCTAACCTAGACTAGAATGGTTGCCCTAAGGACTATATACCCCCACTCTTACCATGATCTTTGGAGTCATTTCAAAAGTTGGTCATCTTGACCAACTCAATGCTATTTACATATCTTACAAAATTTTGTCTCACTTTTCTTTCTAGTTACTTTCTAGTCTTTTAGTTCTACTCTCACTCTTGTGCTTACGATGTCTTTTGTAGATGGCTCATCTTAGATGTACTGCACGTAAGTCAGTGATCCCCTTTTTGCCTTGCGGAGCATCCACTGCGTCGCACGGTGTCGGGTCAGTCCAGTCACCTGGAAAGACTGCATTGTCGCCTACACGAGGAGCAGGAGTGTCGACGCTAGGACCAGGAGCAGCATGACTCTTCCCCCTTGCCTCAGTAGGAGGTGGAGTCTGGGAGGCCGCCTTCCCCTGCACCTCAGCCAGAGATGCCCCATGCACCACCACAGGGCATCCCGACTGCTGGAGGAGACCCTGACGGAGATGGAGATGGTGATGATGCCGGTGGCAGTTCGAGCCATGGCATAGAGCTCTCGGAGGAGCTGGAGCCGGAGCCGGAGGGGTGGATTGCTAGACCCATCACTCGTGACACCGCTCGCGGGTGTCACTTCCACGACGCTCTCGACAACTTGCTGCGGCAGGCCTTCGACCGACACACTTGGTCTATCGAGTATCGTTGTGTAGTCTACCAGCACCGTCACGGGTTATACCCGGACCAGTGGGAGGCTACTTGCTTGGTACGCCGTCCGGACGATGATCTCCGGGGTGCAGAGGCCTTCTCAGAGCACTATTCTATTACTAAGAGGGATACTGCAGAGGGAGCCATGCAAGATGCAGCACGACGGGCACTTTCTCAGTATTGCTCGTTGTTCAGC
Source organism: Zea luxurians (assembly GCA_029449295.1). Lineage (NCBI taxonomy): Eukaryota > Viridiplantae > Streptophyta > Magnoliopsida > Poales > Poaceae > Zea > Zea luxurians. Next base: position 15,493 of record JAOPSE010000540.1, read on the forward strand.
GGGGTAGCTGACGGCCTTGACCTGAAGTACTACCCTCGCCGTTTGACCGGTAGTGCTGGAGGTGTGATTGTCTCGCCTATTGGTGAAGGCAATCCCAGGCTGAATAGCATGGTCAACCTGGTTGCCATGCTCAATAGACAGCTGGACCACGCCCTTGACGAGTTGGGCAAGGTTCAGGCGAAGGTTGCGGAATTATGTGCTGAGTGCGCAGCACGTCACTATTTGGATGGTGGTTCTCCCGCCCCCGTCGGGATTCGGCACCCTTACCGTTCACCGCCCCGTGGTCACTTCGAGTATGGTACCCCTGACTGTAGGACCCAGATAGATTTGGATCCATAGATCGATGGAGTCGGAGTCTGTAATAATGCTTAATTCAGTATCTTAGTCTTAGTCAGTCTTAGTTAGAGTTAGTCTGCTTATCTTATGTTGGAATGTTTGTCATGATGAACTTGTAATGAAGTTGGATCTTTGTAATGATTGCCACCAAGGTGTGGGTATCCCCTGCAACTTGGTGTAGTTATTGATAAAGTCAGTTATTTAGTTGGGTAATCCCTTTATTTCCACTTTCCTCTTTATCTGAGAAGCTGTCAGTGAGGATGATCAAGTGTTCAGTATTTTGAAGATTTTCTATACATCTTTCCTTAAAATAAAAGACTGCAGAGTCAGGTATGTTATGTGTGTGATTTCTACACATGTATGAGAACAGGTGCAGAGGTGCAAGGCGTGCTCAGCCAGAACAGCGGGAACCCCAGGAAGATGCAGCTCAACTGCAGTTGCCACCGCCACCCCTGATGACCATTGAGTAGATGTTCTTAATGCAGACAGAAGCAGTCCAAGCAATTGGTCAGACTCTAGCAGTGACGTAGCAGGTGCAGCGGCAGCCACCCCCACCTCAGCCCCTAATGCAAGTCCAGATGCCACAGGTGCCCAGAAACAAGCGGGCAGAATTCATGAGGGGCCATCCCCCTGTCTTCGCCCATTCTGTCGATCCCATGGACGCTGAAGATTGGCTGCGTACCATGGAACGTGAGTTGCACACCGCCCAGTGTAATGATCGTGAGAAGGTGTTGTATGGTCCCCAGCAGCTGAGGGGAGCAACATAGTCTTGGTGGGAGTCTTACCTCGCCACCCATGCCAACCCTGAAGCCATCACCTGGGAGGAATTCAGAGACAATTTCCGTCGCTACCATGTGCCCGAGGGACTAATGATAGTGAGGAAGGAGGAGTTTCTCGCCTTGAAGCAAGGTCCCCTGTCTATCGATGAGTACAGGGACAAGTTTCTACAACTATCACGTTATGCCCCAGAAGATGTCAACACGGATGAAAAGAGGCAATACCGCTTCCTAAGAGGATTGGTTGATCCCCTCCACTACCAGCTGATGAACCACACCTTCCCTACCTTCCAACATTTGATCGACAGGGCTATTCTGACTGAAAGGAAGCGTCGGGAGATGGAGGACAGGAAACGCAAGATTGGTGGATCTCAGGTTGGGAGTAGCTGTCGTCCTCGCTACTCAGGCAACCCACCTTAGCCATTTAAGCAAGGTCACCAACACCAGCACCAGCATCAGCGTTAGAACCAGCAACAGCAGTACCAGAGGCTGTTTCCCCAGCTGCAGCAGCAGTACCGTCAGAACAACCAGCAGGTAGGAAATCAATATCAGCGTCAGAGCAACCAGGCACCTCGCCTTCCTGCCCCAGCAACCAACCAGAACAACCAAGTAGCGCCAGTGCAAGGAGGAGGTTGTGCATGTTTCCACTGTAGGGAACAAGGCCATTGGACGAATCATTGCCCAAAGAAAGCAGCTCAGCAGCAACCAGCTCCCAATGCCCAGTCAGACAGAATGCAATATAACAGGAGGCAGCAACCATGGGCAGCCTCGTGCCCAGTATGGAAAGGTGAACCACTTGGAGGCCGACACAGTCCAGGAGACTCTAGGAGTGGCACTAGGTACATTTTCAGTCGAGTACCATTCTGCAAATGTGTTATTTGATACTGGAGCAACACATTCTTTTCTGACTGCATCATGGGTAGAATCACATAATATACCAGTAGCACCCATGTATCCACCTATGAGGGTTAGTTCAATTGGTGGGAGAACCCAAACGGATAGATTTTGCCCTAGTGCAAGAGTTCAAATAAGGGGGATAGAGTTCCCCGCTGATCTAATAGTTATGGGTAACCAGGATGCAACTATAGATGTCATCCTAGGGATGAACTGGCTAACCAAGTATCAAGCCAGTCTTAGCTGTGACAAGAGAACGGTGAAGTTAGTGTCTGTCGGAGAGAAAATCCTCTGGCCGGGTGGCGGAATGCACCCGCCCTAATCCTAAGATGAGGAGGGGGCCTAAGCATTTTGCCTGTTATGTGGATTCGGGATGAACACAAGAGCACACAAGGGATTATAGTGGTTCAGGCCGCCGAAGCGTAATAACCTACCTCCACTGTGTGTATGTTGTATTGAGTGTGTATGAGCTTGTGTATGTGAACTTGAGAGTATGTCCCTTGTAACGTTGTGTGCCTTCCCTTTTATAGTTTAAGGGAGGCACATACAAGGATGCTGAGCCCCGACATGTGGGCCCAGGAGCATAATGGAAGGAATACATTATGTGAGTAACTAATGCCAGTAATGCCTGAGCAATCACCGGATGTCTTGATGACCGCAATCCATGCAGCATTGATAGCCGAAACGTGCGAGTAATGGTGAATAACAGCTCGGCCCACATATCATGGACTGAGCATGCCGCCTGTCAGTGGAATAGACAGGCACACGTCTTATCCGCAATGAATGCGGAGGCACATGTAGCCCAGAGGCGTCATGCTAGGTTCCGCCCGTTGGCTTATGCCATGCGCAGTATGCCACGTGGCAGCATCGGGTCTCCGCCGGAGCGGGGAGCAGGAGTGTACGTGATAACTAGATCGGGTCTGGACACGTGTCGGCACCGGACCCCCGCCTGGGTCCTGTTCAAGGCCTGAGCATGTTCTGTCCTGGAACCTTGGGACCCCATTGTGGGCGGCTCGGACCCCATACATGGGGGTCCAGATCCCATTCCAGGGGCCCAGCATGCACACGTGGATGTCCTAGACCAACCCTGGAGGTCCGGACTGTATATCCAGGGGTCCGGTACTCTCCCATGGGGGCCAGACTCACTGTTGATGCCTTGGAGTATATCACTTTCTCTGGACACGTGGTGGCTCCGGACCTGCCCATGTGGTGGGGTCAGGCACTGTTGTGGATCCAGAGTAGTCGCCCGAGGCTAGGGCGAGTCATGGCTTGGTCCCACACATAGTACCTTTACCACGCGACTAGGAGATAGCCATGTGGGTACTGCGTCTTTATACAGTAGCAAGGGGTACCCTAGTTTCAGTGTACCGACAGTGGCCCCCGGGCCCACCTGAGGGGAGGATGCGAGCCTGCAGGTGGGACCAAAACTTGTACTTTGCTTCGACATGGCCTGATTGGTGATTGGCATGCCATTTCAGCGTGTCTGCTAACGTACCCTCTGTCAATCTCCTTCGGTCACGCCAAATGCCATATCTGTCCCCACAGCTGACTGACCCATGGCACCCACTCCTGGTGGTTTCGTCAGGCCACGTGTGGGGCGCCTCGTTACCGCTGCAATGGTTTAAAATATTACCTTCTGTCTTCTGCAGCGGCCCCGAGGAGGCGCACTACCGGCGCGTGCGGTGGTTCGCTCTTTCCGCACCCAAAATCCAACTCACAAAGTGTATGACCTGTGGACCCGAGCCCCCGAGTCATAGACTGAGCTGCCTAGATCTAGGTGCCTAATGCGCGTGATCTCCTGTGGCGATTGAGGGGCGCGCGGAAGGGTTTCCTTGAACGAGGACTCTGGTTTCCTTGAAAAAGGGTTCACCCCCACGTGCAACAGTTACCCTTTCCAATTCTCTTCCAATCGACTGTGCCCTTTCGCCTTCGTGCTCCTCTGTGCCCCTTTGCATTCGCGCTCTTCTGCTCTACACCCGCGCCGCTGCAGACGCCATGACTTCGCTTGGTCATCCCGACCGCTTCCAGTCTGAGGAGGCGCTCAATCTGGTGCATGGCCTGCTTGGGCGGAGCGCGCCAGGGCTCACCGGAAGAATCCGCGTCGGTGCCGTCCCCCTCAGCGACCTCGCCGCCGGGGAGTTTGTTTTGTTCACCTCCTACATATCCTGTGGATTGGCGCTGCCGATCTCGCCCTTCTTTCTGCTGCTGCTGGAGGAGTTCGGGCTTCAGCTCCAACACCTCACGCCCCACTCCATCCTCCAGGCGGCCATCTTCATCCACCTCTGCGAGATGTTCGTAGGTGTGGCCCCCTGCACTTCTCTCTTCTGCTACTTCTTCGTGCTGGTCAAATATGGGAAGAACAGGGACCACATCTGGGGCCTACTACTTCCAAACGAGGCCAGATCCGGTCGACGTCTGCATCCCCACCATTGGTGGAGCAAGGTGGGAGAACTGGCGTAGCGACTGGGTGATCGCCAGCGCCGAGGCCAACGACCACCTCGTCTTGCCGTCCGATGGGTCGGCCCTCGACCACAAGCAGTGGAGGACCAAGTCGTCCCTGTCGCTAGAGCTCCTGCCCATATTGGACAGGATCAAGGCCTTGGCCACGGACGGCCTAACGTCGATGCACGTGGTCGGCGACCTCCTGAAGCGCCGAATCATGCCGTTGCAGTGGAGGCCGCGCCTATGCTGCTGGTTCACCGGCCCGAATGACAACGGCAGGATCCAGCGTGGGCCGAGGACCGATTTGTCCTGGGACAAGCTGGCTGTCCTGGTGGGAGGGATTACCGGGGAGACCTTTGTCCCTATGTCCCTGATCCTCCCCCAGGCCACCCTAGCACTCTGCGATGACCTAGGCTTGAGGACGGCGATTTTGGCCACGCTGCCGACCCTCGACGAGAGCGGCGTGGCAGTTCGCCAGACCGGCGGCCGGGACCGCCTCCACGGGATCCCGATCTCTGATGCACCGGCTGGAGGTCCCCAGCCCATCGGTGCGGCCCTCAGCGCTAACCCCGCCGCGGCCCCCAGCCCCTTGGACAAGGGCAAAGGGGCTGTAAGCAGTGCCTCTGCCTAGGTAGCTCCGGGGGTCGGAGGAGGAGAGGCGATGCAGGCTGCATTGGGCTGATGGGTCTCTTGTTTCGGACCCCCCAGAAGCGCCAGAGGACTGTTGGTGGGGCCGAGGAGGCCAGCTCCTAGGCCCACGGCGCGCAGAGGCGCGTTAGTCCTCTGGTCCCACCGCCACCACCATCCTCTAGGGGTGATCACCCCCAGGGGCACCAGCAGCAGCAACAACAACAGCGACAGCAGTAGCAACAACAACCGTAGCAGCAACAACAGCAACAGCAGCGGTCGCCCCGCTTCTAGGGTCGCTGGAAAGTCTAGGGCCCCAAGTAAGTGTAGCCCCTTTTTCCATGAGTCTAACTATCATGCCGACAGGTCCTAACCCATCGTCTGATCACCAGGGCTTCCTCCTCCACCGCTCCTAAGGCCACACCTCCTCCGCCAGGCACCAGGCCCACTGATGGGTCCGGCTCTCAGCAGCAGGAATCTGCTGGGAGTGGTGCTGACGGCCCGCCTCCAACCGCTGCCCAGACAGCGCTAGCGGCTTCTCATGCCCCAACCGGGGGTCCGGCGGCAGCGGCGGCAGCGGCACCAGCATTAGGCGGCGTCGCAGCGACTGAGGAGGTCCCAGCTGGGGGATCCACGCCTGCCTCCGACATCGCGCCCACTCCCGATGCTGGGGGTGACACCAGAGGCACGTCCAGCTCCAACCCCCCACCTACACCGGAGGAGATGGAGGTGGTGTTCAAGCGACGGCTCCGGTCAGGTGCCAAGGAAGAAGCTGCGCCAATCCCCCTCCCCCACATGCTGTCCCATGCCCACCAGGTCCTTAGTGACATGGGGTAGCAATTTTGCGGGAGTGGGAGGCGCTTGAGGCTGAGCACCAGCGCCTCGGCGACTGGCGCACCCAACAGGAGGAGCGCACCAAGATGGCGTCCCACCAGTTCACCTCTGAGCGGTCCCAACTCAAGCGGGACCGCAAGGAGTACAAGAAGGACCTTCAGAAGGTGTATGCTAGGGAGCTAGATGCGCACCAGAGGGAGAAGGTGGCCAAAAGGGAGGAGGCCTTGAGCCAGAGAGAGGCCCTCACAACAGAGCTCTAGGCCAAGCTGAATGCCCTAGACCAGACCCTGGAAGCGCAGCGGGTCCAACATGTCAAGGCTGTGGAGAGGCTGCAACAGTGGCAGCAGGAGCTCGAGGGCAAGGCCAGCGACGCCGCCCTCGCCGAGGAGAACCTCAAGGCGAAGGGAGAGTCCTTGGATAGGCGGGAGACGGACCTCGCCAGGTGGGAGATGGATCTCGCCTTCAGGGAGGAAATGCTCACCCAGTGAGGTGAGCTGCTGGCCAAGCACGAGCTCGAGGCGAAGAAGAAGGAAAAGGAGCTGGAGGAGCAGATCCGCTAGTTCAACGTGGCATAGGCGGTGGAGGCCACCAGGAAGGCCCTTGAAGATCTCCAGGCGGAGCACCAAACTCGGGTCCAGCGTATCGCCGAGTGGGCCAGCAAGGCGAGCATGACACTGGTGCCGCTAGGGATGAGCCCCATCCCAGTGTCGGAGCTGCCTGCATCGATCTCTGATGCGCTCCTGGTGCTGGACTCTGTCGCTGATCGCCTTCGATGCCTGGGCTAGATCCTTGGCGCCCGCCTAGAGGCAGAGGGCAGCAAGCTCTACCAGGCGGTGATTGAGTATGTCTTGACATGCTTCTGGAGCCACGACCCCGCCATATCCTTGGCGCCGGTGATCGCGGGTCCGGTGGCTGCCACAGAAGACGCCGCTCGGGAGAGCGTACAAGACGCCGTGGAGCTGGTGGCCGAGCGCTTCTAGTGGAATCCTGCTGACGATGAGTAGCCAAATCTGCAGAGACAAATCAAGGGTCCCGCTGGGGTGCGGCTTGTAACAACTTTTGGTGGTGTAACATACTTTTGAGAACCATCAATCAAGCAATATTAGTACTTATCTATATACAATTTGTCCTCGCTGTGTGTAGCTTTACCAACTTCTCCCTGGTACTTGGCTCGACGTGTCAAGGCTGGATACCAGTATACCTAGAGAAAATTGGTTGCCCGGTCCCTAGGAGGTAGTCTGTACGGTTTGAGACTACCTGCGTCTGGATTGGGACCTGGACCTGCACACAGCTTCGGTTTTAAAGTGTTAGGGGCACACCCATAGGACCCATCGTCTGGTATCTACCATCCTTTGATTCATGCAACAGGACCTGCAGGATTTAGCCTGGGAAGCCAAGACATATGTCCAGACCCACAGGATCACAGCTCCAAATACTAGGGTACACGTTGTAGAGTGGTGGAGCGTGCAGGCTTAGGGTACGGAACTAGGCTAAGCGGCTACACAGCTCCGGACCACTCCAGGAAATGAGCGCCCATTATCTAGAGCCGGACCCGTAGGTTGCCGGACCCCCTGTAGCAGTAGAGGGGTCCTGAACTGCACGCCTAGCTTACTCAATTCGGATGTCATCATACCAACAAGGGTGTGAACTATATGGGTGGGTTAGATAAAAAATAATGCTTGTAAACTGAAGCAGAATGAAACATCACAAAAGCTCCTCTGGGGGGTAAATTCTTTCCTTATAACTTGATATACATGGGTGCAGACCAACAGGCCGGGCTTACAAGGGCGGTCCTCACCGGATTGACGTACACATATGAACAACCCAGTTACAAAGGAAGAAAACTCAATCCCCCAGTTTTGCTTCTATGGATAGAACTTACAGAGATGCTCCATGTTCTAGGGATTGGGAAGAAGCACTCCTTCAGTTGTGGCAAGGCGGACACACCCAGGTCAGCATATTTCCATTACCTTGAAGGGTCCTTCCCAATTGGGGGAGAGTTTGTGGAGCCCTTCTCAGTTTAGTACTCGCCTTAGGACTAGGTCCCCGACCCTGAGCTCCCTACTATGCACGAACTGTTGGTGGTAGCGTCTGAGCGCTTGGTTGTACCGTGCATTTCGGATCGCCGCTCGCCATCTGCGCTCGTTGATGAAGTCCACGTCCTCACGCCATAGCTGTTCCTACATAGACTCATTGAAAGACTGGGCCCATGGGGAGCCCATAATGATTTCTGGGGGAAGGCAGGCTTCGGCCTCGTAGACAAGGAAGAACGGGGTCTCCCTGGTAGCTCGGCTAGGTGTGGTCCGGTTCCCCCATAGCACAGACGGAAGCTCATTGACCCAATTTGCACCATGCTTTTTCAAGCAGTCATAGGTGTGTGTCTTGAGTCCCTTGAGGATTTCTTCATTTGCCCTCTCAACTTGGCCGTTGCTCCTGGGATGAGCCACCGACGCAAAGCAGAGCTGGGTGCTGATGCCCTCGCAATACTCTTGGAAGAGCCGACTTGTAAACTGGGTCCCGTTGTCCATAATGATATGGCTTGGGACCCCAAATCTACAGACAATCGACTTGAGGAAGGCAACAGCAGCACCCTAGGTGATACTGACCATAGGGGTGGCCTCTGGCCACTTTGTGAACTTGTCGATGGCGACGAAGAGGAAACGGTACCCGCCGATGGCCCTGGGGAATGGTCCCAAGATATCCACCCCCCATACGGTGAATGGCCAGGAGGGTGGAATCAATTGCAGAGCTTGAGCCGGTGTGTGTATCTGCTTTGCATGGAACTGACACGCCTTGCAGGACTTTACCATCTCAGCTGCATCCTGGAGAGCGGTTGGCCAGTAGACCCTGTGCCGGAAGGCCTTAAAGACCAGTGTGCGGGATGACGAATGACTTCCACACTCACCTCCATGGATCTCCGCGAGCAACTCATGGCCCTCCTCCTGGGTGATGCACCGCATGAAAATGCCGTTGGCGCCACGGCGGTAGAGATCCCCTTCTACCACCGCGTATCGTTTAGCCAACTGCACTATGTGCTCTGTGGACACATGATCTTCAGGAAGGATATTTTCCTTTAGGTAGTCCCGGATCTCGGAGATCCATGCATCGGGACCACTCTGAGATACTAGTTGTGGCGTTAAGAGGTTGGCAGGACCCTCTGTAACCGACACAACTTTCGGTGGGTTCTGTAGATAGTACGCCACTGGGACCGCTAGCTTCGAGGTGCTAGGCTCACCCCCTTCGCCTGGTTCGGTAGGCTAGGCGGTAGGTCTCAACAGCCGTCTTTCAAAGACGCCCTTGGGCACGAGTGCACAAGTTGATGCCCTCGTGGAGAGTTCATCTGTCGCTGAGTTGTTAGCCTGAGGAACATGTTGCAGTTCTAGGGCCGTGAAGTCCTTTTCTAGCTTCCTTACGTGGAGAAGGTAAGCTGCGAGTCTGGGCTCATTGCAGCTACATTCCCCACAGACCTGCTTGATGATCAGCTAGGAGTCCCCCTTCACGAGGAGCTGGTGGATCCCTAGGGATAGGGCCGCAGACAAGCCGAAGATAAGTGCCTCGTACTCTGCCATGTTGTTGGTGGCCTTAAACCCAAGGTGCACCATGTACTTTACTTGATCTTCGCTTGGGTCGACGAGGACCACCCCAGCACTGCCACATTGCTGGCGGGCGGATCCATCGAAGAAGAGCGTCCAGTGGGGCTCGATGAAGACCAGGACCCTGGGCTCCGGAGGTGTGGGGTCCGAATCGGGATCCGGACTCCCAGGAGCGCTCGGGGGAGGGGTCCACTCCACGATGAAGTTAGCCAAGACCTGGCTCTTGATAGCGTGGCAGGCTGGAAGCCCAGTTGGAACTTAGCAAGCTCCGCAGCCCACTTGGTGATGTTGCCTGTGCCGTTAGAGTTGTGGAGGATGGCCCTTAATGGGAAGGAGGTCACCACCACAATCCTGCGTGCCTGGAAATAGTGGTGCAGCTTCCTGGACACAACAAGCACAGCATAGAGAAGCTTGTGCGTCTCAAGGCACCTGGCCTTTGCTTGATGGAGGACCTCGCTGACGTAGTAGACCGGCTTTTGTATGGTCCGGACCTCTATGGTTGGCCCCGGGCCCTCAAGGTCCGTGGTGGTCGGACCACCACCTTCTCCTACGGGAATTTATTGACTCCCCTAGGGATGTTGCGCCTTCCTTTCGACGACCAGCACCATGCTCACTGCCTCTGCAGCCGCTGCAATGTACAAGTACAGCGGCTTCCCTGGCTCCGGAGCTACCAGTATCGGTAGGGACACAAGGTGCTGCTTCAACTCCTGGAAGGCTCGCTCTGCCTCCTCGGTCCAAGTGAATGGGCTGGACTTCCGTAAGAGCTTGAAGAAGGGTAGTGCCCTCTCAGCCAGCCTTAAGATGAAGCGGCTAAGGGCAGCCAGGGACCCCGTAAGCTTCTGGACGTCCTTGATCCGGGCCGGAGGCCTCATTGCCTCAATTGCCCTGATCTTCTCCAGGTTTGCTTCAATGCCCTGGTGCGAAACCAGGAATCCCAGCAGCTTCCCAGCAGAGACACCAAAGACACACTTGTCTAGGTTCAGCTTCGTGCGTGTTGCCCGCAGCTTGTCAAAGACCAGGGTCAAGTCTTCGACTAGAGTCGACCCTCTCTTAGTCTTGACCATGATGTCATTGACGTATATCTCTATTTTGTCCCTAATCAGGTCCTCGAAGGTCTTACTCATCGCCCGTACAAATGTTGGTAAGGCGTTCTTCAGACCATAGGGCATTACAACATAACAATAAAGCCCATCCACTGTTACAAAAGCGGTATGCTTCCAATCTTCTCTAGACATCTGGATCTGATGGAAACCAGAGTAAGCATCTAAGAAGGACAAGAGGTCGCACCCGGAGGTAGAATCCATGATTTGATCTATGCGTGGAAGTGGATACGGGTCCTTGGGACAAGCCTTATTAAGGCTGGTGTAGTCGATGCACATCCGAAGCTTCCTGTTTGCCTTTGGCACGATGACTGGGTTGGCCAGCCACACTGGGTGATGAACCTCTTCGATGAAGCCTGCGTGTAGCAGCTTTCGGACCTCCTCACGGATGAAGTCCTGCCGCTCAACAGACTATCTCCGAGGCTTCTGACTCATCGGTTTGGCGTTAGGGTGGATCTTCAGATGGTGCTCAATCACCTCCCTAGGGATCCTGGGCATCTGCGACGGTTCCCATGCGAAAACATCGACATTTGCCCGAAGGAAGGTGATGAGCGCGAGTTCCTATTTCTCCTCCAGATTGCCGGCGATGCGGGTGGTCTGGGAAGAATCCGCGCCATCCTGGATGGTCTTGACGGGACCGCCGTCTGCTCCAGATGGTTGCACCTTTGGTACCTTGGTAGGCGCCTTGGTACCGGAAGTCGAGGGGTCCCTCCCTCCATCATCCGAGCGAGCAGTTTCTGCCGCCAGGGCGTGCAACTTCTCAACGGCCGCAAGCACAGCAGCGCGGTCGCCTCGCACGGTGAGGACCCCAGCCGGGGATGGCATCTTGAGGACCAAATACCCGTAATGGGCAATGGCCATGAACCGATATAGGGCTGGCCTGCCAAAGATGGCATTGAAGTTAGGTTAACCTCCGTGACGTCGAACTGGACGTTCTCTGTGCGGAAGTTTTCCTCGGTCCCAAATGTAACCGGTTGTGGGCCCACTCCGGAGAATGGACGAGAGGGTCCCAGTCGGGACCCTGGGATCTGCAGCTGCTTGAATGCAGCATGGCTGATGACGTTGAGCCCAGCCCCACCATCAATCAGAACATGGTGCAGCTGCATGTTGGCGATAATAGGGGCGGTGATGAGCAGTAGTATACCAGCCCCTACCATGTTTTCGGGGCAGTTGGATGCCCCGAAGGAGATAGTGGTGCTCCTCCACCGCTGATGTGGAGCAGCCTTCAGGACCTTGGGACCACCGAAAAGGACCTCTTGGCATAGGGACTTCACGTTCCTACAGGAGGTGAGCTCCCAGCACCCGCTGTACATCACGTACAACTTCTTGTGGCGGTCGTTGTCGTCACCGGAGTCGGAGTCTCCAGTGAAAACGTCCTTGAGGACCCCCTCAGGTGACTAGTACACGAGGTCCCATTCTCCCGTGGCTGCGTCACCTTTTTCGACCTTCTCCTTGCCAGGTTGGCGATGAGGCCGCGAGCCATCATTGGAAGCCTGCTCGTTCCGCTCGCTGACGCGCTTCGCGAGCTTGATGATCTCATGGTATTCCAAGGCGCTGTGGCGACTGTTGGGGTGCACAGGGCATGACCCACTGTTGCCTCCCTTTGGCCGTGGGCGCTTGCCGCGCTCATTCTGGCCCCTAGTCGCAGCTGCGACGACCGGAGCAGCAGACTGCGACCTCTCATGGTCGTGGTTCTTCTTCTTGTTGTTGTTGTTGCCGCCCTAGGTGACGGCACCCGAGCCACCCATCTGTGTAACTCCGGTCTGTGGTGCCGAGTGCCATGCACGACCCTCGACAACTCTGACACATTTGTCGGCCAGAGCGAAGAGCATGGTGACAGTTTCCACGTCATGCGTCGCTAGCTTCTCCAACAACTTCTCATCACGCACCCCTGTCAGAAAGCAGTGATAATAGAGGCATCAGAGACACAAGGTATAGTCCCTCATACCTTGGTGAAGCAGGCGATAAAAGCCCGGAGGGTCTCTCCGGGTTCTTGCCTTACGGCATGGAGATGAGCCTCCATGCCATGCTGCTGATAAGCACTGGCAAAGTTCGCTGTGAACCATGCACAGAGCTCTTCCTAGGAGTAGACAGACCCCAGGGTCAGATTCATGAGCCAGGTCCGGGCCGGCCCGGTCAAGGCTACATGGAAGTAGCTCGCCATCACAGCAGTGTTTCCACCAGCTGCCGTAATGGCGGTGATGTAAACCTGCAAAAATTCCGACAGGTTTGACGTACCGTCGTACTTCTCTGGCAGGTGTGGCCAAAACTTGGATGGCCAAGTCACTGCGCGGAGATGATCTGCTAGCGCAGCACAGCCCACGCCGACCAATGGGACACCCGTGTGGATCCGGGCACCCCTTGGAGTTTGTGGCGCAAGCGGAGCGAAGTCTTGGTTGAGGTTGCGACCCTCGAAGTTTTGTCGGCTCTCCCGCGCCCTCTCCAAAGAGACTCGCGTGTCCTCGCCCGCACGCCTACGGTTGAGTTCTACCCGCAGGTCATCAGGTCTCTCCAGAGAGATTGGAGCATCCTTGCCAGCACGCCTGCGGTTGAGCTCCCCCCGCAGGTCCTCAGTCGGTGCAGCCTTGACTGAGGGTGAGCGCACTGACGCCGATGCCTCATGTTGACACCGGAATGACCGAGGCCTAGGTCTGGCCGAGCTAGAATGCGCCATGCCGAGGAGACGGTCGACATCGTCACACCATAACTTCATGGCCCCCAGCGAGGCCATGGAGCTCGGAGGGTGGCGTAACAACTCCCTGGCCATAGACAACGCCCCAGGAGCAGCCCTTGATGGAGCCCAGGATGTCTGCGCGGGTGTGTGCTGCTGCGCAGCATGCACAGCAGTAGCACCAGGCGTAGGGCGGTTGGAGCCCCATGGCATGGAAGATGCAGCCTCTTCCTCCATCAGGAAATCCTCAGGAGACAAGCTGCGGTGCTCGACGATCTGAACCATCATGCCGAGCAAGGAAACATGGAAAAACCTAAAGCCAAAACCCCCTACCTGGCATGCCAAATGTCAGAGATAAAATCCTCCGGCTGGGTGGCGGAATGCACCCGCCCTAATCCTAAGATGAGGAGGGGGCCTAAGCGTTTTGCTTGTTATGTGGATTCGGGATGAACACAAGAGCACGCAAGGGATTATAGTGGTTCAGGCCGCCAGAGCGTAATACCCTACCTCCACTATGTGTATGTGAACTTGAGAGTCTGTCCCTTGTAACGTTGTGTGCCTTCCGTTTTATAGTTTAAGGGAGGCACATACAAGTATGCTGAGCCCCGACATGCGGGCCAAGGAGCATAATGGAAGGAATACATTATGTGAGTAACTAATGCCAGTAACACCTGAGGAATCACCGGGAGTCTTGATGACCGCAGTCCATGCAGCATTGATAGTCGAAACATGCGAGTAATGGTGAATAACAGATCGGCCCATGTATCGTGGACTGAGCACGCCGACTATCAGTGGAATAGATAGACACATGTCTTATCCGCAATAAATGCGGAGGCGCGCGTACCCAGAGGCGTCATGCTAGGTTCCGCCCATTGGCTTATGCCGCGTGCAGTATGCCATGTGGCAGCATCGGGTCTCTACCTGAGCGGGGAGCAAGAGTGTACGTGATAACCAGATCGGGTCTGGACACGTGTCGGCACCGGACCCCCGCTTGGGTCCTGTTCAAGGCCTGAGCATGTTCTGTCCTAGAACCTTGGGACCCCATTGTGGGTGGCTCGGACCCTATACGTGGGGGTCCAGATCCCATTCTAGGGTTCCGGCTTGCACACGTTGAGGTCCTGGACCAACCCTGGAGGTCCGGACTGTATATCCAGGGGTCTGGTACTCTTCCATGGGGGTCCGGACTCACTGTTGATGCCTTAGAGTATATCACTTTCTCTAGACACGTGGCGGCTCCGAACCCGCCCATGTGGTGGGGTCAGGCGCTGTTGTGGACCCAGAGTAGTCGCCCGAGGCTGGGGCGAGTCATGGCTTGGTCCCACACACAGTACCTTTACCACGCGACTAGGAGATAGCCGCATGGGTACTGCGTCTTTATACAGTAGCAAGGGGTACCCTAGTTTCAGGGTACCGATAGTGTCCCTATCAGGAGAAGAAGTGTTACTGGAGTTGGTCTTTTCTGGACCAAGGAAAGGAAGCTGTCACCAAGTCACCGCCCATATTGAGGAGATTAAACTATCAGAAGCTATCAATGTAGTATCAGAATTCCTATATGTGTTTCCCGAGGAATTACCAGGTATGCCACCTGAAAGGAAAGTTGAGTTTGCCATAGAGCTTATACCAGGCACCGCCCCTATTTCCAACAGAGCATATCGAGTGTCCGGACCAGAATTGGTGGAACTCAAGAAGCTGATTAATGAGTTGTTAGAGAAAGGCTACATCAGACCAAGTACCTCACCTTGGGCAGCCCCAGTGCTATTTGTGGAGAAGAAGGATGGAATAAAGAGGATGTGCATTGACTACAGATCCTTGAATGAGGTTACTGTCAAGAACAAGTACCTCTGCCTCGAATCAAAGACCTATTCGATCAGTTAAGAGGAGCCAGTGTGTTCTCGAAGATAGACCTGAGGTCAGGTAACCATCAGCTCAAAATCCGACCTTTGGATATACCGAAGACAACATTCATCACCAAGTATGGGCTATATGAGTTCACGGTCATGTAATTCGGTTTGACGAATGCGCCAGCTTATTTCATGTACCTGATGAATAGTGTGTTCATGGACTACTTCGACAAGTTCAAAGTGGTGTTCATTGATGATATTCTTATATATTCCCAGAATGAGCAAGAGCATGAGGAACATTTGAGGAAAATACTTTAGAGGCTACGAGATTGTTAGTTGTATGCCAAGCTTAGCAAGTGCGAGTTCTAGATTAGTGAAGTCCTATGCTTGAGTCACATTATAAACCGAGAGGGATTGGCTGTAGATCCGAAGAAGGTATAGTAGCAGCTATTCTGGACTAGAAAGCATCAAAAGACGTCCGAGGAATCAAGAGTTTTATTGGAATGGCCGATTATTATCGGCATTTCATTGAAGGTTTCTCCAAGATTGCCAGGCCAATGACAGCCTTGTTGGCAAAGAAGGTTGAGTTCAAGTGGACCCTAGCATGCCAAAAGTCCTTTGAGACATTGAAGGAGAAGTTGATGACGGCACCAGTATTGATTCTGCCAGATGTTCGCAAGCCATTCTCAATATATTGTGATGCTTCGTACACTGGCTTGGGATGTGTGTTAATGCAGGAAGGGAGAGTAATGGCATACTCGTCCCGCTAGTTGAAGATTCATGAGAAGAATTATCCTACTCATGATCTAGAATTAGCAGCCGTGGTTCATGCATTGAAGACCTAGATGCATTATTTGTATGGGCAGAAGTGTGATATCTACACGGACCACAAGAGTCTCAAATATATATTCACTCAGTCAGAGCTAAACATGAGACAGTGAAGATGGCTAGAGTTGATCAAAGATTATGAGCTAGAGATTCATTATCATCCAGGTAAAGCAAATGTGGTTGCAGATGCTCTTAGCAGAAAGAGTCAAGTTAATATGTTGGCCACTCACCCCATGCCGTATGAGCTAGCGAAGGAATTCGACAGATTAAGTCTCGGATTTCTAAACAACACCCAAGGGGTGACAATTGAGTTGGAACCCACTCTAGAGCAAGACATCAGGAAGGGCCAGAAGGATGATGGAAGATCAACGAGATCCGGCAGCTGATCATCGATGGAAAAGGCAAGGATATCCGTGAAGACGCAAAAGGAGTGGTATGGTTCAAGGATAGATTGTGTGTTCCTGACATCAAATCAATTCAGGAACTAATTCTCAAGAAAGCTCACGAGACAACATATTCTATACATCCTGGTAGCGAGAAGATGTACCAAGACCTGAAGAAAAGATTCTGGTGGTACGGTATGAAAAGGGAGATAGCAGAGTATGTGGCTATATGTGACAGTTGTTAGAGGATTAAAGCAGAACACCAGAGACCTGCAGGTTTGTTGCAGCCGTTGCAGATCCCTCAGTGGAAATGGGATGAGATCGGGATGGACTTTATAGTCGGTTTGCCTCGCACTCGTACTGGTTATGACTCCATCTGGGGAGTAGTGGACCGTTTAACAAAGGCGGCCCATTTCATACCAGTCAAGACCACCTACAATAGTGCAGTGTTGGCCGAACTATACATGTCTCGGATTGTGTGTATGCATGGTGTACCAAAGAAGACAGTATCAGATAGAGGCACTCAGTTCACCTCTCATTTTTGGCAGCAGTTGCATAGCTTTGGGCACACACTTGAAGTTCAGCTCAGCTTATCACACGTAGATAGATGGTCAAACAGAGAGAACTAACCAGATTCTTGAAAACATGTTGAGGGCTTGTGCTTTGCAAGACAAGATAGGTTGGGACAAGAGGCTACCGTATGCAGAATTCCTTTACAACAACAACTATCAGGACAGTCTGAAGATGTCACCATTTGAAGCGCTTTATGGGAGGAATTGCAGGACTCCATTGCATTAGGACCAACCCGGCGAAAGACAGGTGTTCGGTCTAGATATTTTGCTTGAAGCCAAAGAGAACATCAGAATGGTCCGAGAGAATCTGAAGGTAGCGTAGTCCAGATAGCCAAGCTATGCTGACACCCGAAGAAGAGAACTGAGTTTTGAAGTAGGAGGCTATGTTTACTTAAAGGTGTCACCGATCAGAGGAATCAAAAGATTTGGGGTCAAAGGCAAACTAACACATCGATACATCGGACCGTACCAAATTCAAGTAAGGCGTAGAGAAGTGGCTTACCAGCTCAGTTTACCAGAGAATCTATCAGCTGTGTATGATGTGTTCCATGTGTCTCAACTGAAGAAATGCTTGAGAGTGCCAGAAGAACAGTTGCCAACAGAGGACCTTGAAGTTCAAGAAGATTTGACATATTTTGAGAAGCCAACCCAAATTCTAGAGATAGCAGATCGGGTCACTCGGAGAAGCACCATCAGGATGTGCAAAGTCAAATGGGGCCATCACTCAGAAGAAGAAGCAACCTGGGAAAGAGAGGTTGATTTGAAAGCCAAGTAGCCCGAGCTCTTTTCTATCCAGCCTTGAATCTCGGGGGTTAGATTAATTTAAGGGGGATAGGTCTGTAACACCTTGAATTTGGGGGTATAAAATATCTTTCTTATTATCATCCAAATTCAGGTGTTACTCTTCTCTCTCTCACTCTAGTTTCTATCTCTCTCTAGCTTCTCTCTTTCTTTTTCTTTTTGTGTAGATTTTGCTTAATTAGGGAGGGATTAATTATTTTTCTTGGCCAAAACATTATGAGTCATGAAATGTGCATCATGCTGAGTTTAAATATTCTTTGAATTGTTGCACATGTTTGAATTAGCTTGAATTTGAAACTTGGTTTGAATTTAATTGAAAACCTAGAGAAAATAAATAGAAAAGCAATTGGAAAATCTCTGGAAAAAAGGAAAGCCATTTCGGCCCAATCGGCCCACTAAGCCCAGCCGCGCGCGCGTGCCCACGCCCTCGTTATCCCCGGTCTCTGACAGGCGCACCCCGCCTATCGACATCGACCCGTGCCTCTCTTCCTCTCTCCCTCTCCTTGTTCTGTGGGCTCACCTTGTCGGCGCTTTGGCATGTCGTGTGCTCGCACGTCCGTGCCGCTGTCTCGCGGGCCCCGCTCGCTAGTCCCTTCCACCCTCCTTCAACCACTCGCGTGCGTGGACCACACGCATGCACGTCGAGATTGCCGCGCCCACGTCGCTACCTAGCTCCAAACCGGCACCCCGACCCCCTCTACAAGTCCCCGTGCACCGCCACCTTCCCCCTTGCCTCGCTCATTTCGCCTCTGCCCACTCACCCGAGCTGTGCGCACCAGTTTTTCAAGCTCGTCGGAGCTTCCCCGTAGCCATGCCTCCTGCGCCCGAACCTGCCGCTGGTAGAGCTCGGCCGCCGTCCGTGACCGTGCTCCGCCACCATCAGGCACAGCCTCACCACCATTCTCGCCCCACCCGAGGTGAATTTCCCCGCTGGACCTTCTTTTCTCTCTCCCCCATTTTCTCTGTCCTGTCGATTATTCGCTGGTATCGGTACCACGCCGTCAAACCGAGACACCCTGGCCAACTGCAACCGCCCCGTTCCTTCTTCGCCCGCAGGCCCGACCCCCTGACCCCACCTGTCAGACCCCGCCGTTTCCCCCTCCCAAGTGCCTGAGTCGCTGACCCATGGGCCCTGCCCACCAGAGAGTGCCCACGCTCGCATCCCGCACCAGGGATACCCGGGCCGCTAACGCGTGGGACCCGCCGGTCAGCCCTCGCGTCTGATCCTATGCGCCCGCTTCTAATCTCGGGCGCCCGTTCTCGATCGGATGGCCAAGAAGCCCGGATACCCTTTCGCTGTGGTTGTTTTGCTTAAGACCCCCTCAGTTTTCTGCAAATAGAACCTGCCGTCCTTATACTTTATACGTAGGCCCCTGTAATCTTGCAGATTGAACCCTAGGCTTTTAAATAATTACAGAATTAGACCTATTTTCATATTTTAAACTCCCAAACTTGTTTATTTCATATCTTTAGTATATGCACTCCAAATTTAGTGATTCAAATTGCAAAATGCTCATAGGAATATTCTCTGTTTAAATAAATTAGTTCCGATCACTATATGCACACTCTAATTTTTATGGCTAACTATGAACTAGTATATGCATTGATTTATTCATTTAATAAAATAAATAAAAGGAAAACCCTAGTGGTTAAAGTATATTTATTCCTGTGAGATTAATAATGTATATTACATGAATTTATCTCTGGTTTAATTGGTATGTCTCATTAAAAGGAATTAAATCAGATTATGTAATCATGGACAATACTTAGAGAATAACCAACTACATATGAGAATTAGTTCACCCTATAATTTAATTTCCCTTTTGAGTGTATGCTTTTCCTTTTGAGATGTGTTCCCATGTTTGTACATGATTGATGTGTTGTTTATTTGTCATTTACCAAATGTATTGAATGCATGATCGCTTTATTTAGACAACGAGCAATCCGTGGTTCCTGAGTGTGTTGCTGAAGATCTTCCTGAGCAACAACCTGGTGAAGGCAAGTGTCCTCTGACCCATTATGTCCCATTCATTTATAATTCACTGTCCCGCATTACATTTTTTAAACCTAAGGATTGACTAGTCTGTATTTACTTATCCTTGTTTACCTTTTGGGTTATTATGGTTAGCTTATGCTATTGCTTTAACTTAATCAATGAACATGATGTGAATATTTATGATACGATGATGTTATCCCGATGATGATACTATGATATTTTAGGGGGCTTAGGCCATTTTTCCTGAGTACCTCTCCGTAAGGACCGGTTCGTGGAGTGACCACCCGAGATAACAGTGCAACCATGAGGGTGGAATGGGACGCCCTTAGCTGATTAATTAGATGAACCTGGGGTGTAGTTGGCTTTGCTTGAGGGCCATCAATGGGGGTCGGGGCGTAGTGCTCGCTCTGCTAAGGGGGGTGCACAGGTTCATTCAATTTGGTTTTGTTAGTCACACACCTTAGGGAGGTGTACTACATTTGTAAAGGCTACGTAGTGAAACCTAACTAGCAGCTATGCACCAAGGGAGTCTTTGTAAAGGCTACATAGTGAAACCTTGCCGGCTCACCTTGGTAGTGTTTGAGGGTTTGATCGACCCGAGGCATAAAGGGATCATGACTCGTGGGTAAAGTGTGCAACCTCTTCAGAGTATTAGAAACTGGTATATCAGCCGAGCTCACGGTTAAGAGCAGGCTTGGGATCCTCTTTGATTAGAAGAGCTTTGGTTATTTTTATGATGATGGTTAGCAATGATGGTTATAATTTTGATCTCTGGTATTTCCTCTTGGAGGGAGTACTTTTGAATAATAACTGGGTTTATTACTAAAACTTGGCTCTACTAATTGTAATAAATGTTTGACCAACTAAAAGCAACTGCTTAACCTCAACCCCACATACAGCTAGTCCACTTTAGCCAAATGGGACATTTGCTGAGTACGTTGATGTGTACTCACCCTTGCTTTACAAAACACCCCCACCCCAGGTTGTCCCCACTGTACTCAGTGCTCAGGAGGTGATGTTGGCAACATGGAGGACTTTGAGGAGTTCCAGGACTACGACGAGTTCTAGTTTTTCTTAGTAGCAAACCCCCAGCCAGCTGCCTGTGTAGGCTTATCTTCTACATTTCGTTTTTCGCACTTTGATATTAATGTTAATGACTGTGGCTATGTATTAGACTCTATGGATGTCTCAGACATCTTATTGTAATAAAGTACCTTTCCTCTATTTACTTTGAGCATTGTGTGATGATGTCCAATTATGTAATCGCCGTGTACTTGAGTTTCTGATCCTGGCACGTACATGGTTCGCATTCAGTTTGCCTTCCAAAACAGGGTGTGACAGACGATGAGCTCCATGGCGACATCTGCGCAGGCAAGTGGGTATAGTGAACCGTCGGGTGACAGGGCTCGAGCTCATCTCTATGCTAAGATCTTTTACCCTGTGGTGTTATTCGCTTCACCCTGCGCACGAATCTTACCACCGACATGGATCATGGCGCGGGGATCACCAGCGGCGGGTGCACTGCACCTGAGATCTTCTTTATATAATGTTCACTCTGAATTCCATTTCGAAACTGTCTGACAGAGCAAGTTTGGGTCACTTTTACTTCGATTTTCATTCAGCAAACCACCAAATCGACTATATCAAAGTTGTTCCCCTATAAACCAGCTTCAACTTTGTCACAGAGATCATATTCATTTGCTCACTGGATCAAACATAACTTGGCTCCAATGTTGACCAGATGTAACTGTCAGTCTGATTTTAGGAGAAGGCCTGACTGACAGCCCGGCTTCTAGGGTATTTTACTCCAATTTCTATACCATTCTGGGGCTAGGTCACTTAATCAAACTTGGACTACTATGGTAGCTCTACAACTTTGTTGTGATGATCCATAACAAAATCCTCATAGATCAGGAGATATCAAAGCTTGAACTTGTCCTGTTAACACAACTTTGAGAGTTGAGCATATGGGTGCTCTTTGACCTTTTTGCAATTTACTCCAATTTTCACCACAAAACATGGAAATCCCCAAACATGAAAGTTGATTAACTTTTGTTACTCTATCACTTTGATATATACACTTTTGGCTAAAAGTGCATAGAACTCAAAATCACCCAATAGGGCACTAATTTGGGTTTTGAGGGTTCTAGGGTTCATGTGGCACTTAAACTCTCTAAGTTTAATCTTTCTTGAACATTTCTACTAACTTTTGAGATCATCCATTAGTGCTCAATTCCCAAGGCCATAGGTCTCTAATCCTTAAAGAGAGATACTTTAACCTAGGGTTAGGAATCCCTTTTTACCAAGTCAGAGCATCACATCACATGTTTTGAAATTTTAACCTAGTGGATGCATCCTAGATGTATCATACATAATGAAATGTCAATGCATATGATGTCATGCCAAATTTTTAGTTCTCGTAACACCTGGGGTGTTACATGATCGACCCGAGAACTTCCCTATACACAGCTCCTCTACCGCCCTTGCCCCTTTTGGGTAAGGTAGTCCTCCACTAGCTTTCCTAATTAGTCAGCTAAGGGCGTCCCATACCACCCTTATGGTAGACTGTTTTCTCAGGTGGTCGCTCCATGTTCCAATTAACATAATGATCTTATCATGAGCAATAAGTAAAACAACAACAAAATGGGAACATGAACATAATATAACATTAATTTCCCAAAACCAGGTAGAGCAATAGCAAATCTACCCAATAGTACATTTATTTGTAAGGTGTGGGATAAACAAAACCAGGGAAACCTATTAGGTCCCATCAAAATTAACCTAAGCATGTCACAGTGGTTAACAGGAACATTATTAGGTAAAGAAAAGTGATCAAGGGCATAACTTGCCTTAGACTCGAGATTCCTAGGTACCAACTTGGTCTTCACGTGACTCGTAACCTCGCTACTAATTGTATAAATACAAACAAACAAGGTATAGTCAAAATTAACATCACACCAAACATAAGAACAAACTACATAATAATGTTCTACATATCGCAACGAGATTGTAGGTTTGAGAATTACTAAATTCGGAGTTACTGTTATAAAGATATGATTTTTCGAAGGTTTAGGTGTTTACTATAAAACAAAGGAGGGACAAGATTTTAACCATAGGTTTCATAGTAATACAAGGTTACTAGTTGATAAACAATATTAATATGAGATTAATGCAACTGGAATGGATCAAAAAGCAGTTAAAATGAATTAAATATGAATTAAACAAGTTTATGGAATTATTTTTATACCAAAAATCAATTTTCTTTATTAATTTATTCAGATTATTTAATCCCTGGACTGCGGCAACTATTCCTGAGAAGCTTAGGGTTAAAACCGTGAAAATTTGGACTAATCCGTAATGGAACTCACACTATGGTGTACTGCGGGTTGATATATTAAAAGATTAGGGTCTCTTATGTAAACTTACAGGCCGAAGGGGTATCTTGAAGTCTCGGCCACTTGATCTGATCTGAGTGGTCCTGATTAGATCGAGTTTTAAGTGATTGGTACGCACAACAACCGTTGATCCTGAGATCTGCGGACCAGATTTAAATAAACAATACCTGAGCACACCCCTCCGATCTGTATCAGACGGCTCCCCGCTACCGTGAATTGGTACGCACCACGAGTTAATCTCCACCGTCCGTGATGGATCAACGAATCGGATTTAACATCCGAATGGGTATAGCTCCATCTAATCTCCACCGTTCACTCACAATCTGACGGCGCACACACCGTCTTCATCCTCCCATCGGCCACAGCAACGCTGTGCGCGGACTGTGTGACACCCCAGGTGTCTATTTCGCATTATATCGGGAGATTTATCTTAATCTCGGATGCTCAGTGAAAATTTCTATCTCTTTATCACATTTATCTCCATTTATCAAGTTACTCATGAATGTTTCACCAAGTTTGGAATTATTCGATCTCAAGAACAACCAAATTTGGAGGCTTTTAAAACTTTTGTTTCTTGAAGCAAACGCAAATTCCAAAGTCAATCTCGTCTCGCAACTCCCGTCTAGACTCCTTTATTTAGACTCTCGATAGTTGTTATATTATCCAATCGGTGTCTGAATCCGCCTTCTCGATAGTCGGTCTACGTCCAAATACTATGTCTGAATCCGCATTCTCCAACGGAATCTCTGTTGTGCCAATCTCTAATTAATTCTTATGCAAATCAACTTGTTATCTATATATCATCATTCATCTCTATCTATCAAGTTTCTTATAAAGATTTCTTAAAGTTTGAACCAAATATTCGTGTGAAGTTATAAATCCTACGCTTGCCTGAGACTGCTCGATTAAGTAAAAGAAAATTTATAAATTCAACCAAGTCAAGCCAACTATCCCAAAACACTCTATATCAACTCTACAACAAAAGTTATTAAGGGTTCATGTAGACAAAATGCCATGAAAATGTCGAGAAATACCCCGATTGCCTTAAAAATATAATTTGAAACTTTACAATGATGCTACCTTGACCAAAGTGAAACTTTAATTTATATTCAAGATATAAGGTTTGACCTTTAATAAAAGTTGTAGAACCTGTGTTGTATAACAAATTTTATATTTAAACCAAGCCTTGATTCAATATCTAATTATCTCAAACAGTGCCATCGAGACAGAATAAAAATCTGATTTCAGGATTCGAAATTCTCCTAAGTCTGAAATCAGTGTCGTTCGGGTTGACGTCTCGCGTTCCCAAAAATTTGTTAAACAACTTGGGTTTCACCAAATATAAAAGTTGTTAGTAACCAAAAGAAGCACAACATATTAAAAGATGGCATTCATCCGGTCCCATTTGACATGCTTTGACACTCAGTTTTTGCAAGTTTCCACTGATTTCTAACCCACTAACAAACCAGTTTTCGTGGGTCTATAACTCTCTAACCATTGCCCGAATCACCTCATGTTCTATACAACAATTGTAGAGTATAGATCAAGGAAGATATTTTATACACTGACTGAGATACGATTCCAAGCGAAAAATGCCATTTCATGCCGTCCAGTGCAGCCACTTCGACGTTTGCCACATGTTCGATAGTTTGCTGCAGGGGTAGCGTGAGCAGCAAGCGGCCAGACGTGTGGCAGTGGGCACCGGCCATGGCCAGCCACTCCATGGCCACCGCGCCTCTAGGCCACGCCCTTTAAAAGCTCTCGACCTCTCCTGCAGCCTCCCCACGCCATTCCCCCTCCTACTGTCTTCCCCATGGAGCAGAGACTCGCATGGACGCCCCCTCTCAAGCTCCTGAGCGTGCAGCAACAACACCTTCATCCCCCTCGGATCTAAGGCACTGGGAGGTTTCCCTCATTGCTGAAACCCGATGCAGCTACCCATGGTGCCCTCTCTCCTAGCCATGGCCACCACCCTAACCCTCTGTACACCCGCGACCTTCATCTTTAAGCATAGCAAGCAGCCGCGGCCACATGCAGCAGCGGCAATCTGCCCTGTGCGTGCACAAGCCAGAGGAAGAAGATGACTCCCTGAGCAAATGACGAGTGGGCCCAATGCCAAGTTTAAAGGTGCACAAAATTTGCAGATTTCTGTGTTGTGTTTAAAAATTCATATCTCGAGTTTGATAGCTCCAAAAATAGTGAAATTTAATTTATTGGCTTCCCTATGAAATGCTCTAACTAGTGGATCTATATGTTGGTATGTTTTAGTGGAAAAGTTGTTCTGTAGAAATTCGTATTTAAAAACTGGTTTAGAAAATAAATGAACTTGCTTCTCTCTATAATTTTATTTATAAAAATCCAAAAATGATGAAACCTATTTTGTTAGTTAGATGTTGTCATACTCCATCAAGGAAAAATATAAAACTTATGTGTTGTTCACTGTTTTCTTGGTGTGCTAATTAAATCATGTTAAATAGGAAAACAAAGATTTATTTGCTTATTATTTTTGGATCTGTAGCTCTATTGCTCCAAATGGGTTGAAACTTTTACAGTAGATTCTTGGTGTGATGCTTGGTGACAGGTAACAATTTCATGAATTGTTGTGCATGTATGATTAAGTTAGTGATTTAACTTGTTTAATGCACCTTAAGTAGTTTTAAATGGTTTATAAATAATATATGGATGTAACAATGGAAAATGGTGTTCCACTGTCCTTGCATGACCTTATAGTAGCCTAAGAAAACTTAATATGGTCATGCATCCACAGAAAATAATTAGTTTTAGATTTAACTTGCTCTTGCATGCTTTATTGCATTAACAATTTATTATTTTTGTATTAAATAAAATATAAAATCTGGACACGTGAAATTTATATATTGGTCATGATTTGTTATTACCTATGCCTCATAAAAATTTTAGCCCCAAATTAGATAGTTTCATATGGTGCTAAAATAACACATATTTTATAATTATAAGAAGAGTTAGTGAAAAATTAGGAGTAAACAAAATCATGCATGTTCATGGAATGCTTAAGTTATATCTTAAAACCAAATAGAGGTTAAATGGTTATGTCATGGTGGTCTAAAGCTAAATATTAATAGTGCTTCATCACAATTTTGTGTGATGTCGGACATGAGTGTCCAAGTACTTATTTTGGTGCATGTGTTTGTTAATTGTGTGGTAATAACTCTAGTGCATGAAATAATTTGGATGTAATTTCTAAGTGACTTATCGGTCCTAATTTGTTTGTTTCAACTCTAATAAATAGTAAAGTGTTAGAGTAATTTCAGTCTCTAGAACATGACAATTCTTAAAGTAAATAGGAGCTGAAATTTATAGTTGCTGTTTTGGACTGCCCGCACTGTTTTCGTCGTGCTGTTTGTTTGATGAACTAAAGTATGTTTTTTGTAGACAATTCATATAAAAGAGTTGTAGATAACCTTATTATCTTGCTTGTACTAAAATTTGACAACCATAAATCTGATCGTTTAGGAGTTATGATTTTCACAAGACCAGTACCTGAATCTGTCGAAATTCTGAACAAATTTTAGAGATTGCGATGGTTGCTTAAGTTAATTTTGAAATCAGTTATTGGTGGTCACAAGAAAGTTGTAGATAACTTTATTATCTTACTTGTGTTGAAATTTGACAGTTATACGTCTGATCGTTTAGAAGTTGTGCTTTTCACAAATTCAGTAACTGAATCTGTCCAATTTCTGTACAGATTTCAGAGATTGAATTGTTTGCTTAAATTAATATTATAGTCTGTTCATGATCGTTACAAGAAAGTTGTATATGCTTTTCTTGTCTTTCCAGTGTTAAAATTTCATAACCATAGGCCTGATAGTGTAAGAGTTACGAATTTTATAAACTAGTCGTTGTGTTCTGTCCACTGTTAGAACATATTTCGAAAACTGAATTGTTTGGCTTGGTTAAACATAGAATCACTTCTTGGTGATTATAAAAGTTATGTAGTACTTTTGCTAAGCTTTCCAAAAAGTCTTGGATCACTCTTTTTGGTGATCTAAAGATTTAGTTAAGGATGTTTGAAGTGTGAAGTCTGAATCTGTCCAAATCTGGACAGCAAAGCCTTCTAGTGTCTTTTACTCTTGATACACTTTAAATCAACCTAGGATGTTTATAAATAATTCGTAGAACATTTAATTAGCTTTCCAGAAAGTCTAAGATCACTTTGTTTGGATGTCTGAATCTTTATTTATGAATTTTTGAAGTCGCAAGTCTGAATCAGTCCAAATCTGATAAGAACTGTCATTTATCACGATTAAACCTTATTAAGTGTCTGATCACCATGAGATGAAAATACCAAAGTTATAGAGCGTTTAATAAGCTTTCCAAAAAGTATATGTTCACTAATTTTGGATAAATATCTAGTGAGTTATTACTGAAACAACTAATATGCTGTTGTCCTAAATATGTTAATTGTGATTGATTGTTCCACTCTAGTGTGCTTGTCTTGAGTAGACTGCTTGTTTGTTTTGGGATTTGGATGAACATGAGTAATAATAATAAGAGACTAGTATAATTGGGGTTATATATATAAGTAAGTAGTACACATCTCACTAAGTTAGTGAACTAAATTGATTAAGGTCTAATAAGTAGCTTAGCTTAATCAACAGTTAGCAAGTGGCGCTATATATTAGGTAAACAAAATGAATAATGTCCTGTCTTTGGCTTTCTGCTTATACTACTAAGTAACCAACATCATTAAAGTAGTATAATATGTGATTGTGATTAAACTATCTCCTCATGTGTGTTCTCTGGGTTGTATGCTTGCAGTAGAATGATGTGGATGATTGTAAAACCTGATTAAGTAAATATTCCCTATTAAAGTAAGTTTACCTGTATGACGTTTAGAAGTCACAATGAATGTACGCGTGCCTAAGTAGTTTAATAATAGAGTAACTAAGAAAGGATAAAAGTGAACGTAGTAAATGCGTGTACTTGTGATGTCGTAGTCGTGTTGCGTAAATAAATAAAATGTTGTCGTCTTTTTATTGGTGTTAATATTGAACACCGATAACGTGTAGATAACTAATGCTAACATGTGGTTGTTCACGGTGTCTTACAATTTAGTGTTTAGTTCGCTACTGTGCCTTGAATATCTTGTGCTACTTTCATTATATTCATACATATGCATCTTGCATCTCATTTAGGACCGAGAGATGATGATCGTGCAAGTGATGTGCTGCCAACCACAAGATGCAGTTGGTGGATGACCTGAAGAATGATGGACTTAACTAGTGGATGCTCGCCAAGCGAGTGCCACCCAGCAAACACTATCTAAGTGTTAAATTAAAGGCAAACCCCGGTTTTATGCATAATCGTTTATATATGCTATTTTACTATACTTAATGTTTATAGGCTTGTACTGTGCACTTAAGTGTAGGAGTTGCCTGAAACCATAGTTGCATGAACTCAGGATTCCTTTTGAGATGGACACTAGTATGCTAGGTCGAGTAGCTGCTTTGCTAATTAGGGATCTCGGTAGAAGTCGAGTGATTTTTCTAGCACTCGCGCGAGGTCAGGAATTGGTTGTATCCGTTTTTGATATAGAATGATGATGGTCTGTGGACACGGATCCATGGGGATGCGTTGTCTACAAGACGAAATTGGAATAAGGATTAACGTGCGGATACCTGTGTCAAGCGTTTGAACGTACTAAACACATGTCGGGAAATATGATAACCGGTAAACCTAGTACCTGAGTGAAGCCGGGTGCGGACTTTACTCCTCATGCGACCTGAGACTGGGTCTCCCAATCTAGATATGGTGGTACAAGTGCGGCCACTTCACGGCGGCGGCCGGGGTCAGTGGAGCATTGTATGCCAAGACGGTGAGGCCTGGCCATGAACGGGGAATCGATGGGGTTGGTTGATATATGTGGGGACGGAGTGCCCCTACATGTCGTGTATTTAGGTTTACCTTGCAAGGTTAAAACTCAATTCGAATTGTCTGCTTCTCGCAGCTAATGAGACTGCTTGATCCATTGTACTGCATTGAGTAAAGTGGAAATGAGGTTACTTACAAAAGATGTTAGTTGACTAAATTGCTTGCTTCCATGAATGGATAGTTAGGTGCTCATCTAGTCTAAAATTAATATTCTAGAACTTGAAAAGCTAAAACTTGTTTTTAAACTCAGCTAGTGCTTTTGGCAAACCAAACCCCTCAGCCAAACAGCTGCATGTCTAGAGGTAGAGGAGTAGACTCCTCACACCGGGTAAGTCTAGCTGAGTATTAGTATACTTAGCCTTGCTTGTGGCATAATTTTTGCAGGTACCTCCTTGATTTGGTTGATGGTGTGACTTGGCCTTCATCCCTACCACCGAGATAGATGGTCGAGAGGGTTACTGCTTCCGCAGGAGAGGACTAGGAGGAGTAGCGTGGCCAGACTTCGCCATGTTACTCGGTTTTCTCCGTTAGTTATTTCCGCTGCATTAAAACTTATGGTTATTATTTTTGAAACTCCGATAATGTAATTACTACTAATGGTTGTTAAATTTGTGGTATTATGCTTTATTGTATTTCTCTGTGCCTCACGTTCGAGTGAGCTAGTGGTATTCGATCCTAGATAAGTGGCTTTATCGGACTAGATCCGAGGGAATGACAGGTTATTCCGATTTAAGTGTGTTGTTGCCTTTAAGGGTGCGACTTGGGCACTTAAGCTGGAATAATTCGAGCGATTCTGCCACAGCTGGCATCGGAGCGAATACCATTACAAAGAAGTCAATAAGTCATGATTTCCATCCTTTTCTAAAGTAAAACTTGCTTAGAAACCAAAGTTGGATAGATGTCAGGACGATAAGGATAGACCTAGGACGTGAAGCCTTAGGAAATAGATGGGTAGCTAGGTGGCTATATTATATAAGCCATAAAGGCTACTATTACTACTATTAATAAGGATGCTGTAGCAAGCACCCAAAGAATTAGTTAGGTCTGAGAAGACGACTAGAATGAGCATGCATCATGATTGTCGTATTATAATTGTCTCTTGTGCATCAACATGCTTCTCTCACCTTTATTCCAATAATAATAACTTGTGAATAATGTGATGTACTGCTATGTTAGGAACTATAAGAAATGCCTTACCTCCCGTCGGATTGGTAAGTCTTGTTAGGTCGTGTTAAGTGTTTCTCTTGTCTGGCTATCTAGGAAATGTTTTAGTTGTTCAACCCTTTTTGCCCCCAACCAGCAAAAAAATTATAAATTGTTGCTTGTTTTGTTCATGAAAAGAATCCCCCGTCCAAACAACCTTGGGTTTAGCAAGAGAAACCTCTTTAAAAAAATCATGCTTCAGTGGGTATTTTCAAACCCTTGTGTATCTTACCCTTGAAGTTACATCTGCACAACCTATAGATCCCATGGTTTGACCCCCTAAATCGACTAAAGCTTCCTTGTGCACTTGTTGTGTCAAAAAAATTGTTTGGTGTCTAGTCGCACAAACCCTATCAAGGCCATGTTCCTCTCCATAGATCCTATCTCGAATCTTTCATAACCTTTCTGGTGCCCATCCTAATCGATCTCATTCGACTACCTCTCTCTTCACATGGATCTGGTAATCTTTTCCTTGTGAATCATGTTGTGACTTTATCATCCGAATCTCTGGATCATTCATCGAGATCTACCCCGTCATCTTCTTACCTTCTATAACCCACTCTCAAGTATTAAATGTGAATCAATCTAATATCTCATCATGATCGTTCTCATACTCTTCTCTCCGATGATCATGACGTTGTTTTATCGATTTTATCTATAGACAGTGTATCCATTTGGTTCAATGGATGTTGTTGTTGTCTTTGGTTCTCTGATGTCTCTAAAAGCTCGTTAATCCTGATCTCATGGTTGGTTCCTCCTCATATCAAATATCATACTAGTCTCTTGCCTAATAATCTCCATGTTGATCATAAAATAGTTCTCCGAGTTGAAGAAAATTCTCGTGTGATGCTCTTTTGCCAACAATCTCTGCTTCAACTCCGGTCACATTCTTATTTTCTGACCCATACTCTCATGGGCTCCATCTATCTGTACTATATGGATTTCTTGTTGGTTATGTTTAGTAATGGTGTTATGACTAACGACTGATGGTGCAGCGACGAAACCGACAGCCTTCTATGGTGCACACATGGTTGAGCTGCTCGGCACGCGCTGGTATCGGCATATCGCGGTTAATAGTCTTGATCCATTATGAGACTATACTGAAGTGCTATCTTTTGTGGATATTCTCTCAGGGTGATCGTGGCATTTTCTCTCAATATGTCACAGTATTCGGTCCAAATCTATCTTCAGTATCTTGTCAGATGACATCTCATGAATTTGCACCTATCATCAGTCTGGGAGTTACATGCTTCTCCACCCTTAAAGATCCTCATTCGAATCTCGGGACGAGATTCTTTTAAGGGGGGAAGGCTGTGACACCCCAGGTGTCTATTTCACATTATATCGGGAGATTTATCCTAATCTCGGATGCTCAGTAAAAATTTCTATCTCTTTATCACATTTATCTCCATTTATCAAGTTACTCATGAATGTTTCACCAAGTTTGGAATTATTCGATCTCAAGAACAACCAAATTTGGAGCCTGTTAAAACTTTTGTTTCTTGAAGCAAACGCAAATTCCAAAGTCAATCTCATCTCGCAACTCCCGTCTAGACTTATTTATTCGGACTCTCGATAGTTGTTATGTTATCCAATCGGTGTCCAAATCCGCCTTCTCGATAGTCGGTCTACGTCCAAATACTATGTCCGAATCCGCATTCTCCAGCGGAATCTCTGTTGTGCCAATCTCTAATTAATTCTTATGCAAATCAACTTGTTATCTCTATGTCATCATTCATCTCTATCTATCAAGTGTATTCTAAAGATTTCTTAAAGTTTGAACCAAATTCGTGTGAAGTTATAAATCCTACGCTTGCCTGAGACTGCTCGATTAAGTAAAAGAAAATTTATAAATTAAACCAAGTCATGCCAACTATCCCAAAACACTCTATATCAACTCTACAACAAAAGTTATTAAGGGTTCATGTAGACAAAATGCCATGAAAATGTCGAGAAATACCCCGATTGCCTTAAAAATATAATTTGAAACTTTATAATGATGATACCTTGACCAAAGTGAAACTTTAATTTATATTCAAGACATAAGGTTTGACCTTTAATAAAAGTTGTAGCACCTGTGTTGTATAACAAATTTTATATTTAAACCAAGCCTTGATTCAATCTCTAAGTATCTCAAACAGTGCCATCAAAACAGAATAAAAATCTGATTTCAGGATTCGAAATTCTTCGAAGTGTGAAATCACTGTCATTCGGGTTGACGTCTCGCGTTCCCAAAAATTTGTTAAATAACTTGGGTTTCACCAAATATAAAAGTTGTTAGTAACCAATAGAGGCACAACATATTAAAAGATGACATTCATCCGGTTCCATTTGACATGCTTTGACACTCAGTTTTTGCAAGTTTCCACTGATTTCTATCCCAGTGACAAACCAATTTTCGTGGGTCTATAACTCTCTAACCATTGCCCGAATCACCTCAAGTTCTGTACAACAATTGTAGAGTATAGATCAAGGAAGATATTTTATGCACTGACCGAGATCCGATTCCATGCGGAAAATGCCATTTCATGCCATCCAATGCAGCCACTTCGATGTTTGCCACATGTTCGATAGTTTGCTGCACGGGTAGAGTGAGCAGCAAGCGGCCAGACGTGTGGCAGTGGGCACCGGCCATGGCTAGCCACTCCTTGGCCACCGCGCCTCTAGGCCACGCCCTTTAAAAGCTCTTGACCTCTCCTACAGCCTCCCCACGCCATTCCCCCTCCTGCTGTCTTCCCCATGGAGCAGAGACTCGCATGGACGCCCCCTCCCAAGCTCCTGAGCGTGCAGCAGCAACACCTTCATCCCCCTCGGATACAAGGCACTGGGAGGTTTCCCTCATTCCTGGAACCCAATGCAGCTACCCATGGTGGCCTCTCTCCAAGCCATGGCCGCCACCCTAACCCTCTGTACACCCGCGACCTTCATCTTTAAGCACAGCAAGCAGCCGCGGCCACATGCAGCAGCGGCAATCTGCCCTGTGCGTGCACAAGCTAGAGGAAGAAGATGAATCCCTGAGCAAATGACGAGTGGGCCCAATGCCAAGTTTAAAGGTGCACAAAATTTGCAGATTTCTGTGTTGTGTTTAAAAATTCATATCTCGAGTTTGAGAGCTCCAAAAATAGTGAAATTTGTTTTGTCGGCTTCCTTATGAAATGCTCTAACTAGTGGATTTATATGTTGGTATGTTTTAGTGGAAAAGTTGTTCTGTAGAAATTCATATTTAAAAACTGGTTTAGAAAATAAATGAACTTGCTTCTCTCCATAATTTTATTTATAAAAATCCAAAAATGATGAAACCTGTTTTGGTAGTTAGATGTTGTCATACTCCATCAAGGAAAAATATAAAACTTATGTGTTGTTCACTGTTTTCTTGGTGTGCTAATTAAATCATGTTAAATAGGAAAACAAAGATTTATTTGCTTATTATTTTTGGATCTGTAGCTCTATTACTCCAAATGGGTTGAAATTTTTATAGTAGACTCTTGGTGTGATGCTTAGTGACTGGTAGAACTTTCATGAATTGTTGTGCATGTATGATTAAGTTAGTGATTTAACTTGTTTAATACACCTTAAGTAGTTTTAAATGGTTTATAAATAATATATGGATGTAACAATGGAAAATGGTGTTCCACTGTCCTTGCATGACCTTATAGTAGCCTAAGAAAACTTAATATGGTCATGCATCCACAGAAAATAATTAGTTTTAGATTTAACTTGCTCTCGCATGCTTTATTGCATTAATAATTTGTTATTTTTGTATTAAATAAAATATAAAATCTGGACATGTGAAATTTATACATTGGTCATGATTTGTTATTACCTATGCCTCATAAAAATTCTAGCCCCAAATTAGATAGTTTCATATATATGGTGCTAAAATAACACACATTTTATAATTATAAGAAGAGTTAGTGAAAAATTAGGAGTAAACAAAATCATGCATGTTCATGGAATGCTTGAGTTATACCTTAAAACCAAATAGAGGTTAAATGGTTATGTCATAGTGGTCTAAAGCTAAATATTAATAGTGCTTCATCACAATTTTGTGTGACGTCGGACATTAGTGCCGAATTACTTATTTTGGTGCATGTGTTTGTTAATTATGTGGTAATAACTCTAGCGCAAGAAATGATTTGGATGAAATTTGTAAGTGAATTGTTGGTCCTAATTTGTTTGTTTCGACTCTAATAAATAGTAAAGTGTTAGAGTAATTTCAGTCTCTAGAACATGACAATTCTTAAAGTAAATAGGAGCTGAAATTTATAGTTGCTGTTTTGGACTGCCCGCACTGTTTTCGTCGTGTTGTTTGTTTGATGAACTAAAGTATGTTTTCTGTAGACAATTCATATAAAAGAGTTGTAGATAACCTTATTATCTTACTTGTTCTAAAATTTGATAACCATAAATCTGATCGTTTAGGAGTTATGATTTTCACAAGTCCAGCACCTGAATCTGTCGAAATTCTAAACAAATTTTAGAGATTGCAATGGTTGCTTAAGTTAATTTTGAAATCAGTTATTGGTGGTCACAAGAAAGTTGTAGATAACTTTATTATCTTACTTGTGTTAAAATTTGACAGTCATACGTCTAATCGTTTAGAAATTGTGCTTTTCACAACTTCAGTAACTGAATCTGTCCAATTTCTGTACAGATTTCAGAGATTGAATTGTTTGCTTAAATTATTATTACAGTCTGTTCATGATCATTTTAAGAAAGTTGTAGACGCTTTTCTTATCTTTCATGTGTTAAAATTTCATAACCATAGGCCTGATAGTGTAAGGGTTATGAATTTTATAAACTAGTCGTTGTGTTCTGTCCACTGTCAGAACAGATTTCGAAAACTGAATCGTTTGACTTGGTTAAACATAGAATCGCTTCTTAGTGATTATAAAAGTTATGTAGTACTTTTGCTAAGCTTTCCAAAAAGTCTTGGATCACTCTTTTTGGTGATCTGAAGATTTAGTTAAGGATGTTTGAAGTGTGAAGTCTGAATCTGTCCAAATCTGGACAGCAAAGCCTTCTAGTGTCTTTTACTCTTGATACACTTTAAATCAACCTGGGATGTTTATAAATAATTTGTAGAACATTTAATTAGCTTTCCAGAAAGTCTAAGATCACTTTGTTTGGATATCTGAATCTTTAGTTATGAATTTTTGAAGTCGCAAGTCTGAATCTGTCCAAATCTAAACAGAACTGTCATTTATCACGATTAAACCTTATTAAGTGTCTGATCACCTTGAGATGAAAATACTAAAGTTATAGAGCGTTTAATAAGCTTTCCAAAAAGTATCTGTTCACTAATTTTGGATAAATATCTTGTGAGTTATGACTGAAACAACTACTATGCTGTTGTCCTAAATATGTTAATGAATAATGTCCTGTCTTTGGCTTTTACTACTAAGTAACCAACATCATTAAAGTAGTATAATATGTGATTGTGATTAAACTATCTCCTCATGTGTGTTCTCTGGGTTGTATGCTTGCAGTAGAATGATGTGGATGATTGTAAAACCCGATTAAGTAAATATTCCCTATTAAAGTAAGTTTATCTATATGACGTTTAGAAGTCACAGTGAATGTACGCGTGCCTAAGTAGTTTAATAATAGAGTAACTAAGAAAGGATAAAAGTGAACGTAGTAAATGCGTGTACTTGTGATGTCATAGTCATGTTGCGTAAATAAATAAAATGTTGTTGTCTTTTTATTGGTGTTAATGTTGAACGCCGATAACATGTAGATAACTAATGCTAACGTGTGGTTGTTCATGGTGTCTTACAATTTATCTTTAGTTCGCTACTGTGTCTTGAATATCTTGTGCTACTTTCATTATATTCATAAATATGCATCTTGCATCTCATTTAGGACCGAGAGATGATGATCGTGCAAGTGATGTGGTGCCAACCACAAGACGCAATTGGTGGACGACCTGAAGAATGATGGACTTAACCAGTGGATGCTCGCCAAGCGAGTGCCACCCAGCAAACACTATCTAAATGTTAAATTAAAGGCAAGCCCCGGTTTTATGCATAACCGTTTATATATGCTATTTTACTACACTTAATGTTTGTAGGCTTGTACTGTGCACTTAAGTGTAGGAGTTGCCTGAAACCCTAGTTGCATGAACTCAGGATTCCTTTTGAGATGGACACTAGTATGCTAGGTCGAGTAGCTGCTTTGCTAATTAGGGATCTCGGTAGAAATCGAGAGATTTTTCTAGCACTCGCGCGAGGTCAGGAATTGGTTGTATCCATTTTTGATATAGAATGATGATGGTCTGTGGACACGGATCCATGGGGATGCGTTGTCTACAAGACGAAATTGGAATAAGGATTTACGTGCGGATACCTGTGTCAAGCGTTTGAACGTACTAAACACATGTTGGGAAATATGGTAACTGGTAAACCTAGTACCAGAGTGAAGCCGGGCGCGGACTTTACTCCTCACGCGACCTGAGACTGGATCTCCCATTCTAGATATGGTGGGTACAAGTGCGGCCACTGCACGGCGGCGATCAGGGTCAGTGGAGCATTGTATGCCAAGGCGGTGAGGCCTGGCCGCGAACGGGGAATCGATGGGGACGGTTGATATGTGTGGGGACGGAGTGCCCCTACATGTCGTGTGTTTAGGTTTACCTTGCAAGGTTAAAACTCGATTCGAATCGTCTGCTTCTCGCAGCTAATGAGACTGCTTGATCTATTGTACTGCATTGAGTAATAAGTGGAAATGAGGTTACTTACAAAATATGTTGGTTGACTAAATTGCTTGCTACCATGAATGGATAGTTAGGTGCTCATCTAGTCTAAAATTAGTATTATAGAACTTGAAAAGCTAAAACTTGTTTTTAGACTCATCTAGTGCTTTTGGCAAACCAAACCCCTCAGCCAAACAGCTGCATGTCTAGAGGTAGAGGAGTAGACTCCTCACATGGGGTAAGTCTAGCTGAGTATTAGTATACTCAGCCTTGCTTGTGGCATAATTTTTGCAGGTACCTCCTTGATTTGGTTGATGGTGTGACTTGGCCTTCATCCCTGCCACCAGGATAGATGGTCGAGAGGGTCACTGCTTCCGCAGGAGAGGACCAGGAGGAGTAGCATGGCTAGGCTTCACCATGTTACTCGGTTTTCTCCGTTAGTTATTTCCGCTACATTAAAACTTATGGTTATTATTTTTGAAACTCCGATAATGTAATTACTACTAATAGTCATTAAATTTGTGGTATTATGCTTTATTGTATTTCTTTGTGCCTCACCTCGAGTGAGCTAGTGGTATTCGATCCTGGATAAGTGGCTTTATCGGACTAGATCCGAGGGACTGACAGGTTATTCCGATTTAAGTGTGTTGTTGCCTTTAAGGGTGCGACTTGGGCACTTAAGCTGGAATAATTCGAGCGGTTCTGCCATAGACTGCGGCGGTGATCCTGCCGTTGCCACCTCGCCCGGTGGTCAGGGGTCCCAAACCACATGCTGCCAGTTGATATCGAATCCTAGGAAATACGGTAAAACAAAAGAGAAAGATGTCACCACAATCCTCGAAGCTGAAGTTCACGACCACAGAGGAGTGTACCAGTGGCAGGGGAAGAACTCCGATGAGAAATTGGGTCGGAGTCGGTAGCCTTCCTCGCCCGACGACACTACGACAAGCTCACACACGTCCTAGCGGCCAACCTCAACCAAACCGCGCCCACACGACGAGGGACTAATCCAAAAAAGCAGACAACGGTGGCGACAATTTTCTGATCTCCCTCGTCCGAGAATGGCAGGGTCCCTAGGTTGGCACCGAAATTGGCGACTTCTGTTTCTTGGTGCAGCTACAGAAGGGAGGGAGCGACCTTCGATTTTATAGTAAGCAAGTCCACGGCTGGGGGGGAGGAAGCCCCGACCGACATTCATTGCCGGCGAACATGGGGTTTGTTGCGGTCAAGTAGGGGTCGCTCCTGACGGATGGGGCCCACATGGAAGTGACACCGGTACGAGGGGACGGCGGAACGAGACACTGTGTAGCATGCCCCACATGTCAGCGCCAGGGATCCCCTGTTGGGCCATGCGCGAGAGGTAATTGGGCCGAGTGCAATGAATCCAGCCCGGCAGCAGGTTTAGTCTTTCTTTTTTTTCTATTTTCAGTTTTGTTTTCTTCCTATTTCAAATCAAAATTCCAAATCTAAATTCAAATTTCAAATTCGAAAATGCAAAATAAAAATTCCAACATGCCCATGCCAAAATATATATTTTCTTATTTATTTACATATTATTACTTCTCTTTAAGTAAATGCTCCAAATCATATAATAAAGATAAATTTACTTATTGTTTGTTTTAGGAAAAATATGATGAGTGTCATTAATTCGAAAATGAATATTTGTTTCCAAATTACTTTGAGTGAGAGATATAGACATATACTTTATATTTATTTACTCTTTGTTTACTCTGTTCCAATAGGTGTTTGTATGCATGAAATTTAATAAGCATGGGATTTACCAAATAGTAGTATTTTATATAGGATATCTTACCATCATTTTTACTTAAGACTATAATTTAAGCATATAACCAAAATTTTATAATTACCATTTTCTAAACATCAAGCTTATTCCATCATGATATAGTTTTGGAGCGTTACAAGAAACTCCAAAGTCATTCCTACGGGGATGCAGAGCTAAAATACCACCTAGTAAAGGTGAAGAGACTCCAAAGTCGTTCATAAGAGGATGCAGAGTCTTATTATGATATGTTTTCTATCATCATTTTTACTCAAAACATCTTTTGCATCATATCATCGCATCATTTTGCATCATAACATCATGCATCATTTCGCATCATCCATAAAGAGAGAAAAAGGGAAATTGCTTCTTCATCCACAAATGCGGCTAAGCTACGAAGCTAATTATGTGTTTGCTGAGAAATTATGGACTAAAGCAGGAAAAAGGGAAAATGCTATATCTCCAACAGTCGTTATCCTCAAACAAGACAAACAAGGGGCCAATGCTTTTACTTCGGCAACGGTGTTCTTTATGAATTTACAAGACCTTCGGCAAAAAAGGGATTTTCTTTATGAAGCGTGAAAAGAAGGGAAGGTGTTTTTCCGCCTTCGGCTCAAAAACTGTACGTACATTAATTTCAGCCTACACAAAGAAATATAGTACACGATGTAATCACACACGGCATACAATTGTTTTTACATAAAAGCAACACACAGACTTTACAATGTTTTTTTATGAATTTACAATGGTAACCAACTTTCAGAGTTTCCAGACGAAGCCAGTAACTGTCCAAGCCCTGTTTTAGTGCACGCAAGACCATGAGGAATACCTACATGCGTATGTCCAAAGGTTTTTGCGTCTCAGAGCTCAGACGCCAACGGTGCTAAACAAAATTGTCATCGAAGCTGTGATCAAGGGGCTTCGGCCAGGACCAACGACACAGTATTTTGTCAGAAAGCCACTACAAACCTTGGAAAAGCTCCTCCAGAAGATGGACGAATACATCAGGGCAGACAATGACTTCCGGTAGAGAAGAGAAGAGGCCTACAGATACTCAGAGATGACTAGGGGCTTCGGAGGAAGACTCCAACCTAGACATGTCAGAACAATCCACAATCCTAGCTCAAGTGATGATAGAGGAAACCACGCTCAAGGACATCAGGAAAGCTCCTAGTCTTCAGGGATGCAACAAAGTTCTTACAGGCCACCAGCTCCAAGAGGCAGAGGAGGAAGAAGCTTCGGAACAAGGTTTAGCTCCCAACCTAGAATGTTGTTCTGCTTATTTTGCGGGGAGGATAAAGGACATACAACAAGGACGTGCCAAGTCACGATCTAGAAGCAAAAAGAAATAGTTGAAGCCGAAGCGCGGCAGAATCAACGGAAGCAGGTCCTGCATACCGCTTCGTGCTATTCTTCATATATTCTAGAGTATGTGGGCAACCAGCAGCCCACAACATCAGTTGCTTCGGCAAGTCATTCTCAAGCTGTATGGGCTTCGCTGCCACCACCACCACCTATGGCACCAACCTTGGCCCATAATTAGTAGCCAGAAGGGCACCACCAAGCATAGCAACAGCGCGATGTACGTGAAGAATCCGAAGCTCGCACAGTCAACAACACTGTGCCAGAGTCGAGGCACATTTACTGAAGTTGCACAGAGGATCGATTAGAAAATTCTCATACTTAATGTACTCTTTACTTTTCTGTCTTTATATTTCTCCCTTCCAAAGACAATATAGGAAGGTTCAACCTTCGACCTGATGTAATGAATCTGGGGTTACACCATCAAGTGTAACAGAAAGGGTGATGAAGCTCTAAAGTCGTTTCTAAGGGAATGCAGAGCTAAAATACCACCTAAGTAATAGGTGAAGAAGCTCCAAAGTTGTTTTTAAGGGGATGCAAAGCTAAAATACCACCTAAGTAAAAGGTGAAGAAGCTCCGAAGTTGTTCCTAAGGGGATGCAGAGCTTAGCTCCAAAGTAGTTCCTAAGGGAGTGCAGAGCTGAAATACCACCTAAGTAAAAGGTGAAGAGACTCCAAAGTCGTTCCTAAGGGGATGTAAAGTCTTATTTTTTACATTTAGTGCATCAACATCATTTGCATCATACCATCGCATCATATTGCATGACATCACATCATGCATCATTTCGCACTGATACAAACAAAAAAGAGAGGAAAATCGCTCCTTCAAATATACCGGCTAACCCATGAGGTTAGGTCCAGCTTCGGCAAAGACTCATGAAAGAACGTATTAATAAGACATTATCCATGCTTGTGACAGAGGTACTATCATACAGAGATTATGCCTTCGACAATTGAATTCTTATGCAACGTCTATGACAAGAATTGCGTAGTCGCTTCGGCAAAGAAGGGGATTTCTTTCTTTATGAAGCGTGAAAAGAAGGGAAGGTATTTTTTGCCTACGGCTCAAAAAACGATACGTATGAAGATTTCACGCCTCACAAAGAAATATATTACATCATTAAAAACACAGATAGTTGATAAGTGTTTCTTACAAAGGAAAAATTCTATACAGAGAATCTAAGTCTTTAAAAATAAGCTCAAGTTGTCCTGTTTTCGAACTTTATCGGTAGCTTCCTCCAAAAGTCTGTTGACAGCTTCGTCAACTGCTTCGTTAGCAATCCTATTTACATCGAGCGCCCCCTTCATAGATGGATCAGCTTTGGGATCGTATGGCTCTAGAGGGGGAGAGAGCTCAGCTGCACCAAAATACAAGTGTCTGTTAGTTTGAAGCTAAAATAATTTATGAAGCTAGGTCATGATAAATGTACCTATAAGTCTAGCATGTTCAGCAGCTTCTTCAGTCTTTCTAGTTTCTTCCAAGGCATCATGGGGTTCTTTCTCTCTCTTTCTAATAGCCTCGTTAGTTATTTCTCAGCCACCCTTCAGCCATACTTCGGAATCAAATTTTCCACCTAGTGCAGTAGCTTCGGCCGAAGGGTTTTTGATATCGTTGGCTGAGAGGGTAAATTCTGGCTAAATTACAACCTTGGCATGGTCACAACCGACCTTTTCCAGGACTGACGGCCCCGCGGGCACTGACAAAGGCATAAAAATATCCTCTGTCGCTGAGAACCTCTTCAAAAGCTTTAGCTTCGCTGTTGATCCAGCGGATAACCCTGTCAGGATCACTACAGATAAAGTTTTGCTCTAAGGAGAATGCGCCAACTTTAGAAAAGCTATTCTTCAAGTTCTTAGCACATTCTGTAGCAATATTGTACCACTCTTTTTTTCTTGACGAAGCTCTTTGACATTTTTCTGTACCCTTAAACGTTCAATATCAGATATTTCACGATTTGTTAGCTCCACATTGAAATTTTCAGTTGCTTCGCCAAGTTTCTTTTCTAATTCTTGTATTTCAGCTCTATGCAGTTCTGCTTGAGTGGACAGTTTAGCTTCACTGGATTTTAGCCTTTCGACTAAAGAGAGTAGAATCTTATCTTTTTAAAGAGCTTCGTTTCTTAAGGTTATAACATCCGATCGAAGGTTTCCAATTGCCATCTGGTATCTTTCATCGTCTGCATCTTTTTGAGCTTTTATAGCCTTACTAAGAATAAGTATCAAATGTGAAGTCAAAATTTACAAACCTTCAAGCTGTTGTAAGTGAGGCTGTCCGCAAGCTGATCCTTTCGTCATAGCAGACAAACCAAGCTCAAGCTTTGGATACCCCATGTTATCCATCATCTTTCGACAAACATCGATCTCTTTACTGTCAAGTAGACAGTAAAGGAAGTCATCCTCATTGTCTCCTCCATAAACCAAGGATCCTTCGGGGTATTTTAGCTCCTTGGCATAGTATTGTACTTCGGCAATTTGTTCTAATGATAGCTGTTTTCTCGAAGCATGTCGACAATGTATTCCAAATCACCCTGGGAAGGTGCTTCGGGAACAGGTGATGTGGACTTTTTCGGAAGACTCTCTTCCATCAACCCTACTGGCGTGGCTCCCGAAGGTCCGACTTCAGCATGAGCAGAAGTAGCGCTTGTAGTAACCACTTCCCTTGTATCCTCAATTTTCTTGCCAGAAACTTCGGCAACGGTAGGAGTTGGCGTTTTCATAGATTCCAAAACAGCATCCAAAACACTAGGCATCCTCCTCTTCCTCGGGGTGGTTGTCGCAGTAGTTGATAGATTTGGTAGTTCTGCCACTACTGGAGGGCTCAGCAGCTTTGGCTGTTCTTTTGTTGTTTTCTCTACTTCCGGCTCTTTTACCACATCAGCACTAGCTTCGGCTGGCATGGCAGGGACAACTTTGGCATTCTCAATAAACTTCACTTCCTCCATCGTGGGCACCACAGCCAAAAGTTGTGGTGCAAGTTATTAGAAGGCCTAGCCTTCATTTGGAAATGCAATTCATGCACTCTACAGAAACCTTTGGATTATGCTCGTGTCCCTTGGCTTCATACAACCCATATGTACACAACAAGCCTAACTATGGCATTCGATGACAACTAGTGCATGAAAATTTCATACTTCTTCAACACTTCAGCAACCATTTTGTGCATTAGTAGCTAAAGGTGAGTCTAGAAGAAACTCTTATATACAATGATTTCATCCTCCTTCGATTCAGGGGTAGTCTCCTCGTTGGCAAACTGGATCAAATCTTCATCCTCGATATACCCAAGCCTCTTTAAAACCTCCAAATCACTTGGTGTTATGAGGGACCTCCCCATTTGAATGTAACTAGGCTTTGAGAGCCGAAGATTATACTCTCCTACAGATGGTGATCCCTTGAGTAGAAACATTCTCCTCTAAGGCAACCCCCTCAGCTACCTCATCAGTTTTCTTCTTTGGCTTAGTCGTCGCTGACATCCCTCTCATAGCCTCTGAAATAGGAACATTTGCATAATCTTGAATGTTTTTAATGTATGTAACTTCCTCGTCTCTCTGCAGTGCTTCTGATGATGTTGGTGTCACTGCTTTAGCAATGGTCCTAATTCTCGCCATACAAAGGTGGACTAGATTTCCGATTCCCAAACCTCATAAAAGCAGAAAGGATGAATGAGCTTCAAAGGTAGAAAATTAATGATAGCAGGTTGGTACAAGTAGTAAATGTCATGCAGGTCAGCTGGGGCCGTGTCCAACGTATATATAGATAAGAAGGCGTGGGAGCCAAGGAGCCGCTCTACTTCTACTTGTTGTCTTGTGGACCACCCATATTTGCATTTTTTGTATTCAAATAATGTGCTCAAGGAAGGTGTTTTTGGACATTTGGCATAAGACCTTTATTGATTCTGCGGTCCAAGCTCATTATGGAAAATGAACTAATTCCATGAGGGGCTACTTTTGGGAGTATGCCTTAGCTGAAGGTCCTCATACTAACATGTTTTTAGTTGTCATAAGAATTTCCCTCAAATTAACCATTGTCAAAGCATGCTTCAACCAAAGGCCAACGACCAAAACTAAAAGCTTTGGCTCTGACAGTCAGTCAAAGCTCTTGAAACAGACTTGGAACAACAAATGGCACAT
Source organism: Zea luxurians (assembly GCA_029449295.1). Lineage (NCBI taxonomy): Eukaryota > Viridiplantae > Streptophyta > Magnoliopsida > Poales > Poaceae > Zea > Zea luxurians. The sequence continues at coordinate 59,657 of JAOPSE010000540.1, forward strand.
GAAGTAGAGATCAAATGACGTGTATGACATGCCTTAAGAGGAATGGACGATGATACCGTAAATCGATAGTATAGTTCATTTCTATAGGGTTGTGGGTCATGGATGTAATTTTGTACGAAGTTGTATACCAACTCGCCACTATAAGTAGAGGTACAATGCCCATGCACAAGGACACAGAAAGACATCACATCAACTAGCTCTGCATTAGAAGCTTTGTGGATCCTTGACTTCAGATTGCTAACTGAGCATCTAAAGGTACCAATGTAATTACTTTTGATAAGAAGAAAAGAAGAGGAGTATATATCTGAGATGAGTTATTCAAAATATCTTTACACTTAAACTTCTTGATTTATTATTCATTCCCATATTACCTATCCCTTCAACCTTCTCCCTTTAATTAATCTCTTCAAAAAGAGTTAATTAGAGGGGGGAAGAATTGTTACTTTAATTGTGTTGCCTTGTTTTTATTTCCTTTAGAAATCAAAAACAAGTGACTAACAGTCTTGATTACCTCGACCAAAACCATCCATTCATGTGGGTATTGCCCATGGTTGTGTTGGAGTTGTACCTTGATGTAGTTGACCAAGACCTCCCCCAGGCCTGATGTGGTGAGCAGGTGACAGATCTTGTAGGGGAACATTAGGATCAGACTGTTATTGTAGTGGATGACCTTCTCCACCCCAGCTGAAGGGGATGCTTAAAGCAAGGTCCTCTTGTGAGGTATCCTCAAGCTTGTGATCCTCGGGCGTAGGTTGTCGCACCTGGTTTTAGAAGATAAACCGAATGCAAACCATGTACGTGCCAGGATCAGAAATTCACGTACACAATGATTACATAGTTGGATATCATCACACATTGCTCGAAATAAAAGCGGAAATGGTACTTTATTACATCAAGATGTCCAAGACATCCATAGAGTCATTAACTTAACATAGTCATTATCATGATCAAAGTGCTGATACGAAACGTAGAAAGATAAGGCCTTCACAGGCAGCTGACTAGGGGTTTGCCACTAAACACGACTAGAACTCATCGAACTCCTGAAACTCCTCCATGTTGCCTTCAACTTCTCCTGAGCATTGAATACAATTGGGACAACCTAGGGTTGGGGGTTGTTTTAAAGCAAGGGTGAGTACACATCAACGTACTCAGCAAATGTCCCGTTTGGTTAAAGTGGACTAGTTGTATGTGGAGTTGAACTCAAAGTGGTTGCTTTTAGTTGGTCAAGTATTTATTACTTGTAGAAAGCCAAGTTTTAGTAATAAACCAAAGTTATTACCCAAATGGCACTCCCACCAAGAGGAAATACTAGAAAAACCACAGTTATAATTATCACCAACTACCATCATCATAAAAGTATCCAAAGTTATTCTAATCGAAGAGGATCCCAAGGCTGCTCTTAACCGTGAGCACAACTAATATATCAATTTCTAACATTCTGCAGAGGTTGCACACTTTACCCACGAGTCATGATCCCTTCCTAGCCGGGGTTGTACAGACTCGATCTTCACTACCGAGGTGAATGGACAGGGATTCACTACGTAGCCTTTACAAAGATTCCCCTGGTGTGTAGTTGCTCGTTAGGTTTCGCCAATCGTACAAAAATAGTACTCCTCCCTAAGGTGGGTGACTAACAAAACCAAACCGAATGAACCTCGGCACCCACCCTTAGCAGAGCAAGCACTATGCCCTGACACCCATTGATGGCCCTATGGCAAAGCCAACTACACCCCCAAGTTCATCTAATTAATCAGCTAAGGGCGTCCCATTCCACCCTCATGGTTATACTGCTATCCTAGGTGGTCTCTCAACGAACAGGTCCTTACGGAGAGGTACTCAGGAAACAGCCTGAGTCCCCTAAAGTATCACAAGTTCATCATCATAATCAAGATAATATTATCGTATCATAAATGTTCTCATCATGTTCGTTGATTAAAGTAAAGCAATAGCATGAAGCTAACCATAATAACCCAAAAGGTAATCAAGGACAAGGTAAATACAAAGCTAGTCAATCCTTAGGTTTTAATTATGAAATGTGGGACAATGAATTATAAAGTAAATAGGACGTAATGGGTCAAAGGACACTTGCCTTCGCCAGGTTGCTGCTCAGGAAAGTCTCCTCCAACATACTCGGAAACCTCGGCTGCTTGTTGTCTATGCAAAGCAATCATTCAACACATTTGGGAAATGATAAAGGAACAGTACACCAAACATGCACAATCAAGTGAACACAAGTTCAATAGAAAAGTATAAACACAAAAGTGAAATCTAGGTTCTATGGTAGACTAATACAGCTAGAGGTTGGTGGTTTTCTAAGTACTATCTATCTCAATGGATTGTTTAACTCAACTATAGCTAACTTAATGAATTACTAAAATTATTCTAGAGATGGGATACATTACATGAGATTAATTTCACAAAGTTGACCATTTAACTATTCATTAGGGTTTTCCTTTTCATTTTCCTTTTTATAAATAAACCATCACTTTAAATGCACCTATAGCCTAGACATAAAATTAAGACATGCAGATAGTGAAAGATAGTAATTTAAACAGGTAGAGAATAATTGTATGAGCATTTTGCAATTTGAACCACCCAATTTGGAGTTCATATGCAAAAGATATGAAATAAACAAGTTTTGAAATTTAAATACTAAATTAGACTTATTTCTGTGATAAAAATAAAGTCCAGGGACTTCTTTGAAAGAAATCAGGGGCCTATGCGCAAGAACACGGGACTGCGTGTTATTTTCTAAAAAGTCGATGGTTCTTTTAATAAGTTTTCCAAACGAACGGGTATCAGGTGATCTCGGCCGCTAGATCACATATCAACGACTAGGATTAGATCTGAGCGAGAGCGCGCACATGGGCGAGCGCTGACAGGCGGTCCTGGGGGTCAACGACTGGGAAGGGGAGGTGGGTTGACCAGTTGGGCCCAGCACCAGAGGGAATAGGAGACCGACAGATGGGGCCCATGGGCAGGGCGCGTGTCCAAAGCGGTATCCGGACCGTTGGATAGGGAGTGGATGGTTTAGATCTAGCGCGTAGGGGGCTAACCTCTCGGTGGCCGACGCCGCTCCTATCCACGACGACAGGGTCACCGAAGATAGAATAAATGGGCCTCCGGGGGTCTGGGGTCACCGGGTTTGGTTGGAATTGGCGAAGAGGGCCTAGCGAACTCACTGGTGAGGCTTCGGCCACGAGAACGGGACCGGAGGCGAGAGAACGGCGGAGAGGGTCAAGGTGTAAAGCCCAAAATTTGTATAAGGGAAACAAATAATAAAATAAATACTTAAATATATTTATAAGTGGATGTTTTAGAATCTATGAAACCTTTGGAGATTATTTGAATTTCTTCTATTTGTGCATATTCAAATAATGAAATAATATTGGTCAATTAACAAATAAATAAATACAGAAATATGCATCTCATGATGAGGTTCTTGTATTTCTACATTTGTATTCAAATTGTGAGACAAGTTTAAATTTGAAAATTAGAATTGGAAAATAAGAGAAAAAAGGGAAAAGAAGAAAAAAAAGAAAAGAAAATAATACACATTATAAGATAAATAATATTATTGTAGAGAGCAAAAGTATAATTCATGTAGACTTTTGTTGATATTTGAAATCTAGAGTTCAAAACAAAACTTTGAATTTGGTTTGGATATTTGAAAATAGAAATAAGAAAAGAGAAAGGGATAAGGAACTGCACTATGGGCTCCATTTTCCCGTCGGGCCCAAAACCAGTCGCACCTACGCGGCCCATTTCACTTTGCCACACTGTCACCTACATTGGGCCACTATCGCGGCCACTCACCCTGTGCATGCCCACGCCTGGTCTCCAGCGCCGATAGGTGGGCCTCCTGTGTTAGCTCCATCGTCTTGCTTATCCACCGTAACAACTCCACCACAGTCGCCGTAACAAAAGGCGAATCCTTGGTCGGGATCTTCGCCCGCGGTTCTCGCTGCTCGCCTCGGCTCAGACTATGGGTGCCGCCTAGGTATAAATCTGGCGCACGACCTGTTTCTCTCCCCGACGTGGCACTGTATCTCTTCCTCCCCGCGCCTGCTGCTCAGTTTGGCGCATACATTAGGCTGCTGCCTGGTGGGCTACCGCCAGTCTTCTTCCTTGTGCGCCCACGCTCCTACGCCATGTGTTACTGTCGCTTGGGGCCTAGCTATCGGACTCACCATCTCCACATCCTAACAAACGCGGCGCCCGACTCGGGTGGTTGTGCCTGACCGAGATCCTCACCGTCCGTGTGAACTCTCTCCCCCATGCCTCCATAAAAGCAGTCGTGAACCTCCCCTCGTCCACCCGATTACGGACTCGAAGGCGCCATGAAGTAGTACAGAGAGAAGTGGGCCTCATCGTCAAGCAGAGGAGAGAATGGGAGTTGCGCGAAGAAATCGTGTCGCAGCACCGCGTGGTCCATCACTTACATGGCTGCATTGAGCTTGTTGGAGGGCTAGGAGTGATCATTCGACATACCAAATTGGTCTGCGGTGTTTACAGGAGACATGGGCTTGCCATGGCCGAGTAATTTCTCGTCGGAGCTCTCCTCCGCACAGATCCATCATCCTCCGTGGGCATGGTGAACCGCTACATGAATCACGGAGCGAAGCTCACTATATTCTTGTAACACCACAAAAGCCATCAAATAAAAATAATGAATTTAGTTATTATATTAATTAGGGTAATAAATTTTTTTTAGTGTTTAATTATTTATTTGCATTTTGATCATTTTCTTTCTATGCGCTTGCTTGATTCTCGGATGATTGTTATTAATTTCCCTTGAAAAAAAAATCCTAGTAACTAAACAATAATGAAGAAAAACAATAATTATTAGTCTAAAAATAAGTATTTTGTTTATAAATAATTTTGGTGAATTTTTTATGATTTTTAGATTTCTTTAAAAATGAATTTCGGATTTTTTTTTTAAAAAAAACAAATCCTACACTAAACCGGCCCACTAGGGGCCCATTACCCCAAACCCTATCCTCTAACGCGCGCGCGCCAGCAGAAGCCGCCGCCGCCAGCCTCTACTACTCCCTCTCCTATCTCTCTTCTCTCTCTCCCGCCGTCTCTCTCTCTCTCACTTCTTTCTCTCTCCTACGCTCATCTCCTCCCTCTGGCTCTCCCAACCGTAGACCACCCGAGCGCCACTCCGGCCCTGCTGCACGTCGAGCGCCAGGGATCAAGCCACGCTCCCTGCCGCGCGAGCAGGCCTTGCCGCGCGCGCGCCCAAGCCCGGCGGCGCCCTGCACCCGATGCCGCGCCAGCCCGCCCAGCTCGCGACGACCCAAGCACCCCTGCCACGACTGCGATGCCGCGCGTCCGTTCGCCGACTGCGTTAAGGAATTATCACTGCCACCGTTTCTGCGATTAATGCATCCGTTTCTCCCATTACCTCTCCCAGTGAAGAACGTCACCAATGGTAGCCATGAAGACACCGATCGTTCCCTCTCCCTGGCAGACCATTCTTCTTCCCTCCCTCTCTCTATAAAAGGCAGCAGAGCCTCCCCATTCCTGCCTACTTGAAATTGCCTCTCCCTCTAGCACTCCTCGCTCATCGCTAGTGCGTTGCCATTCATCGTCGGAGTGTGCCGTTCGTCGCCGGAGTTCGCCGGAGCAACACACTCGCTGTCCGTAGTCGAGCCCCGCTCTCCGTCCGGCCGAAACCCGTCGATCCGTCCCCGTCACACGCACGAACCCGAGGTTGTTGGCGACCCAAATTTATTTTATGTATTTTATAAAGTGCTTTCGATTCGATTCATGTGTTGTATAGTTCGTTTGTTGTAATATGAACACATATGATTCCAATTTATGTATTTGTGTGCGCTACGGAATTTGTTAATAATATACGATTAGTAGTGCACCGTGTTATTCCATGTAATCGACGCGTTGATTTTGGTTTAGAAAAATATGGCGTAGATTTAATAGTCACACGTTGGTGATAAAAATACTAGATAAGAAATTATAGTCAATTTTGGTCACGATAAATTCTAGAAACTATTTGGAGAATTATAGGTGCACTTTTGATGGATTAGAAAATGGTATAGAACTCATGTCATTTGAATAATATGGGATTTTTTTTAGATGATTTATCTAATTATTTTATTAACATTTTCTTTTTAGAAAGAAAAGAGAAAAGATCACCGGTAGTGTGGTAAATAGATTTTTACTAGTTAAAATAATCTTGTTCGCAAATTGAGCACTTAGATTTTTGGATTAAACAAAATACTAGTTTATGTCAGAATATCCTCACTTGTTTTATAAAAAGTACAATTACCAATTTATGTAGACTTTTAGAATATTAATATTATTAGATTCATTTTTGGTCATACTAAACAATTTGAGTTAGAAATAATAAAAGGTATTAATTCATTTATTAGTATTAAAAGATGATAATTATCATTTAATGTTATTAATGATGTTAAAATATATTAATACTAGTTAGAACCGTATTTATTGCACCCACCCATAAATTCACCATTAGGACTCACAATAATAGCCACAATTGAATTAATAAGTATTTACGCGATTAGTACGATAGGTTAATGTGTGCTTAATGACGTATTGGTGTATGTTTATGAATGTTGCATGTTTATTTATTGGTGTATGTTTTATTTTTGTATGTGCGCTATGCGACTCTATTAGAAGCGGACTGTGTGGTAGAGAATCCGAACTCGTTCGAGGACGACCCGCAAGACGCTTTTGAGCAAGGCAAGTGGATTCTCCCTCTGTATATTCTTTTTGTACCTAGTCATTGCATTTAATAATGTTACTTTTGATATACTGCATAATTTGATGGGTTTCACCTAATTAAGGATTTCCTAGATTTACTACCTGTATACCTTGTTTAACCTGGGGAAATAATTAAGCTGTGCAAGATTTATGCTACCGCTCAACTTAATGGTTTTTAATGTCACTCATTAATTGGTTTTAATGTTCCAAAAATGTTAATTGGCAATTATGACATTAACCCGATGGTTAAGACAACTTTATTGCAAATTTAATTGGAACATGGAGTGACCACCCAGGATAACAGTGCAACCACTAGTGCTATCATGGCTCTGGCTTTGGTAATTAGCTCTATATTCTTAGTGCCTAGCAACCTTACCTGAAAGATGGGCAAGAGGGGGAGCGGTAGGTGCTGGCAGCCCATGTTAACATGGGGTCGTATTCTTGGCTAAGGTACTTCACCCAGGGGGCCACCACCATCGTCTTAGAAACCTTAGCGGGTTGCTTCATATTAAGTGTATTTTGTGAAAACCTCATAATGGATCCCTAGCCATTCACCTCGGCAGTGTCTAAGGGTCTGATCAACCCGGGCTAGATGGGATACATGGCTTGTGGGTAAAGTTGTACCACCTCTGCAGAGTGTAAAACTGATATATCAGCCGTGCTCCCGTTTATGAGCGACCTGGACTCCTCACATGATAATTGAACTTGAAGATGGAATTAAATTGAGATCCGATGATCTGCCAATAATTTGCTTAAGTGATTTCACTTAAGTGTTTTTGTTATATTCATATTCCTTTGTTTAATGGGATATTTGGGATTCACTCTTATTAGTAAGACAGGTGTTGTTAATAAAATGTTGACCAACTAAAATGCTTACTGCTCAACCTTAGCCTCACCTTGTTATACCTGCATTAATTTTCCCCCACTTGCTGAGCCCCGACCATAAGTGAGCTCACCCTTGCTAATATTTTGATCAGAGGGTGATGCTGGAGACTTTGATGGAGAATTTATCGACGAGGAATTCTAAGTCTAACGATGCGCCGGTCAACTTCCTGTGGAAGATTGCCCAGTTGTTTGTTTCCGCTTTACTTTGATATGATACTTGTTTAAGACACAATGTTTCAGATGATGTAATAAAGTTTTATACTCTCTTTACGCCTTTATTGCATTGTCTTTTGATATATTACACTTGTGACGTCAACATATGTGTGGAAATGGATCCTGGCACACATATGGTATGCGCTCGGTTCTACCCCCTGGAACCGGGTGTGACAGAAGTGGTATCAAAGCAATGCTGACCTTAGGTCGTTAGATTAGTTAGAAATGGAAAGCCTAGTTGTTCAAAACTTGCTAATTTCATTCCTATAGATTCCTTTATCAGTCTTACCTCTTTGAAATTCAACTAAGTTGACTCTTCTCTTGTAGATGGTTCGCACTCTCCAAACCACCTGCGTCAACACCAGCTACGCCCCTCAGCCCCGGCAGATCCCGGTCTACCCAGTGGTAGTCGAGGATGCTCCAGCGAATCTCCCTCCTGTCCGAGTGGAGAATGTGATCAACCTGGAGGACAGCTCGGAGGAGCAGCTGCCGACCCCCACCCCGTTGGCCGAGTCCCTAGCCTTCGCAGCTGCGTCATCGACGTCAGCATCGTCGGCACCAGCCTTCCAAGCACCTGCACCTGGAGGCGACGACCCCGATGACTCCGGAGACGGCGACGACGAGGATGACGACGACGACGATGATGGAGAGGACGAACACGTCCACGAGGATGCTGACTACGCCCAGCAGGACCACTTCATGGGGATTGGTCCAGTTGTCGAACATTACACATCAATGTTCGAGACAGGACACTTTCCCAACCTGCTGCAAGCAGTGCTGCACGAGATAGGAGCCTACGTCCGCCCCCTGTACGAGACGAGGCGAGTGAGCGAGCCTCCCCGGGCTTGCTATTACATCACTCGCATCCATGTTAGGGTGATGGATGCAGGTGACAGGGGATTCAGGACTCTGTCTGCTCACGAGTCCCTGATACCACTGTCCACCTACGCTGCCTCTATCAGCGACGCTGCCCGTCGGACCCTGTGGTCGCTTAGCCACACCTACCGGCAGCAGCTGCAGAACACAAGGTTCAGGCATCTTCCTCAGCGCCTGCGTGGAGAGAACCAGACCAACATTGTCCCAGGTGAGCCTGGTGAGGACCGCCTCAACACCCTAGCTGGTGTAGTGGCCGGTCTCAACACCGACCTGGACAGTGCCACTCTGGACCTCTACAGTGTGCACTTGGAGCTGGAGAATGCCCACGCCAGGATTGCAGCCCTGGAAGCCCAACTGCAAGGACTGAATCCGCCTGAAGCTCAGGTTCCCGCCGTGGCGTTGTCTCCTCCCCGCAAGAGGCTGCGCTATGGAGAGCCTGGATCCGTCACTAGGCTGCTTTAGGAGTGTTGATCATGATGTAATAAGTTACGCTTCGCGTTAGACGATGAAACTATCTTTAAATTTTTTTATATTAATAAATATCAACCATGTGATGGTGATTGGTTGAAATGCTTGATTTGAATCTTTGTTTGAGTGCTATGGTCTTATGGAATGATGGCCATAAGAACGTATAAAATTTGTAAAACTTAAGCTATTTTCCCTCTTGAATCTTTTCTACTCCTCACTTTTCTAAGGACTTCACTCCCTAACAAATCAGATGGTGAACCAACGTCAAGGACCTAACAACCGGAACCAGCGTGGACAACAAGCACCACCACCACCGCCACCACCTAATCCCAACATGGAGCAGTTCATCGCCGCCCAAATGCAGATTCTGCAAGGACTCACTACTGCGGTTCAACAATTACAACAGAACCAACAGAATCAGCAACCCCAGCAGCAGCAATATGCACCCCCGGCTAGAGATAAGCACTAGGACTTCATGAGTCATCACCCGCCTACATTCTCTCATGCGGTTGATCCCCTGGATGCCGATGACTGGCTCAAAGTCATTGGAAAGAAGCTGGACATCACTCAGTGCAACGACCGAGAGAAGGTCTTGTACGCCTCGGGAAGACTCGAGGGAGCTGCGTCCGATTGGTGGGATGCCTTCACAGCGGCACATCCCAACGCTGATACCATAACCTGGCAGGAGTTTCAGGAGAACTTCCGCGCTCACCACATCCCCTCTGGAATCATGAAGCTGAAGAAGAAGGAGTTCCTTTCCCTTACTCAAGGGAATATGTCTGTCAGTGAGTATCGTGATCGCTTCACTCAGCTTTCACGTTATGCCCCTGAGGAAGTAGACACTGATGAGAAGCGCCAAGAGCGTTTCCTGGAAGGATTGATTGGACCTCTGAACTATCAACTTCAGAGTCACACATTCCCCAACTTCCAGACACTCCTGAACAAGGCAATTGGCCTTGAGAGCAAAAGGAAGGAGCTATCTGACCATAAGAGAAAATTCCAAGGTCAGTCCAGCAGGAACACCCGGCCAAACAATGCTCAAGGTTCGCAGTTCCGCTCTGGAAATCAGGGAGGAAATAATTATCAAGTGCAACGCTCTGGACAGCAAGGCCAGAGAAATAATCAGAATCAGAATCAACAAAGGAGCAACCCCTAGACCAACCAGAGGTCTGGTGGAAATTCACAGAATCGTCAGGGTGGCACCAACAACACTCAGGCCAGAAACAACGCACCTGTCCAACCCAACGGCTGTTTCAAGTGCGGTGAACTAGGCCACTATGCCAACAATTGCCCAAGGCGCAACCAGCAAACACCCCAAAGGAGCAACACTCAGAGAAATGACCAGAGCACCCCCGCTCGTGGATCTGCTCAGAACAAGACTCCGCAGAACCAGAGCCGAGGAAGGGTCAATCACGTCACTGTGGAATCAGTGCCTGAGGATGCCGACATTGTGTATGGTATGTTCCTTGTTAACTCCATACCTGCATCAGTTTTATTTGACTCTGGAGCATCACATTCATTTATAACTGAGTCATTTGTGGAAAAACATAACATACCTAAGTACCCTCTGAAGAGGATATTACACATTAGTTCACCAGGAGGTGACATGAAGGCCACACACTCATGCCCTCATGTTAATATCAAGATTCAAGGAATAGATTTTACAGTCGACCCAGTGGTCCTAGGGTCCAACGGGATTGATGTGATTCTTGGATGCAACTGGTTGAAAAGTTGTGATGGAGTGATACGGTGTGCCAACGGAACAATTACGTTGACAAGTCCTCAAGGTGAAAGAATCCAAGTCAACATAGACAAGTCAACAGGTGAAAAAGGGAAGACAGTGATCAATCATTTGGAAGAAAAGCTCTTGGAAAATATCAAAGTAGTGTGCGAATACCCAGACGTATTTCCGGAGGAATTGCCAGGTATGCCACCTGACCGTGATATAGAGTTTTCTATTGAATTAGTACCCAGAACCGCACCTATCTCGAAAAGACCATATAGAATGGATGTTAAAGATTTAGTAGAATTGAAGAAACAAATAGAAGAATTACTAGAAAAAGGTTTCATTCGCCCAAGTTCATCCCCTTGGGGAGCCCCAGTGCTATTTGTGAACAAGAAAGATGGTTCGAGGAGAATGTGCGTTGATTATAGAAGTTTGAATGAAGTAACCATCAAGAATAAATACCCGTTACCTCGGATTGAAGATCTATTCGATCAAATGAAAGGAGCTAAGGTATTCTCGAAGATAGATCTGAGATCGGGATATCATCAGTTAAAGATTCGAGCAGAAGATGTACCGAAGACAGCCTTCACGACGAGATATGGATTATATGAGTTTTTGGTCATGTCGTTTGGACTGACTAATGCACCAGCATACTTTATGAACTTGATGAATAAAGTATTCATGGAATATCTGGACCAGTTTGTGGTCGTATTCATTGACGACATACTGATATATTCTCCGAATGAAGAATCACACGAAGATCATCTAAGGCTAGTCCTACAAAAGCTTCGTGACAACCAACTGTACGCAAAATTCTCGAAGTGTGATTTTTGGTTGAAGGAAGTTGCTTTCTTAGGGCATATTGTTACCGATGGTGGAATTAAAGTGGACCCAGGAAAGATAAGTGAGATACTAGATTGGAAGCAACCAAAGGATGCGTCCAAGATCAGAAGTTTTCTTGGATTGGCGGGATACTATAGAAGATTTATTGAAGGTTTTTCCAAGTTAGTAAAACCACTTACTTCTCTACTGGAGAAAGGCAAAGAGTTCAAATGGGATGAAGCTTGCCAGAATTGTTTTGAAGAACTCAAGAAAAGATTAACCACTGCACCAATATTGGTAATGCCAGACATCCACAAGGGATTTGATGTGTATTGCGATGCATCACACCTTGGACTTGGATGTGTGCTAATGCAAGAAGGAAAGGTGATTGCTTATGCTTCAAGACAGTTGAGGAAACATGAGAAGAATTATCCTACGCATGATTTGGAACTAGCTGCCGTAGTGCATGCTTTGAAGATTTGGAGGCACTATATGATTGGAAACAAGTGCAAAATCTTCACGGATCACAAAAGCCTGAAATATATATTCACTCAGAAGGAACTCAACCTCAGACAAAGAAGATGGCTTGAGTTGATTAAAGACTATGATTTGGAGATACAATATCACCCGGAAAAGCAAATGTAGTAGCTGATGCTTTGAGCCGTAAGGGTCAAGTGAACAACATCACTACTCATTTGTTGTCACAAGAATTGTGCTGGGAAATGGAACGACTCAACCTTGGATTGCTCAATAATGTAGAAGCAACGGTGATGGAAGTCGAATCTACTTTTGTAACACCCACTTTGTAATTGCTAGGAATAATACCAGTAGAGGAACAATTTCTCTTTATGTGAGTTTGATCTTTATGCATCATCATATGTGAACACCATGTCCAAAAACAATTAACAAAGAGAGATGCTACTAAATCATTGCATCATGCTGGATATTTTATTTGTGTGTGCATTTTTGTGACAATATTTTAATAATGCAAAAAGAAATAGGTGAATACCCAAATGGGGATTTAAATCCTAAAATAATCCTAGAATTAAGAAAAGAGAGAAGGAAAAGATTATACAAAATAGAGGAAAATAAATATATGAAAGAATACATTTTGTTCCTACTAATATTTTAATTTAGGTATTTAACTCAGTTATGAAGCTCACAAACAAGTTTGAATTCAAAATGGAGATTTAAAAATGAAATGAAACAGAAAATAAAAAGAAAAAGAGAAGAAACTTACCTGGGCCTCAGATCCCACTTTCGGCCCAACTTGAGATTTCCCTTCCGCGGCCCAGGTCTTTAGCCGCACGCGCCTGCCCTTTTGCGCCGACAGCTGGGCCCCGGGTGCCAGCCGCTTCTGTTCCTCCGCGTTGCACGCTCTCCGCTGGCTGCCAGCCGGGCCCCGCTCGCCAGTCTCGGTATTCCCCTGTGTATCTTCCAGCTCCTCCGCTCAACAGAAGCGCGATGGAATCCGCCGCGTTGACCGGAGAATCTCCGACGCGTCCGGCCTCACCGTTTCAACCGTGACCAATTCAGGTTGATAAATACCTCACGCTCTTCCATGCACATGGGTTTCCCTCAACCGCAAGCCAAGCCGCCTGTACCGAGAGGGGAAGGGAGAACCAAATCTGAGCCGCCGAAGCCGCCTTAGCCGTCTACCGCCGCTGTCCCCGCTTGGCAACCGTAGTGCGCTCCTGGACAACCAGACGGTGGTGTGGACCGAGTGCCGGGAGGAATCGGGCGGGTGGAACCGCGTGGCGAAAGCAATTCCTCGCCGGAGCGGGTGAACGCGCGTAATCCGCGCCGCGCCATGGATCGTCGTATCTGCATCTCAATCCCTGGTAAGAACACCTCGCCCCGGCCCGCCTTTATACCTGTTGCATGTGTATCGTTTTGATTGGGGTGTATTGCGTGCAATCCGGAGGATTGCTCCGCCGTGGTCTGGGTCACCCGTGGGAGAAGATGAGTCGTTGCCGTCCGATTCTTTTCGGACGGTTGAGATTAGAAATGGCGTACCTGTTCGCCGTGATTCGATCCGGTCCGTAGGATCGATCGGACGGCCCGGACTTTATGAATCCTTCATTAAACCCTGACCGCAGATCTCGGATCCAACGACTGTAGACGCGTACCGGTTTGTTTCACTCTAGATCTAATCCCATCCGTTGAAAGTAGATCTAACGGCCCAGATTGCACCGTACCCCTTCGCGGGTATCTTTTGCAAAAGAGACCTCCTGTTTCCGTGAAAACAACCCGCCGTCCAGAGCAACAGTGCTCTGAGTCTCGGGTTATTTGTTAAACAGCCCCCTGCGTTTCCTACTAATTGAGGCCCAGTCCAGTGCTGTATTAAAGTGATTAAATGAATTCGAAATTAGATTTTTAATATAAAAATAAACCCTAGAACTTGGATAATTCATAGAATATTCATATGGGCTCCAAAATAATCCATTCCACTTTCTAAATTTTTGTAATTTTATTCTTTATCACCTAGAGCCTCTGTTATGTCATGAAAACAGTAAGAAATTTATTTATCACTTAATCCTATTTAAAGCACATAAAACCTTTGAAAATGCATAACTTAAAATCTATAACTCAGAAAATTATGATTCCAGTTCCTAGGTTTTTATTTTAATATGTAGAATATCTCTGTGTAATTTGTTTACATGCTTGGTGTAATGTTAATTTTCCCTATATCCTGTGCTTGTTTGTATTGTGGCGAGTAGAAGAACCCGTTGCTGAGGATCCTGATGAGCAGCAGGTTGAAGTAGCTGAGCAGGAGCTCATTGAAGGCAAGTTGTGCCCTTGACCACTTTTTACCCAATAATGTTCTTTAATATCACATACTCATGCATAGGTTAATTTTGATGGGACCCAATAGGTCACCCTAGATTGTTTATCTCATTACCTTGTTTACCCCTGAATCACTTGGGTAGTTTGCTATTGCTTTACATGGTTTTGGGATAATCATTTATTATATCTATGTTCCAATTATTCTTGTTATTCTGTTTATGTTCATGTTGAGATCATTAATGTTAATTGGAACATAGAGCTTAACTTGAGAACCACGTGCCACCACAAGGGAGGAATGGGACCCCTTGGCTGACTAATTAGGAAAGCTAGTGGAAGACTACCTTACCCGAAAGGGGCAAGGGCAGTAGGGGAGTGGTCAGTGTAGGGAGGTCCCTGGTTGATTTTGCTGCGATGGCAGTCAGCCAGGAACCCTGCATTGGAACTTCCTATAAACTGTAGCGGGTTTTCGGAAGCTAGTGGAATTTTGTAAAGGCCTCGTAGTGTTGCCCTGCCGCGCTTCCTAGGTAGAGGTGTATGGGACTCGTGACCCCTTGGCAGATGGGTAACATGACTTGTGGGTAAAGGGTACAACCTCTGCAGAGTGTAAAACTGGTATACTAGCCGAGCTCACGGTCATGAGCGGCTCAGGACTCTCTGATGTTTAAATTATGGAACTTAAATTCAATTTGTCATTCGCATTGCATGGGTTTGTTATTAATTTTGTTCTATTACTTTACTTATGGTTTGGTATTTACTTACACTTAGTAATTGCTAATAAAATTTTGACCAACTACTTAAAAGCAATGCTCAGCTTTAACCCCTATCATTGATTAGCCTTACACATCACATGAACTCACACCTTTGTGAGTTTATGTCCACTGGTTCCCCACAACTTGTTGAGCTATGATCATGTGTGAGCTCACCCTTGCTGTCTCACACCCCCCCCCACAGGAGAAGATCAGGTGGTTCAGGAGGAGCCGCCTAACACTGAGGAGTTTGATCTGATCTAGGTGGCGTTTCCCAGTCGACATTGGCGCCGACGATCCTTCGTTCGTTTTATCTTTATTATTTCATTTTGTAATAAGTCTTCCGCTATGTAATAAATACTCTGATGTTTTATGACATTTATCTCTATACACTCTGTTATTGTATATGTTGTCTTCTTGGCGCATGTATGAGATGCACCTGGCTTTGTTCCTTAAAGCCGGGTGTTACAGAAGTGGTATCAGAGGAAATGTTGACTGTAGGACGAGACCTAGATAGAAATGGACAACCCTTACCTACTTATCTTATTCTGATTCATTCCACACTTACCTTACTCTGATTCTTTCTACACTTATCTTAATCCTGTCTCACCTTCTACTGTTCTACTCTGATCATTCTTATCTTTTCTACTCTTAGACAAGATGGATTTCACACCTTGGAATCCTATGACTATAATCTTTTTAAGAGATAGGAGGCCTAAGACCAAATCAAAACTATTTTCTCTATTAAAAATATTGGTTGTTTGTGCTGATGCTAAATGCCTGATTTGCTTCTTTGATTGATTGAATTATTATAGATGGACATCTTAGCATGTACCAACATAAGGTAGTAAATTAGCTATGGTAGGTAAAACATTAAACTGCTTAGCTAATAAATCCCCCAAAGCAACATGATCGTAATTACTGCCTTGTCTACTGCTCTCTCTTACCATATGTATCTAACTCAGATGGTCAATACCAGGAAAGGAAAGATTATCATGCAACAGCAAACAGAAATGAATCCTCCAAATCCTCCACCTGTTGAAGCCGATCAAGTGATTGCAACCCAAAGGCTGGTAATACAACAGTTGACAGACATGGTGACCGAAATGCAAAACCAGATAAGACAAGAACGCGAGGAAATACGTCAGGCCCGTCTGGAGATACATCAAGAAATAAGGCAATCACGGTTGGAGAGACAACGACAACAACAACCACCACCTCCACCACCACTAGCTTCACCAAGCTACATAAACATATATATAAATTACTACTATTTGTAAGATCTCCATGTTCCTTTAGTTAGTATTCGGTATGATACCATTTTAGGAGGAATAAAAAGGTCTATTTGACCCCATGTGTTGCTAATAAAATTATGTGTCATGCTGAGATTTTGGTTTGGGCATATGTGTTGGACAATATGAGAAAACCCATGAGAGTAATTACACCTAAAGGGCCTGTTGTGGCGAATCAAATGACACGTAGATTGACATTGACCATTATGGGTAGAGAATTTGGAGTTACTGCTATAATATGGGAGCCAAGCAGTATAGATCTGATCCTTGGTATGTCACGGTTAAGAAAGGTAAAGACAGTTTATACACTCTGCTAAAGGAACCGTAGGACTCACCAGTTCTAAAGGACAAAGTTTTGAAGTTGAAGTTGCAGTAACTACCACCATCAGACTAGCGGCGTTCTTATTAGATGGAAAGTTCTTGGGTGACAACATCCGGGTGGTTAGAGATTTTCCGGATGTCTTTCCAGAGGAGTTACCAGGGATGCCACCTGATAGAGAAGTCGAGTTTGTTATTGACCTCTTACCTGGAACCGCCCCTATTTCTAAACGGCCATATAGGATGTCCGTAGAGGAGTTGAAGGAACTTAAGAAGCAGTTAACTGAGTTACAAGAGGCTGGGTACATTCGTCCGAGTTCCTCACCTTGGGGAGCACCGGTCTTGTTTGTACAGAAGAAGGATGGATCGCAGCGGATGTGTGTGGATTATAGATCTCTTAATGATGTTACAGTGAAGAACAAGTATCCGTTGCCCCGTATTGAAGATTTATTTGATCAGATGAGAGGTGCTAGAGTATTTTCGAAGATTGATCTCCGATCAGGATACCATCAGATGAGGATTAGACCATCGGATATTCCCAAGACAGCTTTCTCGACTAGATATGGATTATATGAGTTTACTGTTATGTCGTTTGGATTAACCAACGCACCAGCCTATTTTATGAACTTAATGAACAAGGTGTTTATGGAGTATTTGGACAGATTCGTCGTGGTATTCATCGACGATATTCTTATCTATTCCAAGAGTGATAGTGATCACGAGGAGCATCTGAGGATGGTGCTACAGAAGCTACGAGATAACCAGCTATATGCCAAGTTCAGCAAGTGCGAGTTTTGGATTGGCGAGGTGCCATTTCTTGGTCATATTATTTCTAATGGAGGAATAGCAGTGGATCCTGCTAAAGTTAAGGAGATAATGGAGTGGAGAGTACCCACTATAGTTACCGAGATTCGGAGTTTCTTGGGATTAGCAGGCTATTATCGGAGATTTATCGAAGGATTTTCTAAGATTGCTAAACCTATGACTTCGCTTTTGGAGAAAGGAAGAGAATTTAAATGGGACGAGAAGTGTCAAGACAACTTCGATCTATTGAAGAAGGGGTTGATGTCGCCACCAGTATTGGTTATGCCAGACCTGCAGAAAGGATTTGATATCTATTGTGATGCATGTGGCCAAGGCTTAGGATGTGTGCTCATGCAAGAAGGACATGTGATTGCTTATGCTTCTCGTCAGTTACGGAAACATGAATTGAACTACCCCACTCATGACTTGGAATTGGCAGCCGTTGTGCATGCGCTTAAGATTTGGAGACATTATATCATGGGAACCAAGTGCCAAGTGTACACGGATCATAAGAGTCTGAAGTATATATTCACTCAGAAGGATCTCAACCTTAGGCAACGCCGTTGGTTGGAGCTTATTAAGGATTATGATTTGGAGATTCACTATCACCCGGGCAAGGCAAATTTGGTTGCAGATGCCTTGAGTCGCAAGGAGCATGTTCATTCAGCTATTGTTGCCCAGCTACCCGATGAGATTGTTGAGGATTTCAGGAGACTTAACCTGGGGATAGTTGCTCATACTGAAGGAGTTACTATTGATGTGGAACCCACTTTGGAGCAAGAGATCCGCAAAGGACAAATTAGTGATGCTAAAATAAAAGAGATTAAGGATCTGATTACTGAAGGTCGAGTTCCGGAATTCACGGAAGATGAGCAGGGCACTGTATGGTTCAAGGACAGGATGTGTGTCCCTAATATTAAAAGCCTTCGAGAGACTATTTTAAAGGAGGCCCATGACTCGGATTATTCTATTCATCCTGGTAGTACCAAGATGTATCAGGATTTGAAGCGGAAGTATTGGTGGTATGGATTGAAAAGAGATGTAGCTGCACATGTGGCTATGTGCGACGTATGTCAAAGAGTAAAGGCTGAACACCAGAGGCCAGCTGGACTATTGCATCCACTGAAGATACCCGAGTGGAAATGGGAAGAGATTGGTATGGATTTCATTACTGGATTGCCTCGCACCCAGAAAGGATATGATGCAATATGGGTGATTGTGGATAGATTGACTAAAGTGGCCCACTTTATTCCTGTGAAGACTACTTATAAAGGTTCTCAGCTAGCAGAGTTACATATGGCTCGGATTGTGTGTTTGCATGGAGTACCAAAGAAGATCGTGTCTGATCGAGGTTCACAGTTTACCTCAAGATTTTGGAGAAGCTTTCATGAGAACATGGGTACGAAGTTGAATTTTAGTACAGCTTATCACCCCCAGACTGATGGACAGACTAAAAGGACTAATCAAGTATTGGAGGATATGTTAAGAGCATGTGCCCTTCAGCATGGAGGAAGTTGGGATAAAAGTCTACCTTATGCTGAGTTCTCATATAATAATAGTTATCAAGCCAGTCTGAAGATGTCACCTTTTGAAGCTTTATATGGGAGGAAGTGCAGAACTCCTTTGTATTGGGATCAGACTGGAGAGAGACAGTTCTTTGGGCCTGAACTGATTCAAGAAGCAGAGGAGCAAGTTCGTATAATTCGAGAGAATTTGAGAGTGGCTCAAACCAGGCAAAAGAGTTATGCTGATAATAGAAGAAGACCACTGGAATTTGAAGAAGGAGATTATGTGTACCTCAAGGTGTCACCACTGCGTGGAATGAGGAGATTTAAAGTCAAGGGCAAATTGTCCCCTCGCTATATTGGACCATTCTTGATCTTTAGAAGAGTTGGAGAGATGGCATACCAGCTCGAGTTACCGGATAGTCTATCAGATGTGCATAACGTGTTCCATGTATCTCAACTTAAGAAGTGTCTCCGTGTCCCTGAGGAACAGTTACCGATGGAAGAGCTCAGTGTTCAGGGTGATTTGACTTACACGGAATACCCGATCAAGATTTTGGATACTTTGACCCGAGTTACAAGAAATAAGGTGATAAAGATGTGTAAAGTGCAATGGAGTCACCATGGTGAAGATGAAGCAACTTGGGAAAGAGAAGAAGAGCTTCGCATAGATTTTCCCCACCTTTTCTCTAGTTCTTCTTAATCTCGAGGACGAGATTATTTTTTAAGGGGGGTAGGATTTGTAACACCCACTTTGTAATTGCTAGGAATAATACCAGTAGAGGAACAATTTCTCTTTATGTGAGTTTGATCTTTATGCATCATCATATGTGAACACCATGTCCAAAAACAATTAACAAAGAGAGATGCTACTAAATCATTGCATCATGCTGGATATTTTATTTGTGTGTGCATTTTTGTGACAATATTTTAATAATGCAAAAAGAAATAGGTGAATACCCAAATGGGGATTTAAATCCTAAAATAATCCTAGAATTAAGAAAAGAGAGAAGGAAAAGATTATACAAAATAGAGGAAAATAAATATATGAAAGAATACATTTTGTTCCTACTAATATTTTAATTTAGGTATTTAACTCAGTTATGAAGCTCACAAACAAGTTTGAATTCAAAATGGAGATTTAAAAATGAAATGAAACAGAAAATAAAAAGAAAAAGAGAAGAAACTTACCTGGGCCTCAGATCCCACTTTCGGCCCAACTTGAGATTTCCCTTCCGCGGCCCAAGTCTTCAGCCGCACGCGCCTGCCCTTTTGCGCCGACAGCTGGGCCCCGGGTGCCAGCCGCTTCTGTTCCTCCGCGTTGCACGCTCTCCGCTGGCTGCCAGCCGGGCCCCGCTCGCCAGTCTCGGTATTCCCCTGTGTATCTTCCAGCTCCTCCGCTCAACAGAAGCGCGATGGAATCCGCCGTGTTGACCGGAGAATCTCCGACGCGTCCGGCCTCACCGTTTCAACCGTGACCAATTCAGGTTGATAAATACCTCACGCTCTTCCATGCACATGGGTTTCCCTCAACCGCAAGCCAAGCCGCCTGTACCGAGAGGGGAAGGGAGAACCAAATCTGAGCCGCCGAAGCCGCCTTAGCCGTCTACCGCCGCTGTCCCCGCTTGGCAACCGTAGTGCGCTCCTGGACAACCAGACGGTGGTGTGGACCGAGTGCCGGGAGGAATCGGGCGGGTGGAACCGCGTGGCGAAAGCAATTCCTCACCGGAGCGGGTGAACGCGCGTAATCCGCGCCACGCCGTGGATCGTCGTATCTGCATCTCAATCCCTGGTAAGAACACCTCGCCCCGACCCGCCTTTATACCTGTTGCATGTGTATCGTTTTGATTGGGGTGTATTGCGCGCAATCCGGAGGATTGCTCCGCCGACGGAAGACCTCGCCGCGGCGGCGTCCGCGCCGTGGTCTGGGTCACCCGTGGGAGAAGATGAGTCGTTGCCGTCCGATTCTTTTCGGACGGTTGAGATTAGAAATGGCGTACCTGTTCGCCGTGATTCGATCCGGTCCGTAGGATCGATCGGACGGCCCGGACTTTATGAATCCTTCATTAAACCCTGACCGCAGATCTCGGATCCAACGGCTGTAGACGCGTACCGGTTTGTTTCACTCTAGATCTAATCCCATCCGTTGAAAGTAGATCTAACGGCCCAGATTGCACCGTACCCCTTCGCGGGTATCTTTTGCAAAAGAGACCTCCTGTTTCCGTGAAAACAACCCGCCGTCCAGAGCAACAGTGCTCTGAGTCTCGGGTTATTTGTTAAACAGCCCCCTGCGTTTCCTACTAATTGAGGCCCAGTCCAGTGCTGTATTAAAGTGATTAAATGAATTCGAAATTAGATTTTTAATATAAAAATAAACCCTAGAACTTGGATAATTCATAGAATATTCATATGGGCTCCAAAATAATCCATTCCACTTTCTAAATTTTTGTAATTTTATTCTTTATCACCTAGAGCCTCTGTTATGTCATGAAAACAGTAAGAAATTTATTTATCACTTAATCCTATTTAAAGCACATAAAACCTTTGCATAACTTAAAATCTATAACTCAGAAAATTATGATTCCAGTTCCTAGGTTTTTATTTTAATATGTAGAATATCTCTGTGTAATTTGTTTACATGCTTGGTGTAATGTTAATTTTCCCTATATCCTGTGCTTGTTTGTATTGTGGCGAGTAGAAGAACCCGTTGCTGAGGATCCTGGTGAGCAGCAGGTTGAAGTAGCTGAGCAGGAGCTCATTGAAGGCAAGTTGTGCCCTTGACCACTTTTTACCCAATAATGTTCTTTAATATCACATACTCATGCATAGGTTAATTTTGATGGGACCCAATAGGTCACCCTAGATTGTTTATCTCATTACCTTGTTTACCCCTGAATCACTTGGGTAGTTTGCTATTGCTTTACATGGTTTTGGGATAATCATTTATTATATCTATGTTCCAATTATTCTTGTTATTCTGTTTATGTTCATGTTGAGATCATTAATGTTAATTGGAACATAGAGCTTAACTTGAGAACCACGTGCCACCACAAGGGAGGAATGGGACCCCTTGGCTGACTAATTAGGAAAGCTAGTGGAAGACTACCTTACCCGAAAGGGGCAAGGGCAGTAGGGGAGTGGTCAGTGTAGGGAGGTCCCTGGTTGATTTTGCTGCGATGGCAGTCAGCCAGGAACCCTGCATTGGAACTTCCTATAAACTGTAGCGGGTTTTCGGAAGCTAGTGGAATTTTGTAAAGGCCTCGTAGTGTTGCCCTGCCGCGCTTCCTAGGTAGAGGTGTATGGGACTCGCGACCCCTTGGCAGATGGGTAACATGACTTGTGGGTAAAGGGTACAACCTCTGCAGAGTGTAAAACTGGTATACTAGCCGAGCTCACGGTCATGAGCGGCTCAGGACTCTCTGATGTTTAAATTATGGAACTTAAATTCAATTTGTCATTCGCATTGCATGGGTTTGTTATTAATTTTGTTCTATTACTTTACTTATGGTTTGGTATTTACTTACACTTAGTAATTGCTAATAAAATTTTGACCAACTACTTAAAAGCAATGCTCAGCTTTAACCCCTATCATTGATTAGCCTTACACATCACATGAACTCACACCTTTGTGAGTTTATGTCCACTGGTTCCCCACAACTTGTTGAGCTATGATCATGTGTGAGCTCACCCTTGCTGTCTCACACCCCCCCCCCCACAGGAGAAGATCAGGTGGTTCAGGAGGAGCCACCTAACACTGAGGAGTTCGATCTGATCTAGGTGGCGTTTCCCAGTCGACATTGGCGCCGACGATCCTTAGTTCGTTTTATCTTTATTATTTCATTTTGTAATAAGTCTTCCGCTATGTAATAAATACTCTGATGTTTTATGACATTTATCTCTATACACTCTGTTATTGTATATGTTGTCTTCTTGGCGCATGTATGAGATGCACCTGGCTTTGTTCCTTAAAGCCGGGTGTTACAACTTTGGAAGAAGAGATTCGTAAAGGACAAGAATCTGATGAGAAAATTAAGGAAATTAAAGCTTTGATTGGTTTGGGTAAAGCCCCAGATTTCACGGAAGATGAACAAGGCACAATATGGTTTAAGAAGAGAATCTGTGTACCAGAAATCGAGCACTTGCGCCAACTTATTTTGAGAGAAGCTCATGATTCAGCTTACTCTATTCACCCTGGAAGTACAAAAATGTACCAGGACCTTAAAGAAAAGTATTGGTGGTACGGTTTGAAAAGAGATGTTGCTACTCATGTTGCATTATGTGACGTGTGTCAGCGAGTTAAAGCTGAACACCAAAGACCAGCAGGATTGCTACAACCTCTCAAGGTACCGGAATGGAAATGGGAAGAAATCAGTATGGATTTCATAGTTGGACTACCCCGTACTCGAGATGGCTATGATTCAATATGGGTCATAGTAGACAGGTTAACTAAAGTAGCACACTTTATACCTGTGAAGACAACCTACTCAGGAGCCCAGTTAGCAGAGTTGTACATGTCGAGGATTGTTTGTCTGCATGGAGTACCGAAGAAGATCGTATCAGATCGAGGAACCCAGTTTACCTCGCGCTTTTGGAAAAGACTTCATGAGTCCATGGATACCAAGCTAAACTTTAGTTCAGCTTATCATCCTCAAACGGATGGGCAAACGGAAAGAACAAACCAAGTCTTGGAAGATATGCTAAGAGCTTGCGCTCTAAAGCATGGTAGAAGCTGGGATAAAAGTTTGCCTTATGCAGAATTTTCGTATAACAACAGTTATCAAGCAAGTCTCAAAATGGCACCGTTTGAAGCACTATATGGACGAAAGTGTAGAACACCGCTTTATTGGAATCAGACCGGAGAAAGTCAAGTATTTGGTCCAGAAATACTCCAAGAAGCCGAGAAACAAGTACAGATTATTAGAGAAAATTTGAAGACAGCACAGTCAAGACAGAAGAGCTATGCTGATAATAGAAGAAGAGAGTTGATGTTTGAAGTAGGAGACTTTGTCTACCTTAAAGTTTCACCGATGAGAGGAATGAAAAGGTTTAAGGTTAAAGGAAAATTATCACCTCGCTATATTGGCCCATTCAAGATTTTGGAAAGAAAAGGCGAAGTAGCCTACCAGTTAGAGCTACCCGATAGACTATCAGATGTGCATGACGTATTTCACGTATCACAACTCAAGAAGTGCTTAAGAGTAACAGAAGAACAGTTACCCATGGAAGAACTGAATGTTAATGAAGATTTGACTTATTCGGAGTACCCAATCAGAATTCTGGAAACATCTCGCAGAATTACACGGAGTAAAGTCATTAACATGTGCAAAGTTCAGTGGAGTCATCATTCGGAAGATGAAGCCACTTGGGAAAGAGAAGATGAACTCAGAGCAGAATTCCCCCAGTTATTCTTGGAAGTTTCTTAATCTCGAGGACGAGATTCTTTTATGAGGGGTAGGTTTGTAACACCACAAAAGCCATCAAATAAAAATAATGAATTTAGTTTTAATATTAATTAGGGTAATAATTTTTTTTAGTGTTTAATTATTTATTTGCATTTTGATCATTTTCTTTCTATGCGCTTGCTTGATTCTCGGATGATTGTTATTAATTTCCCTTGAAAAAAAATCCTAGTAACTAAACAATAATGAAGAAAAATAATAATTATTAGTCTAAAAATAAGTATTTTGTTTATAAATAATTTTGGTGAATTTTTTATGATTTTTAGAGTTCTTTAAAAATGAATTTCGGATTTAAAAAAAACAAATCCTACACTAAACCAGCCCACTAGGGGCCCATTACCCCAAACCCTATCCTCTAACGCGCGCGCGCCAGCAGAAGCCGTCGCCGCCAGCCTCTACTACTCCCTCTCCTATCTCTCTTCTCTCTCCCGCCGTCTTTCTCTCTCTCACTTCTTTCTCTCTCCCACGCTCATCTCCTCCCTCTGGCTCTCCCAGCCGTAGACCGCCCGAGCGCCACTCCGGCCCTGCTGCACGTCGAGCGCCAGGGAGCAAGCCGCACTCCCTGCCGCGCGCGCGCCCAAGCCCGGCGGCGCCCTGCACCCGATGCCGCGCCAGCCCGCCCAGCTCGTGACGACCCAAGCGCCCCTGCCACGACTGCGATGCCGCGCATCCGTTCGCCGACTGCGTTAAGGAATTATCACTGCCACCGTTTCTGCGATTAATGCATCCGTTTCTCCCATTACCTCTCCCAGTGAAGAACGTCACCAATGGTAGCCATGAAGACACCGATCGTTCCCTCTCCCTGGCAGACCATTCTTCTTCCCTCCCTCTCTCTATAAAAGGCAGCAGAGCCTCCCCATTCCTGCCTACTCGAAGTTGCCTCTCCCTCTAGCACTCCTCGCTCATCGCTAGTGCGTTGCCGTTCTTCGTCGGAGTGTGCCGTTCGTCGCCGGAGTTCGCCGGAGCAACACACTCGCTGTCCGTAGTCGAGCCCCGCTCTCCGTCCGGCCGAAACCCGTCGATCCGTCCCCGTCACACGCACGAACCCGAGGTTGTTGGCGACCCAAATTTATTTTATGTATTTTATAAAGTGCTTTCGATTCGATTCATGTGTTGTATAGTTCGTTTGTTGTAATATGAACACATGTGATTCCAATTTATGTATTTGTGTGCGCTACGGAATTTGTTAAAAATATACGATTAGTAGTGCACCGTGTTATTCCATGTAATCGACGCGTTGATTTTGGTTTAGAAAAATATGGCGTAGATTTAATAGTCACACGTTGGTGATAAAAATACTAGATAAGAAATTATAGTCAATTTTGGTCACGATAAATTCTAAAAACTATTTGGAGAATTATAGGTGCACTTTTGATGGATTAGAAAATGGTATAGAACTCATGTCATTTGAATAATATGGGATTTTTTTTAGATGATTTATCTAATTATTTTATTAACATTTTCTTTTCAGAAAGAAAAGAGAAAAGATCACCGGTAGTGTGGTAAATAGATTTTTACTAGTTAAAATAATCTTGTTCGCAAATTGAGCACTTAGATTTTTGGATTAAACAAAATACTAGTTTATGTCAGAATATCCTCACTTGTTTTATAAAAAGTACAATTACCAATTTATGTAGACTTTTAGAATATTAATATTATTAGATTCATTTTTGGTCATACTAAACAATTTGAGTTAGAAATAATAAAAGGTATTAATTCATTTATTAGTATTAAAAGATGATAATTATCATTTAATGTTATTAATGATGTTAAAATATATTAATACTAGTTAGAACCGTATTTATTGCACCCACCCATAAATTCACCATTAGGACTCACAATAATAGCCACAATTGAATTAATAAGTATTTACGCGATTAGTACGATAGGTTAATGTGTGCTTAATGACGTATTGGTGTATGTTTATGAATGGTGCATGTTTATTTATTGGTGTATGTTTTATTTTTGTATGTGCGCTATGCGACTCTATTAGAAGCGGACTGTGTGGTAGAGAATCCGAACTCGTTCGAGGACGACCCGCAAGACGCTTTTGAGCAAGGCAAGTGGATTCTCCCTCTGCATATTCTTTTTGTACCCAGTCATTGCATTTAATAATGTTACTTTTGATATACTGCATAATTTGATGGGTTTCACCTAATTAAGGATTTCCTAGATTTACTACCTGTATACCTTGTTTAACCTGGGGAAATAATTAAGCTGTGCAAGATTTATGCTACCGCTCAACTTAATGGTTTTTAATGTCACTCATTAATTGGTTTTAATGTTCCAAAAATGTTAATAGGCAATTATGACATTAACCCGATGGTTAAGACAACTTTATTGCAAATTTAATTGGAACATGGAGTGACCACCCAGGATAACAGTGCAACCACGAGTGCTATCATGGCTCTGGCTTTGGTAATTAGCTCTATATGCTTAGTGCCTAGCAACCTTACCTGAAAGATGGGCAAGAGGGGGAACGGTAGGTGCTGGCAGCCCATGTTAACATGGGGTCGTATTCTTGGCTAAGGTACTTCACCCAGGGGGCCACCACCATCGTCTTAGAAACCTTAGCGGGTTGCTTCGTATTAAGTGTATTTTGTGAAAACCTCATAATGGATCCCTAGCCATTCACCTCGGCTGTCTAAGGGTCCGATCAACCCGGGCTAGATGGGATACATGGCTTGTGGGTAAAGTTGTACCACCTCTGCAGAGTGTAAAACTGATATATCAGCCGTGCTCCCGGTTATGAGCGACCTGGACTCCTCACATGATAATTGAACTTGAAGATGGAATTAAATTGAGATCCGATGATCTGCCAATAATTTGCTTAAGTGATTTCACTTAAGTGTTTTTGTTATATTCATATTCCTTTGTTTAAATGGGATATTTGGGATTCACTCTTATTAGTAAGACAGGTGTTGTTAATAAAATGTTGACCAACTAAAATGCTTACTGCTCAACCTTAGCCTCACCTTGTTATACCTGCATTAATTTTCCCCCACTTGCTGAGCCCCGACCATAAGTGAGCTCACCCTTGCTAATATTTTGATCAGAGGGTGATGCTGGAGACTTTGATGGAGAATTTATCGACGAGGAATTCTAAGTCTAACGATGCGCCGGTCAACTTCCTGTGGAAGATTGCCCAGTTGTTTATTTCCGCTTTACTTTGATATGATACTTGTTTAAGACACAATGTTTCAGATGATGTAATAAAGTTTTATACTCTCTTTACGCCTTTATTGCATTGTCTTTTGATATATTACACTTGTGACGTCAACATATGTGTGGAAATGGATCCTGGCACACATATGGTATGCGCTCGGTTCTACCCCCTGGAACCGGGTGTGACAATTCTACCTCATGGCCTCCACATTGCGTATTCCCCTTCGTAGCAGAAAACCAGGCGCTTGGGCATTAGGTCAATGCTCGCCGGTGGTGTGGGTCAACCCTGATGCACGCCGGTGTGCCTAGGCGTGCAGAGGAAGGAGACGACACCGGGAACCGTTGATCTAACCACCAACGATCGCGATTGGAGCACGTACCGGTTCGGCCAGAATTGATCTGGGCCTTTGAATCCCTGGCATGTGGTTAGGATTAGATCCGCGACAGGGATGCTCTCGGTCGTCGGACTCAGATCGCGCGGCTCTGAATCAATGGTACTCCTTCGCCATCCCAACTTACAAAAGAGTCCCTAGGTTTTATTGATATAAACCCGCCATCCACCTGGGTTAATCCTGAGTCATGGAAAAACATTGCGAGTCAATCCCCGAGCTTTTGTCTAATTGTGGCCGCAGTCCAACAACTGGATATAATTATGAATTTAATCCGAAAATTGAATTTTAGTACAAAATTTAATCCAAAAGCTTAGTAAATCCATAACTTCTTTATTTCAACTCCAAATTAACCCGTTCAAGTTGCATTAGCTTCATAATAATATTAACTACACAGTAATATTATTATTTGTACCATGTCACTTACTTGTATAATTAGATATTGTTTAAACCTATGTTTAATAGATTAATCTCCTTAATCAAAGATGGTTTGTTTATGATTATGATTTAACTAAAATATGATCTCTACTCAAATGTAATATAGATTAGAGTTACTTATTTAATATCTTTATCACATGATTCATAAAATCAACAAAAAGATCTATAACTAATTGGTTAATCAAGTAGGTCTTCCGAAAAACCGTATCTTTTTAACCGTAGCTCCGAATTTAGTGATTCTTGAGCCCACGATCTTGTAGAAATGTGTGGATTATTATTATGCAGTTGATATTATGTTTGGTGTAATGTTAATTTTGCCAATACCATGTTTGTCTGTATTACTACGTTTAGCAGTGAGGACACGTGTCATCTGAAGAGCAAGTTAGTACCTAGAATCTCAAGTCCCAGGCAAGTTGTGCCCTTGATCACTTCTTTTTACCCAGTCATGTTCTGATTAATCATAATGATCTACATTGGTTAGTTTTGATGGGACCCAATAGGTTACCCTAGTTTGACTATCTTTATACCTTGATACCACTGAACTTTTTGGGTAGTACCTGCTATTGCTTTATATGGTTTTGGGTATGGAGATACATTATTCATGATTATACCTTTATTATCAGTTGTTATTTACTGTTCATTTTAAGATCATTATGTTAATTAGAACATGGAGAACCACCCGAGAAAACAGTGCTACCACAAGTGTAGAATGGAACGCCCTTGCCTTACTAACTAGGATAGCTAGTGGAGGACTACCTTACCCGAAAGGGGCAACGACAGTAGGGGAGTGGTCAGTGTAGGGAGGTCCTCGGGTTGATTTTGCTGCGATGGCGGTCAGGCGAGGGATTCCTGCATTGGAGCTTCCTAGAAACTGTAGCGGGTTTTCTGAAGCTAGTGGAACTTTGTAAAGGCCTCGTAGTGTTACCCTGCCTCGCCTCCTCGGTAGAGGTGTATGGGATTGGCCGTCTCTTGGAAGATGGGTAACATGACTTGTGGGTAAAGATGCGCAACCTCTGTAGAGTGTAAAACTGGTATACTAGCCATGCTCACGGTCATGAGCAGCTCGGACACTCACATGATTAATTTATGGAACTAAATTCAATTTTTCATATGCATTGCATTGTAGGTGTTCTTATTACTTTTTTCTACTACTTAATTGGGTTGGTATTTACTTATACTTAGTAACTGCTAATAAAATTCTGACCAACTTTAAAAGCAATGCTCAGCTCTAACCATCCTCTTTGGTAAGCCTTACACTTCACGTGAGCTCCCACCTTTGGCGAGTTCATGCACATTATTCCCCATAACTTGTTGAGCTATGAACGTATGTGAGCTCACTCTTGCTGTCTCACACCCCCCCACAGGTCAAGAACAGGTACCACAGGATGAGGCGCTTGGAGGTTGCTGTGACGAGTTCGTGAGAGGTCTAGGTCGTCGTCTAACAGTCAACTTTGGGTTGTTGGACCGTTGTCTCCTTATAATGTAATTATTTATTTTCTATAGAACTCATGTTATGTAGTAAAGATGTGACATTCGATCATGTGCCATGATTTATCATATGTGTGAGACTTGGTCCTAGCACACTTAGTGATTGTTCATGCCCGGGTCTTGGTGCCCCGAAACCCGGGTGTGACACGAGGTAACTCCAGTGAGGAATCCGGGCCATAGGGAGGGGAATTCGGGCGCGCTAAAGCCATGACTAGCTCCAGTGAGGAAGGGGGGACCCTATGGACCAACGCAGGGGCTCGAGACGGGGCTGAACCGATCGGACGTCGCGTGGGCGTGACAATCCGGCACGGCAGAGCTCCGACGAGCACGAATTGACCAAGGCAAGGCGGAATTAAGGAAAACCGAGCACGGGAGCGAGTTCCTCACCTCGGAACGACGCTCGGGAAGGCTTAGCGCGGCTCCTGGCGGACTGGACGGCCAACACAGGGGGGCGCGGGTCTCCAGCAGGCTCTAGCGGTGGCGGCGAAGCGCGAGAGACGGTGAGCTTGGGCGAAATGAGGCAGTGGGAAGAGAGCGGGTGCGGGCGGGGCTCAAAAGAAGCTGAGGCAAGTGGGCAAGCGACGTGGCCAGTCTTCTCGGCATGTGTGCATGCACGGGTCAATAGTGGTTCATGGGGAAGGCGGAGCTGACAGGGCTGGCCCGCTGCGTAGAGACACGGGCACGTGCGCGAGGGAACGGGCAACGACGCTGACGGACAGGGCCTGCAGGACACAGAGAGACCAGGTCACGTGTGCGAAGGAAAGCGGCACCGATAGATCGGCCCCACCAGGCAGAGGGAGAGGGAGTGAGGGCGCGTGGGCATGGGCTGGCGCCAACAGGCGGGGACCGCCTATCAGGGAGGGCGGGCGCGTGCGGCTGGCTGGTCCGAGCTAGGCTGCTTTGGGCTGAAATGGCTTTTCCGTTTTCTTCCGAATTTCTAATTCCTTTTCTTTTTATTTTCTCTAGGGAATTCAATTCAAATCAAACCACAATTCAAATTCAAATATTTCAAACATGTGCATCAACCAAAAATAAAGTTTAAGCTCAGCATGATGCAAACTTTCATATCTCCCCTAAGTTTTAATATTCCAAAGAAAATAATACATCTCTCCCATAATTAGCCCAAAATCCTATTAAAGAGAATAGAAAAGAAAAACTATAGAGGTGAGAAAAGGAGTAACACTTGAATTTAGTAGGTATTAGAGAAGAAATTTTATACCCCCAAATTCAGGGTGTTACATAGGTGCTTCCAGAGTGGGAGCTTCTGGTGAAATTGCTTTTGGTGAGGAAACTCCTAGCACAAGGGAGTTTATTGTCTAGGACTCATCGATGTTCACTGGCTTGTCGAGGTCCTTAGCCTGGTTGGGATCCTCCTTTATGAGACAGGGTTCCTGATCTTCTGTTAGGCTCACAATAACTATCGATTTGTTATAGATTTGACACATCGATCTAGTTGTAGATCACAAAGACCCAAACCCAGTAACCTTAGCACCACTTCTTTGGTAATCAATTGTGTCACAATTCGATTGACCTCACCAAGAAGACTAGTCCCTACATGCAAATTGAAGAACACAAGCAAGAACTTGAAAGTATGTAGCTCAATTGAAGCAACAACTGCAAATGTTTAATGAAGATCTTGAATGTGGGGTTTTACAAATTGATGAATGGCGAAATTGTATGAGTACATAATAATCTAAGAAAACTCAAGTCTAATGTGTGGCTACTGGTGAGTATTTATACAACTTTAGGGCAGTGCCAACCCTAGAGACGCTTTGTTAATGAACCCAACCTAAGGCAATTTGAGCTCATATGGAAACAAATCAAATCCTATCCTCAGGTTTTTAAACTATTCTTGATGACTTCAGTTGAATTTGGAAGTGAGTCTAGAGGCATTGGAAAGGTCTCATCGTTAGTTTTCCAATGGAATCTAGAATGTCCGAATACAAGTCCGTATGTATCATTGGAAAGGCCCAAGTCTAGAATTTTGAGAAAGATTCAAATTTGGCAAGGATTGTGATTACAACTAGCGTTGAATGTAACTGATAGCTTTCAAAGGTGGTGGCCAAGGAGGAGGACATCTAATAACTTTCTTTTCATGATCCCATCTAATTTTTGGCATGCTCCAACTTGGGCCTAAATCCTGAGGGTGTATGACTAGCCCATGACGATGTCTCAACACCTACCAACATGATATTATGGTCGTGTTGTCCATGAACTGAAAATTCAACTAATAATCAATAGTTTTATCGGTATGTGTCATATTATTATCATTCTCTCCTTCTTGGTTTTCATTTGTCCTCAACTCAAAGTTGATAGTGCTTGCGAAAGTAATCGTTTTAAGTCTTGACATCGTCCAATCTTGCTCTTCTTCTTGAAATTGACCTCGTTGGTGCAAAACATAAAAGAACAAGAGAAACTTGAGGTGACGTGATTAGCTTTAATATAGCCCTCTAACTGATCACACTGTTTAATGATAAAAGGAGATTTTAGATTCAAACAAATATATAGTCGATGTACCATATATTCTCCTCTACAGTTATTTTTACCAATAACATGATATGTATTTTGAGATAATCATGTCAAATCAGCACTAAAAGAAAGTTTCTCCACTAAATTAGGTTCACCATGGTCTAAATTTTACATCGATTTAAAATTTTATATTGTTACGTGTAGTGCATATAACAGTTTTAAATATCTACAAAATTTACCTCGATTTAAAATCTGGATCTAGAATATTATGTAATTTTTAACATCTTCATGATTGGTTTGAACCCTTAATTAATTTTAGTTTTAGAATAAATAGAAATAGAGTCCGATTTAAATACGATTTGATCATTAAGTTTTTATAGTGTAAAATTTATAGCTCATTACCACCTATATATGTACGCATTCGTGTATTTGATTGTTTTGTTGATTTATAATAATTTTCAAAATGTTTATTATTTTAGTTTACCTTAAATGAAATATCATTAACTTTGCTCATGTTTATAGAAAAATATAGTTGACATCTGAAATACTAGATAAATGTGTCGTAACATATTTTATTGGTTTTAATTTAACTGGTTTAATGTTTAGATGTTGGTGTATTTTTCTATAAAATTTTATTCAAAAAATAAGTTTTGATTTGGATGAAATTAGGATGACCTATATTTCAAATAGTTGGAGTATTTGCTAATTGATGACCTCTTACAGCTCTCAGGCGCTTCGGCTTCCGGCCGACCAGCACCCGAGACCCACGTGCACAGCAGACAGGCTGCAGCGGCTCTGGCTCTGTATACTGTGAATCGCGCGAAATGGCTCCGTGGACAGAGCCAGGCAGTACAAAGAGTCGGAGTGCTTTTGGAGCCCTCCTAAAGATAGCCATGAGATTAGCATTCCTGTAGTATGCAGGTACCTCCGGTCATGCACGGCACAGACCTAATATTATTGCAAATTTTATAGCAATTATTTAACGTAAGCAACCTTAATTTTTTAAGGGTGGCGTCCTCACACACGCAAAGATAACGTTTAGGACCAAAAATTGCACACTAGGTGTTTGAACTCCATAGGCAGTCCTATTACTGGATTAGAGGCCATTTCGCAAGCATACATGCATCTTCTTAAGCAAACTTCCAAGCTACTATAAATTAAATAAAACATGGATTTATTTCTAAACAAACATATATTTGATCAAAGAGACCAAATTTGGTCGTCCAAAGTAAATGAGTGCAAGGAACCTACCTCAATAATTTATCTAGACCATAGGTAAGGAACCTTTGTCCAAAAAATGGTATGGAACCTCGGTTTCATGAAACATGCTATTGATTGGAGAGATCTGTTAGATGGTCCAGATATAGGCCCTGTTTGGCACAGCTTATTTTCAGCTTCTTCACAAATTTAAGCAGAAGTCCTGCCAAACAGGTAGCTTCTGCAGCAGCTTATCAGTTCAGCTGCTTCTCAGAATACACTAAAAGCAGCCAACAAGCAGAAGCTGCTTTTCACCAGCTTCTCAGATAAGCTGCTTTTTCAACAAGCACCAGCTGTGCCAAACAGGGCCATAGGACCATCGCTACCTGTATAATTTGCTGCAAAATAATATTGTCCACGTACGAACCTCAATTGCCCTAGCTTCACGTGACCCCCGGTTTTAGGGCAAAATCGAATACATAGCATATATGTGTTAGAATCTATTTTCTACACATATATTGACGTCACAAATGTAATATATCAAAAGACAATACAATAAAAACATAAAGAGAGTATAATAACTTTATTACGTCATTCAGACATAAAAGTCTTAAATAGTTTCATTATCAAAGTACAACAGAAATATCATGAGCAATCTTCCACACGAAGATGACTGGCGAGTCGCTAGACTCAGTACTCGTTAACATCTTTGTCAAAGTCTTCCTCATCACCTTCTGATCAAAATATTAGCAAGGAGTGAGCTCACTTATGGTGACGCTCAATATTTTAGTTGATCAATATTTTATAAATCAATATTTTAGTTGATCAAGGCGTTATGCAAGGTTAACAAGATAGGTTATAGTTAAGTGTAAGTATTTTAGTTGATCGATATTTTATTAACAACGCCTAACTTACTAATTATAAGTGTATCCCAAAATATCCCAATTAATCATAAGCATATGATTATATCTCAAAAACAATTAAGTGAAACCACTTAAGCAAACCATTTATAAATCATCGTATCACAATTTATTTTCCATCTTTGAGTTTAATTATCATGTGAGGGTCCAGGTTGCTCTTAACCGTGAGCACGACTGACATATTAGTTTTACACTCTACAGAGGTGGTATAACTTTACCCACAAGCCATGTATCCCATCTAGCCTGGGTTGTATGGGCCCTTAAATACTGCCGAGATGAATGGCTAGGGATCCACTATGAGGCTTTCACAAAACTCACTTAATATGAAATAACCTGCTAAGGTTTCCAGGTCTTTGTGGAGGCCCTCTGGGTGAGACAGCTTAGCCAATTCTACGTACCTGTCACACCCGGTTTTAGAAGGCAAACCGAATGCGAACCATGTACGTGCCAGGATCAACAATTCACGTACACAACAGTTACATAACATGGACATCATCACATAGTGCTCAAATAGTATTAAAAGGGTAATAATAGTCGATTACATCATATGTCTAAGACATCCACATAGTCTTTACAATCATCAAAGTGCGAAAACGAAACGTAGATAACTGCGGCCTTCACAGGCAGCCGACTGGGGGTTGCCGCTAACCCACACCTAGAACTCGTCGTAGTCTTGGAACTCCTGGAAGTCTCCTTCCACGGCTTCATCTTCTCCTGAGCAGTGGTTGCAATGCGGACAACCTGGGGGGGTTTGGTGTGTAGAGCAAGGGTGAGTACACATCAACATACTCAGCAAGTATCCTGTTTGGCTGTAGTGGACTAGCTTTATGTGGGGGTAAGTCAAGCAGTTGCTTTTAGTTGGTCAGCTTATTATTACTAGTAGAGAAAGCCAAGTTTTAGAATTAACCCACGTTATTAACCCAAACGTACCCTTTCCAAATGGAAAGAATACCACTTACCATTACCATAATCAATGCCAAAACCATCATTCTCATTGCCACCTGTAATCCGAACATCTCTGATCAAGTACCACTAATCACTGGAGCTCCCTTGGCCGCTCATAACCGCGAGCACGGCTGATATATCAGTTTTTCAAACACTCTGCAGAGGTTGTGCACTTTACCCACAAGCCGTGATTCCCTTTCTGCCCGGAGATCATGACTCTCAATTGATCACTACCAAGGTGACCTAGTAGGGTTTCACTACGTAGCCTTTACAAAGATTCCCCGGGGCTGTAGCCGCCCGTTAGGTTTTCTAAATGTACTGCACTCCTCCCCAAGGGACAAATCAACCTTGGCAGAGCGAGCCGCATACACCGAGCCCCATTGACGGCACGACAGCGAAGCGAACTACACCCCGGATCCTCTAATTACTCAGCTAAGGGCGTCCCACTCCACCCTCATGGTTGCACTATTTTCCCGAGCGGTCATCCATAGAACAGGTCCTTACGGAGAGGCACTCGAGAAACCGGTCGAGCCCCCTTGAAGACCACAAGTATAACATCATAATAAAAGGGGGGAAAACAGCGTATCATTGATAATTCTCATCATGTTCATTGATTAGAGTTGAGCGATAGCATAAAGCTAAACAATAATAATCCAACCCAAATAGGTAAACAAGGATATGGATAACAAAAGCTAGTCAATCCTTAGGTATAAATGTGTAAAGCGGGAGGTGAATTAAAGTATGTATAGGACAGAGATAGGTCAAGGGACACTTGCCTCCACCAACCGACTACTGCTCAGGGACTTCTCCTGCGAGTTCTTCGGGCTCTCCGACCGGATCGTTCTCTATGCGAGCGCAAACATACATACATCCACATATTTAATACAAAAGAAGAGTACACCATACAATAGGATGCAGTAAGTAAACAAACGTTCTACGTGGGCTCGCAATTATGGTTAAGAGAAAAAGAGAAAAAGACAGTCGAGAAACGATCACGTTACATGATTATAAATTAACCACTCGCTTAATAGAAGGGAATTAATGTAGACACTATGTTTAGCATAAAGTAAAGTCATGTTTCATGTCTAATCATTATAAGCAGATGAAGGTAAATAAAAAGGATTGTCGCGCGGCGAGACGCGCGACATAGCACTCTAAAACGAATTAAGAAATCAACGACTCGTCGCGCGACCGAGCACACAACGAGACACTTTGCATTAATTATAAAGAGACGTTAAGCTTCGCGCGACGAAACGCACGACGGCATACGTCTACTAAACTGAGTCTAAAGTGGAACGTCGCGTGAATACACGCGCGACGTTACACATTAAACAACCGGAAATTAAAATGGATCATCGCACGACGAAGCGCACGACGCAACACATAAATAGAATCTGAATTTAGACAAACCCATCGCGCGACGAAGCGCGACGCAGCACGCTAACTAACGGAGTCTAACATTAACTACAAACTAAGGAATAGTCACCGCGCGCGCGGGTTCGCGCACGCGGGAACGCGTTAGTGGTGAACGGGGGAGCACGAGGCCACGCCAAGGCCACGCGAGCCACGCCGAGGGGCGGGACGCCGCGCGCAGGGGGCCGAGGCCGCGCCGGAGGCCACGCCGGGCCGCGCCAGGGGCTGCGCCGGGAGCTGCACCGGTGGCCGAGCCGCCGGGGGCCGCGCCGGGGGCCGGAGGCCGCGCCAGGGCCACGCCGGGCGAGCAGGGGAGGCGGGGCGCCGCCACGCGCGAGCAGGGGGACGGGGCGGGGGTCGCCGCCACGAGCAGGGAGAGGGCGGGGTCACGCACGCCGGGGGCTGGGGGAGGGGCGGGGTCGCGCCGCCGCGCGCCGCGCGCAGGGGAGGGGCGGGGTCCGCGCCGCCGCCGAGCAGGGAGGGCAGGGCGGGGCCGCGCCGCCGGCGAACGGGGAGGGCAGGGGCGCGCGCGTGCAGGGAAAAGAGAGGGCGCACGCAGGATGAGAAGAGGAGGGAGAGGGAGAGAGAGGAGAAGGGAAGGGGAGGGGAGCTCACCTCGGGGTCCAAATTCCGGTGATCGCCGTTTCCAATCCCTAGGGCACCACGGGGAGAGAGATGGAAGAGGGAGAGGGAGGTTGCTGCGCGGGAAATCCAAATGAGAGAGGGAGGAGAGGAGGGGGCGCATGGGGGGGGGGTGGGCGCCAGGGGCGCGCAGGGCTGGGCCAGACTGGGCTGGGTTTGGTTGGGGCCGAGCCACTTCGCGGATCGAAACACACGGCACGCATAACCATCAAACGGAAATCAATCGTGAATCGAAAATCGAGACGGAACGAGATGAACACGAGACACCAAACAAAGAAATGCGCTTCGGCATGATGCAACACCCATGACACTTAGGTTTTGGTTTATACACGACACGGACACTTGTCACTATACTGGTTTGAAATTGGGAGGAAGGAGCGAAATAGGAAGAGAAAAGAGAGTAACGCCCGAATTTGGTGAGAGAAAAGAAGAAAAAATTCTACCCCCAAATTCAGGGAGTTACAAACCTATCCCCCTTAAAAGAACCTTGCCCTCGAGATTCAGGGTTGGCTAGCAATGAGCTCAGGGTATTTAGCCATCAGATCTTCTTCACGCTCCCAGGTTGCTTCTTCCTCTGAATGATGATTCCATCTGACTTTGCACATTCTGATGGTCTTCCTTCGGGTGACTCTGTCTGCGGTCTCAAGGATTTGCGTTGGCTTCTCAACGTAGGTCAAGTCCTCCTGGACTTCAAGACCTTCCACTGGCAACTGCTCTTCTGGCACACGCAAACACTTCTTCAATTGAGACACATGAAAGACATCATGCACAGCAGACAAACCTTCTGGCAAACTGAGCTGGTAAGCCACTTCTCCATGCTTTGCGAGAATTTGATACGGACCGATGTAGCGGGGTGCTAGCTTGCCTTTGACTCCGAATCTTCTGACTCCTCTGATCGGTGACACTTTCAGATAGACGAAGTCTCCAACCTCGAAACTCAGCTCTCTTCTTCTTGTGTCTGCATAGCTTTGCTGCCTCGATTGCGCAATCTTTAGATTCTCTCGAACCATCTTGATGTTCTCTTCAGCTTCAAGCAAAACGTCTAGCCCAAACACTTGCTTTTCTCCAGGCTGATCCCATTGCAACGGAGTTCTACAACTCCTCCCATAGAGTGCCTAAAATGGTGACATCTTCAAGCTGGCCTGGTAGCTGTTGTTATAGGAGAACTCTGCATAAGGCAACTTCTTGTCCCATCCGGACTGGTCTTGCAACGCACAGGCTCTCAACATGTCTTCAAGGATTTGATTGGTTCTTTCGGTCTGACCATCTGTCTGCGGATGATAGGCTGAACTGAAATTCAGATGCGTGCCACAGGCTTCATGCAACTGCTGCCAGAAATGAGAGGTGAATTGAGTTCCTCTGTTTGACACTATCTTCTTTGGCACACCATGAAGGCAAACGATCCGAGACATGTACAACTATGCCAATGCTGCACTGCTATAGTTGGTCTTGATAGGTATGAAGTGGGCTGACTTGGTCAAGCGGTCCACCACTACCCAAATGGAATCGTAGCAGGCTCGAGTGCGAGGCAATCCGACTATAAAATCAATACCAATTTCATCCCATTTCCACTGAGGAATTTGCAACGGTTGCAACAATCCAGCTGGTCTCTGGTGCTCTGCCTTGATCCTCCGACAACTATCACACATAGCCACATACTCTGCGATTTCCCTCTTCATTCCGTACCACCAGAATTTCTTTTTCAGATCCTGATACATCTTTTCACTACCAGGGTGAATCGAATAAGCTGTCTCATGAGTTTCCTTAAGAATCAACTCCCGAATAGATTGGACATTGGGAACACATAAGCGGTCTTTGAACCATATCACACCTTCTGCGTCTTCCCTAAAATCTTTGCCTCTGCCGTCCAGAATCAGTCGCCGGATCTCACTGATCTTCTCATCATTCTTCTGTGCTTCTTTGATTTCCCGCTCTAGGGTAGGTTCCAACTCAATTGTGACTCCTCGCGAATTATTTAGAAATCCGAGACTCAACCTGTCAAACTCTTTGGCCAACTCATAAGGCATCGGACGAGCGACCATCAGATTGACCTGACTCTTCCTGCTCAAAGCATCTGCCACTACGTTCACTTTGCCTGGATGGTAGTGAATCTCCAACTCATAGTCTTTGATCAACTCTAACCATCTTCTTTGCCTCATATTCAGCTCTGACTGAGTGAATATGTACCTCAGACTCTTGTGGTCTGTGTAAACATCACATTTCTGTCCATACAGATAGTGCCTCCATGTCTTCAATGCATGAACCACTGCTGCCAACTCTAGGTCATGGATTGGGTAATTCTTCTCATGAACCTTCAGCTATCGGGACGAGTAAGCCACAACTCTTCCCTCTTGCATCAACACACGTCCCAAACCGGTGTAACAAGCATCACAATACACCGAGAAGGGCTTGTGCACATCAGGCAAGACTAAGACAGGCGCTGTAGTCAACTTCTCTTTCAGCGCTTCAAAGGCCTCTTGACATTTCTGGGTCCACTTGAACTCAACCTTGTTGCCTAGCAACACTGTCATTGGT
Organism: Zea luxurians; assembly: GCA_029449295.1. Lineage (NCBI taxonomy): Eukaryota > Viridiplantae > Streptophyta > Magnoliopsida > Poales > Poaceae > Zea > Zea luxurians. The sequence continues at coordinate 99,906 of JAOPSE010000540.1, forward strand.
TTTGCAATCTTCGAAAACCCTTCAATGAATCGCCGATAATATCCGGCCATTCCAATGAAGCTCTTAATTCCTTGAGCATCTGTTGGCGCTTTCCAGTTTAGAATGTCTGCCACTTCCTTCGGATCCACAGCTAATCCTTCTTTTTTGATTATGTGACCCAAGAACAGGACTTCACTGATCCAAAACTCACACTTGCTCAACTTGGCATACAATTGATGCTCTCGCAATCTCTGCAATACCATCCTCAAATGATCTGCATGCTCTTCTTCGCTGTGAGAATATATCAGAATATCATCAATGAATACCACCACAAATTTATCAAGGTAGTCCATGAATACGCTGTTCATCAAGTTCATGAAGAAGGTCGGTGCATTTGTTAGACCGAAAGACATCACAGTGAACTCATACAACCCATACTTGGTAATGAATGCCGTCTTCGGAATGTCTGAAGGTCGAATCCTGAGCTGATGATAACCCGACCTCAGATCAATCTTGGAGAACACACTGGCTCCTCTCAACTGGTCGAACAGATCTTCTATTCTGGGCAAAGGGTACTTGTTCTTGATCGTGACTTCATTCAGAGCTCGATAATCGATACACATCCTTTTGGTGCCATCTTTCTTCTCCACAAATAGGACAGGGGCGGCCCAAGGCGAGGTGCTTGGCCGGATGTAACCTTTCTCTGACAACTCATCAATCTGCTTCTTAAGCTCAACCAACTCTGGCCCAGATATTCTGTAAACTCTCTTAAAGATAGGGGCGGTGCCAAGAAGAAGCTCTATGGCAAACTCAACTTTCCGCTCTGGTGGCATTCCTGGTAGGTCCTTTGGAAACACATCTGGGAACTCGGACACAACCTTGATACTCTCATGTGGGTCTGCTTCACTGCTATCGACAGCTATCTGATATCAACTTCCTTTCTTCGGCTCAAGCGAGACTAACTCGGTCACCACTTCCTCTCCTAGTGGGGACACCAACTTAATTGTCCTCTTATCACAACTGATAACTGCTTGATACTTATCTAGCCAATTCATCCCTAGGATGACATCTATTCCCTGAGTACCCATTACTATGAGATTAGCGGGAAACGCTATCCCCCTTATTTCCACACATACATTCAAACATATGCTATCAGTTCAAATTCTACCACCGACTGAGTCAATTTGAATGGGGGTTGACATGGTAGTAATTGGAAGATTATGTGCTTCTACCCATGATGCAGTAATGAAAGAATGTGTTGCTCTAGTATCAAATAACACTTCTGCAATATGGGAGTCGACTGGGAACATACCTACTATCATGCCGGGGGTCTCCTGAACTGCTTCAGCCTCCAAGTGGTTCAGTCTTCCATGATTGTAGCGCGGCTGAGAGCGGTTGCCTGCTCCAGGCTGAGACACATTCTGCTTTGCTGGGGCATTGGGGCCTGATTGCTGCTGGGCTGCCTTCTTCGGACATTGCATCACCCAGTGGCCTTGCTCTCCACAGTGGAAACATACTCTGTTTCTAACCTGAGCTGGTGCTGCCTGACTGTTCTGCTGGTTTGCTGGGGCAGGAAGACGAGGTGCCTGCTGATTCTGCCTCTGAAACTGACCTCCTCCTGACTGATTGTTCTGACGATTCTGATACTGGTGCTAAGGATACTGCCTTTGGAACTGCTGATGCTGCTGAGGTGGACGCTAGGTCTGCCTGAACTGCTAAGATTGATTGCCTGAGAAACGAGGATGATTGCTGCTTCTAGGCTGGGGTCCACTGATCTTGCGCTTGCGATCCTCCATCTCTTTACGCTCCCTCTCTGTCATGATTGCTCTTTCAATTAGGTGCTGAAATGTCGGGAAGGTATGAATCATCAGTTGGTACTGCAGAGGGTCAACCAAGCCTCTCAGGAAACAGTATTGTCTCTTGGCGTCGGTGTTGACATCTTCAGGAGCATAGCGAGACAGCTGCAGAAACCTGTCTCGGTACTCGCTAACAGACGATGACCCTTGCTTGAGGGCCAGGAACTCCTCCTTCTTCACTGTCATCAGACCTACAGGAACATGGTACTGACGAAAGCTACCTCTAAACTCTTCCTAGGTGATGGTGTCGGGGTGGGCATGGGTTGCGAGATAAGACTCCCACCATGACTGAGCTGCTCCTCTCAACAGACGGGGACCATACAGGACTTTCTCCCTGTCATCACACTGAGCAGTATGCAACTCCCGCTCCACAGTGCGCAGCCAATCTTCAGCATCCATGGGGTCAGAAGAGTGAGCAAATGTTGGGGGATGACCTCTCATGAATTCAGCACGCTTGTCTCTAGGCATCTGAGGCTGAGGTGGTGGCTGCTGCTGCTGAATGGCGGCCAGAGTCTGACCAATAGCTTGAACTGCCTGAGTCTGCATCAGGAACATCTGCTCGATGGACATCGGGGGCGGGGGCGGCAGGTGCTGCTGCTGGGGCACCTCATCCTCCTGAGCTAGCCGCTCCTGCTGAGCACACCTTCCTCCACTGCGCCTATTTTCTGACATCTGCAGAATGCAACCACACATCAGAACTGATCTTGCAAATCTTGCTACATGAGAAAAGAGGATAGAATTCTCCATAACACTGAATAGATGAGCATCTTCACTGATCTCCAACACAGACCAACATAGCTTCTCAGATAAAGAGGAAAGTGGAATTAAAGGCTTCCCAACTAAATAACTAACTACATTAACATATAACAGGTAAACCAAAATGCAGGGGATACCCACATCCTGGCGACAGTCATTACAAAGATCCAGATCAAACATAGTTCATCATGACAAACATAAATGCACAGGATATAGCAAACTACCCTATCTAACTAAGACTAACTAAAAGCGAGACTAATGCTAAGACTGTAGCTTCTATGTATATATATTCGTATTAATTACAAGATCCGACTCTAACGATCTATGGTTCTAAATTTATCTTGGTCTTGCAGTCGGGGTTGCCATAAGACTGGTGTCCACGCCGAGGTGAGCGGTACGGGTGCTGAGTCCCGACGGGGGCGGGGGAACCATCATCCAGGTGACGACGCTCCGCGCGCTCAGCCCGCAGCAGGGCGATCTCAGCACGAGCCCTACTCAGCTCGTCTAATGCATGGTCCAGCTCCGTGTTTAGCACGGCGGCTAGGTTGACTGTGCTGCTCAACCTAGGATTGTCCTCACCAACAGGTGAGACAATCACGCCTCCTGTGCTACCAGATGGACGGCGGGGGTAATACTTCAGGTTGAGACCGTCAGCTACCCCACCGAGAACCGAGCAGTAGTGCGAAAGCGCGCGCCGTGCAGCATCTTGCATGGCCGCCTCAGCTGAGTCCCGCTCAGAGATAGAATAGTGCTCCGAGCAGACCTCAGCACCCCAGAGACTGTTCTCCGGACGGTGCACCAAGCAGGTCGCCTCCCAACGGTCCGGGTAGACCCCGCGACTATGCTAGTAGACCACACAGCGATACTCGATGGACCAAGTACGCCGGTCAAGTGCCCGACGTAGCAGGGTGTCGAGCGCATCGTGGAAGTGACACCCGCGAGCAGCGTCACGAGTGATGGGTCGAGCAACCCATCCTTCCGGCTCCTGGTCAGCAGAAAAGTCGGTGTCGTGGCTCAAGCTGTCGTCGCCACCTCCGTCGTCTAGGTCTCCTCCAGCAGCTACTCCCGAGGCTGGGGCGCCCAGTGGTGGTGCAGGGGGCGCCTCCAGGGGAAGCACATGGGAGCAGGTCCTCACAGACTCTATCTCCTACTGGAGCGAGAAAGAAGAGCCCTGCTGCTCCTGTCGTCGACGTTCCTGCTCCTCATACAGGCGGTGGTGCAGCCTCTCCAAGTGACTAGACTGACCGGCCACGGGACGGCGAAGCGGACGCTCAGCAAGGCGGGAGGGTAAGAAGGGGATGACGGACTTTCGTGCAGTGTGTCTAAGACGAGCCATCTACAAAAGACACCGCAAGCAAAAGAGTGAGAACAGAATTAGTATGACCAGCAAGTAATGGATCATAAATAAAGGAAGGATTAGAATAAAACACAAATTTTAGCAAGGTATAATATATAGTAGAACATAGTTTTGGTCGATATGACCAACTTTTGAAGGGATACCAAAGTCAAGGTAGGGACAGAGGTCTATAGTCCTTAGAACGACCATTCTACTCTAGGTTAGCGGTCCTACAGTCAGCACGGCTTTGATACCACCTTATCTCACACCCGGTTTTAGAAGGCAAACCGAATGCGAACCATGTACGTGCCAAGACCAGCAATTCACGTACATAGCAGTTACATAACATGGACATCATCACACAGTGCTCAAATAGTATTAAAAAGGGAATAATAGTCGATTATATCATATGTCTGAGACATCCACATAGTCTTTACAATCATCAAAGTGCGAAAACGAAACATAGATAACTGCGGCCTTCACAGGCAGCCGACTGGGGGTTGCCGCTAACCCACACCTAGAACTCGTCGTAGTCTTGGAACTCATGGAAGTCTCCTTCCACGGCTTCATCTTCTCCTAAGCAGTGGTTGCAATGCGGATAACCTGGGGGGGTTTGGTGTGTAGAGCAAGGGTGAGTACACATCAACATACTCAGCAAGTGTCCTGTTTGGCTGTAGTGGACTAGCTTTATGTGGGGGTAAGTCAAGCAATTGCTTTTAGTTGGTCTGGTTATTATTACTAGTAGAGAAAGCCAAGTTTTAGAATTAACCCACGTTATTAACCCAAATGTACCCTTTCCAAATGGAAAGAATACCACTTACCATTACCATAATCAATACCAAAACCATCATTCTCATTGCCACCTGTAATCCAAACATCTCTGATCAAGTACCACTAATCACTGGAGCTCCCTTGGCCGCTCATAACCGCGAGCACGGCTGATATATCAGTTTTTCAAACGCTCTGCAGAGGTTGTGCACTTTACCCACAAGCCGTGATTCCCTTTCTGCCCGGAGATCATGACTCTCCATTGATCACTACCAAGGTGACCCAGCAGGGTTTCACTATGTAGCCTTTACAAAGATTCCCCGGGGCTGTAGCCGCCCGTTAGGTTTCCTAAATGTACCGCACTCCTCCCCAAGGGACAAATCAACCTTGGCAGAGCGAGCCGCATACACCGAGCCCCATTGACAGCACGACGGCGAAGCGAACTACACCCCGGATCCTCTAATTACTCAGCTAAGGGCGTCCCACTCCACCCTCATGGTTGCACTGTTTTCCCGGGCGGTCATCCATAGAACAGGTCCTTACGGAGAGGCACTCGAGAAACCGCTCGAGCCCCCTTGAAGACCACAAGTATAACATCATAATAAAAGGGGGGAAAACAGCGTATCATTGATAATTCTCATCATGTTCATTGATTAGAGTTGAGCGATAGCATAAAGCTAAACAATAATAATCCAACCCAAATAGGTAAACAAGGATATGGATAACAAAAGCTAGTCAATCCTTAGGTATAAATGTGTAAAGTGGGAGGTGAATTAAAGTATGTATAGGATAGAGATAGGTCAAGGGACACTTGCCTCCACCAACCGACTGTTGCTCATGGACTTCTCCTGCGAGTTCTTCGGGCTCTCCGACCGGATCGTTCTCTATGCGAGCGCAAACATACATACATCCACATATTTAATACAAAAGAACAATACACCATACAATAGGATGCAGTAAGTAAACAGACGTTCTACACGGGCTTGCAATTATGGTTAAGAGAAAAAGAGAAAAAGACAGTCGAGAAACGATCACGTTACATGATTATAAATTAACCACTCGCTTAATAGAAGGGAATTAATGTAGACACTATGTTTAGCATAAAGTTAAGTCATGTTTCATGTCTAATCATTATAAGCAGATGAAGATAAATAAAAAGGATTGTCGCGCGGCGAGACGCGCGACATAGCACTCTAAAACGAATTAAGAAATCAACGACTCGTCGCGCGGCCGAGCACACAACGAGACACTTTGCATTAATTATAAAGAGATGTTAAGCTTCGCGCGACGAAACACACGACGGCATACGTCTACTAAACTGAGTCTAAAGTGGAACGTCGCGTGAATACACGCGCGACGTTACACATTAAACAACCGGAAATTAAAATGGATCGTCGCGCGATGAAGCGCACGACGCAACACATAAATAGAATCTGAATATAGACAAACCCATCGCGTGATGAAGCGCGCGACGCAGCACACTACCTAACAGAGACTGACATTAACTACAAACCAAGGAATAGTCACCGCGCGCGCGGGTTTGTGCACGTGGGAACGCGTTAGTGGTGAACGGGGGAGCGCGAGGCCACGCGAGCCACGCCGAGGGGCGGGACACCGCGCGCAGGGGGTTGATGCCGCGGCAGGGGCTGCGCCGGGAGCTGCACTGGTGGCCGAGCCGCCGGGGGCCGCGCTGGGGGCCGGAGGCCGCGCCAGGGCCACGCTGGGGCGACGCCGGGCGAGCAGGGGAGGCGGGGCGCCGCCGCGCACGAGCAGGGGGGCGGGGCGGGGGTCGCCGCCGCGAGCAGGGAGAGGGTGGGGTCGCGCGCGCCGGGGGCCGGGGGAGGGGCGGGGTCGCGCCGCCGCCGAGCAAGGGAGGGCGGGGGCCGGCCGCGCGCCGCGCGCAGGGGAGGGGCGGGGTCCGCGCCGCCGCCGAGCAGGGAGGGCAGAGCGGGGCCGCGCCGCCGGCGAACGGGGAGGGCAGGGGCGCGCGCGTGCAGGGAAAAGAGAGGGCGCGCGTAGGGGGAGAAGAGGAGGGAGAGGGAGAGAGAGGAGAAGGGAAGGGGAGGGGAACTCACCTCGGGGTCCAAATTCCGGTGATCGCCGTTTCCAATCCCTAGGGCACCACGGGGAGAGAGAGAGATGGAAGAGGGAGAGGGAGGTTGCTGTGCGGGAAATCCAAATGAGAGAGGGAGGAGAGGAGGGGCGCATGGGGGGGGGCGCCAGGGGCGCGCAGGGCCGGGCCGGACTGGGCTGGGTTTGGTTGGGGCCGAGCCACTTCGCGGATCGAAACTCACGGCACGCATAACCATCAAACGGAAATCAATCACGAATCGAAAATCGAGACGGAACGAGACGAACACGAGACACCAAACAAAGAAATGCGCTTCGGCATGATGCAACACCCATGACACTTAGGTTTTGGTTTATACACGACATGGACACTTGTCACTCTACTGGTTTGAAATTGGGAGGAAGGAGCGAAACAAGAAGAGAAAAGAGAGTAACGCCCGAATTTGGTGAGAGAAAAGAAGAAAAAATTCTACCCCCAAATTCAGGGTGTTACAGTACCCATGTTAACATGAGCTGCCATCACTGCCGACCCCCTCTTGCCCATATTTTAGGAAAGCTTGCTAAGTACTAAGCGCATTAAGCTAATTACCAAAGCAAGAGCCATGATAGGACTTGTGGTTGCACAGTTATCCTGTGTGGTCACTCCATGTTCCATTTAATATGAAATGATCTTGTTTAACCATTAGGTTAACATCATAATACAAACTTCATTTCCTTAACATTAGTATCATTAAAGATTGACATCATAATTATCAGGTTGAGCGGTAGCACAAATTGCTAAGCATAATATTTATCCCAGGGTAATCAAGGAATAGGGTTGGTATTTCCAGAAAATCCTATTTAGGCAAATCCCATCAAATTATGCAAATATTCAAAAAGTAAACATTATTATATGTATTATTTGGGTACAAACAGAAATGCAGAGGGAGAATCCACTTGCCTTGCTCAAAAGTGTCCTGTGGATCGTCGTCAAGCGTATTTTGGTCTTCTACCACGAAATCAATTTCTAATATAGATTTGCATATCATACATACAAAAGAAAACATTCACCAAGTAAGTGTACATACACCATTACATGAATAACATACACCGGTACATGAAATAACATACACCATACAAACCATACTTATAATAGTGCCTAGAATAAAACCTAATTCATATTCATTTTATTAATCCACTATAACTCTACTTTGGATTGTCACTAGTGAAAGTTATATGGACCTTCAACTACGAAAGTATTTTACAAAACATGGCTTAGATGTAATGATTTAACCAATTCTACATAAATAAATTAGTTATTAATTAATTATTTCTATTATGAACAATGAGCTCCTTTTAAATTTTATCTTTTCTTTCTAAAAGAAAATGTCATTATAATAATCAGAGGTCATTATAATAAATTAAACCACTGATTAGACTACGATATTTGAATTATTATGAACCCTATACCACTTATTACTTTCGTGTTAAGAAAGTTTCTATTATTTATTTAGTGGGTCTACATGAGCTTATGAATATAAATTTCTAGATTAATTCTAAAATTCACCATAAACAAAGTTAACTATGAAATTACTTATCTAGCATTTTCATTCCTAACACGTGGTCTACCAAATTTTGTCATCCTTCTTTCTAATCTCAAATTCTAAAGTAATCGTAAACCAATATCATGACTAATAACAATTCACTAATTATCGCATATATACCCAAAATAAATAGTTCACATACACATGCATTTCAAATCACAATATTTCCAAATTATTACAAAATAATTATAAAATTCATAAACTAATTCAAAACATGATTTGAAGAATTAATAAAATCTGGGTTGTCTTCAACCTTGTGATGAACGGAGGGTTTTGGTCACGGCGAGGTCACGGCCGGAGATGGCGCAATTGGGACGGGCACGTCACGGCGTGGACGAACGGTGTGACGCGGATGAACGACACGGCACGGGCACGGTGTGGCGAGGCGTGGTCCGATGAGTGGGCGTGAGAGAGAGAGGTGAGGAAGAGGGCAAGCTCGGTAGGGGAGGGAGAGAGGGGCTCAACCGGCTTTTATAGAGGGGAGGAGGGAGGAGAGAGGGCGCCAGGGGAGACAAAGAGATGGTGGCGGCCATAACTCCATTGATGGCACGTGGTTTCATAGGAGAGGGAGTGGGGGAGGGGAAGTGGGGAGAAGAGGAGAGAGGATGGCAGTTTCGGGTGCAGGGGAGACGAGGGGGTGCGGTCGGGTTTAGGCATGGAGGTGGGTGGCTCGGCGCAAAGGTAGGGCCAAGGCGGCGGCTCGGCACCAGGATGCGTAGGCGCGCGCGACCGCGCGACACGAGCGAGACGAAGGACCGGGTGGGCCCCATGCGGAAGTGAGAGGAGGGAGGGGAAGGTGAGGGGAGGTGTAACACCCTGAATTTGGGGGTATAAAATTTCTTTCTTATGATCATCCAAATTCAGGTGTTACTCTTCTCTATCTCACTCTAGTCTCTCTCTCTCTTGTTTTCTCTCTCTTGTTTTCTTTTAATTAGGGTTAGTTGAATTAGTGAAGGATTATTTAATTTATTTTGCCCAAAACATATGAGTCATGGAATGTTGCATCATATTGAGCCTAAATATTCTTTGAATTGTTGCACATATTTGATTTGGATTGAATTTGAAACTTGATTTGAATTTGAATTGAAAACCCTAGAGAAATTAAATAGAAAAGTAATTAGAAAATCCCTAGAAAAAGGAAAACCCAATTCAGCCCAAGTCAGCCCACTTAGCCCAGCCCACGCGCGCCCCCTGTGCCTGACAGGCGGGCCCCTCCTGTCGGCGCAAACCTGAGCGCACTCGCTTCCCCTCTCTCTCTCTCTCTCGCTGCACCGTGGGGCCGACCTGTCGGCGCTGTTTCCCTCGCGTGCGCCCGCTCTCCCTCTCTCTGCCCCGCCGTCCCCACCTATCAGCCGTCCCTAACCTCTCGCCCACGATCTCCCCGTCGTGGACGCGCCCACGTCCGTGCGTTCTCCGGCCATGTCCGAGCCCCCGCGCCCTGCTCGCCCACCTCCCCTCGCTCATTTGCGCCCTCTGCCAAATCCTCTCGCCCTCTCCCTCGCTCTGCCCACGTGTGCAGGGAGCTCCGCCACCGCCCTCGTCGACTGCTGTCTATTCTGTGGCCACTGTCGTGTCCACGCCCCGTCCAGTGCCACGGTGAGCTCCGCCTTACTGCCAACTGCTCAGGACACCCTTTGGTGTGCCCTTTCCCTCTCTGCTGCGTCCGGTCCGCGCTAATCGGAGCAATCTTCACGCAGCCGGAGTCCCGCCGCCATCGCCCCGTCGAGTCTCTGCGCCTCCGCCGTTGCTTCGCGACACCAGCGCTTCCCCTCAATGTGAGCAACCCGCCCGTGCTCTTAATTTGGTCATCCCCGCTCTGTTGCTCGCGTGATTGCTCGCTGGAGCAATCCAGCGCCGCTATTAGCCCGCCTTGCCGTGGTCTACGCTCTCTGGTACCCCTGCGCCGGTGTGAAGGCCATGGCTGAGTCTGCCAAACCACTCTGATTGTGCCCAGGCTAGTCCCCGAACCTCTAGTGCCCCGCCGTGGCCGGCCTTCTCGTCTCCGACGAGTTCTCGCCGCGGGACCGAGCGTCGTCGTCGTGCCCATGCCTAACCTTGGCCATTAGATCCCAGACATTCGTCCAAGATCGGACAGTTTAGATTTAACCCAAGCAGGTCTAATCCCATCACTCCGATCTGGATCCAACCTCCTCTCTCTCTCCCCCTCCCCCGTGTCTCTGCCTCTGGGCCCGGCTGGTCGGTCCACCCTGGCCCGCTGACACCCTGGCCCCACTTGTCAGCCACGTCCGCTCGCGCGCCCATGCGATCTAATCTGGGCCGCTGATCTCTGATCTGATGGCTGAGATTACCCCGTACCCCTTCGCGTGTGAGTTTTGCTTAAGAACCACCTGGTTTTAGGAAATCAACCCGTCGTCCTCTGTTTTAGCGCATAGGTCTCTGATTTCTTTTGAATAGCCCCCTGGACTTTTATTTAATCACAGATTTAGCCCTAATTTCATATTTTAAACTTTAAAACTTGTTTATTTCATATCTTTTTCATATGAACTCCAAATTTAGTGGTTCAAATTACAAAATGTTCACAAGATTATTCTCTGTTCAAATAAAATATGATCAACTGTAATCTGTATCCTTTATTTTTTACACTTAGAATATAGGATTAATGTATATGTTAATTTATTTATTTAATGAAATAAATAAACGGAGAATCCTAGGAGTTAAAGTATATTTAAACTTGCGAGATTAGTGTTATGCAAGACATGGATTCATTGTTGGTTTAACCTTTAGGTCTTAATGACATAAATAGAATTAGGTATGTAATTATGGATAACACTTAAAGGATAATCAAATTCCTAAATAAGAGTAGTTCATCTGATAATTTAATCTTTTCTTGTTTAATTACTACCTAACCTTTTTGAACTATGTTCCAGACACTTAGGGAGTAATCAACCCCCCTAATTAGGATTAGTCCATTTTATAACTTGATCTCATTCCCCTGTACTTAATACTATACCTTTTTGAGTTGGGTGCCAATGTTTGTACATGTTTGATGTGATGTTCATTTTTACCTTCCAAATGTATTGAATGTATGCTCGCTTTATTTAGACAACAAGCAGCTCGTGGTTCCTGAGTGTGTTGTCGAAGATCCCTCTGAGCAACAACCTGGTGAAGGCAAGTGTCCTCAGACCTATCATGTCCTACTTTACTTTATAATTCACTGTCCTGCATTACATTATTGAAACTTAAGGTTTGATTAGTCTGCATTTCCCTTACCCTTGTTTACCTTTTTGGGTTAATCATGGTTAGCTTATGCTATTGCTTTAACTTAATCAATGAACATGATGTGATCTTTTATGATACGATGATGTTATCCCGATGAGGTCCTTGTGATTACTTTAGGGGGCTCAGGCTGTTTCTTGAGTACCTCTCCGTAAGGACCTATTTGGGGAGTGACAACCAGGGATAACAGTGCAACCATGAGGGTGGAATGGGACGCCCTTAGCTAATTAATTAGAGGAACCAAAGGAGTAGTTGGCTTCGTCGTAGGGCCGTCAATGGGGTCCGGGCACAGTACTTGCTCTGCCGAGGCTGGTTGTAGAGGTTCTTTGATTTGATTTGTGTTAGTCACCCTTCCTTTGGGGAGATGTACTGTGTTTATCAAACTAGAGAAACCTAACGGGCGACTATGTCCTCTAGGAATCTTTGTAAAGGCTACATAGTGAGACCCTGCTAGGTCACCTTGGTAGTGATCAATGGGGAGGCTAGAACCTCGGGCAGAAAAGGGAATCACTACTTGTGGGTAATGTGTGCGACTTTTGCAGAGTGTTAGAAACTGGTATATCAGCCGTGCTCACGGTTATGAGCAGCCTTGGGATCTTCTTCGATTAGAAGAACATTGGTTACTTTTATGATTATAATTAGCAATGATGGTTATAATTTTGATCTCTGGTATTTCCTCTTGGAGGGAGTACCTCTGGGTAATAACTGGGTTATTACTAAAACTTGGCTCTACTTATAGTAATAAAACTTGACCAACTAAAAGCAACTGCTTAACCTTAAACTCCACATACAGCTAGTCCACTTTAGCCAAACGGGACATTTGTTTAGTACGTTGAAGTGTACTCACCCTTGCTTTACAAACCACCCCACCCCAGGTTGTCCCCACTGTTCTCAGTGCTCAGGAGGTGAAGCTGGTAACATGGAGGACTTTGAGGAGTTCCAGGACTATGATGAGTTCTATTTTATTTTAGTGGCAAACCCCCAGTCAGCTGCCTGTGTAGGCTTACATTCTACATTTCATTACTCCGCACTTTGATGTTACTGTTAAACACTATGGATATGTAATAGGCTCTGTGGATGTCTCAGACATCTTGATGTAATTAAGTACCTTCCCGCTATTTACTTTAAGCATTGTGTGATGATGTCCAATTATGTAATCGCTGTGTACGTGAGTTCTGATCCTCGCACGTACATGGTTAGCATTCAGTTTGCCTTCCAAAAACCGGGTGTGACATAAGTGGTATCAAAGCCTTGCTGACTATAGGACCGCTAACCTAGACTAGAATGGTCGATCTAAGGACTATAGACCTCTACCCTTACCATGACCTTAGTGTCTTTTCAAAAGTTGGTCATCTTGGTCAACTCTATGTCATTTACTTATCTCAAAAAGTTCCGTATCACTTTTCTTTCTGTTTACTTTTTGGTCTCATAGTTCCACTCTTACTCTTGTTCTTATGATGTCTTTTGTAGATGGCCCATATCAGGTGCACCGCACGTAAGTATGTGATCCCTTTTTTGCCTTCTCGCCTAGCGGAGCGTCCACTGCGTCGCACGGTGTCAGGTCAGTCCAGTCACCTGGAGAGACTGCATCGTCGCTTGCACGAGGAGCAGAAGAGCCGACGCCAGGAGCAGGAGCAGGAGCAGCAGGACTCTTCCCCCTCGCCTCAGTGGGAGGTGGAGTCTGAGAGGCTGCCTCCCCCTGCATTCTAGCTATAGATGCCCCTTGCACCGCCATAGGGCATCCCGGCTGCTGGAGGAGACCCTGACGGAGATGGAGACGGCGATGACGCCAGTGGCAGATCGAGCCACGGCACGGAGCGATCGGAGGAGCCAAAGCCGGAGTGGTGGATCGCTAGACCCATCACTCGTGACGCTGCTCGCGGGTGTCACTTCCATGACGCTCTCGATACCCTGTTGCGTCGGGCCTTCGACCGACACACTTGGTCCATTGAGTACCATTGTGTAGTCTACCAACATCATCGCGGGTTATACTCAGACCAGTGGGAGGCTACTTGTTTGGTGCGCCGTCCGGACGATGATCTCTGGGGTGCAGAGGCCTTCTAAGAGCACTATTCTATCACTGAGAGGGATACTGCCGAGGCAGCCATGCAAGATGCAGCATGACGGGCACTTTCTCAGTATTGCTCGTTGTTCAGTGGGGTAGCTGATGGTCTTGACCTAAAGTACTACCCTCGTTGTTCGACCGGCAGTGCTAGAGGTGTGATTGTCTCGCCAATTGGTGAGGGCAATCCCGGGCTGAACAACATGGTCAACCTGGCCGCCGTGCTCAACACCGAGCTAGACCATGCCCTTGACGAGTTGGGCAAGGTTCGGGCGGAGGTTGCGGAACTGCATGCTGAATGTGCGGCACACCACTATCTTGATGGTGGTTCTCCCGCACCTGTCGAGATTCAGCACCCTTACGGTTCACCGCCCCGTGGTCGCTTTGACTAATGTACCCCAGACTGCAGGACCTGGATAGATTTAGATCCATAGATCGATGGAGTCGGAGTCTGTTATAATGCTTCATTCGGTGTCTCAGTCTAGTCAGTCTTAGTTAGAGTTAGTTTGTTTATCTTATGTTGGATGCTTGTTATGATGGACATGTAATGAAGTTGGATCTTTGTAAAGATTGTCATCAAACTGTGGGTATCCCCTACAACTTGGTGTAGTTATTAATAAAGTTAGTTATTTAGTTGGGTAATCCATTTATTTCCACTTTCCTCTTTATGTGAGAAGTTGTTAGTGAAGATGGTCATTTGTTCAATGATGTGAAGATTTCCGTATATCTTTTCTTATGCTGAAAGACTGCAGAGTCAGACTTGACATAAGTGTGTGGTTTCTACAGATGTCTGAGAACAGGCGCAGAGGTGCGTGGCGTGCTCAGCCAGAACAGTAGGCACCCAGGAGGATGCAGCCTAGCAGCAGCTGTTGCCACCGTCACCCCGATGACAGTCGAGCAAATGTTCATGATGCAAACTCAGGCAGTTCAGGCAATTGGTCAGGCCTTAGTAGTGATGCAGCAGTTGCAGCAGCAGCCACCCCCACCTCAGCCACCAGTGCAAGTTCAGATGCCTCAGGTGCCTAGAGACAAGCGGGCAGAGTTCATGAGGGGCCATCCCCCTGTCTTTGCCCACTCTGCTGATCCCATGGACGTGAAAGATTAGCTGCGTACTGTGGAGCGTGAGTTGCACACTGCCCAGTGCAACGACCGTGAAAAGGTGTTATATGGTCCCCGACAGCTGAGGGGAGCAGCACAGTCTTGGTGGGAGTCTTACCTCACCACCCATGCCAACCTTGAAGCCATTATTTGGGAGGAGTTCAGGGACAACTTCTGTCGCTACCATGTGCCCAAGGGACTGATGATAGTGAGGAAGGAGGAGTTTCTCGCCCTGAAGCAAGGTCCCCTGTCCGTCAGTGAGTACATGGATAAGTTTCTGCAGCTGTCACGCTATGCCCTAGAAGACGTCAACACGGATGCTAAGAGGCAGTACCCGCTTTCTGAGAGGATTGGTTGATCCCCACCATTACCAGCTCATGAACCACACTTTCCTCACCTTCCAGCACTTGATAGATAGAGCAATCATGACTGAAAGGAAGCGTCGGGAGATGGAGGATAGGAACCGCAAGATTGGTGCACCTCAGGCCGGGAGTAGCAGTCGTCCCCGCTACTCAAGCAACTCACCCCAGAAATTCAAGCAAGGTCACCAGCACCAGCATCAGTGTCAGCATCAGCACCATTACCAGAGGTAGTTTCTGCAGCAACAGCAGCAGTACCGTCATAACACCCAATCTGGAGGAAATCAGTACCAACGTCAGAACAACCAGGCAGCTCATCTTCTTGCCCCAGCAACCAACCAGAATGGCCAAGCAGCCCCAGCGCAAGTGGGAGGCCGTGCATGTTTCTACTGTGGATAACAAAACCACTGGGCGAAGAACTGCCCCAAGAAAGCAGCTCAACAGCCACCAGCAGTCAATGCCCCAGCAAGACAAGGAGCACCACAGCAAGCACCAGGAGTCCGTGGTCAGGCCTACAGCCATGGAAAGGTGAATCACCTAGAGGCCGAAGCAATCCAGGATGCTCAGGATGTGGTAGTAGGTATGTTTCCAGTCGAATCCTACCCAGCAAAAGTTCTATTTGATACTAGTGCCACACATTCTTTTGCTTCTACATCTTGGGTAGAATCACATAACATCCCCATAGAACCAATGATCCCACCTTTGAGAGTTAATTCAGTTGGGGAAAAGTTCAGTCCGATAGGATTTGTCTGAATCTAAGGATTGGAATAAGGGGGATAGATTTTCTCGCTAGCCTAGTAGTAATGGGAACTCAAGGGTTAGATGTCATCCTAGGGATGAATTGGCTACATAGAAATCAAGCCACTCTTAGTTGCGACAAGAGAACAGTTAAATTGGTGTCCCCATTCGGAAAGGAAGTAGTAACCAAGTTGTACTTACCTGAACTAGAATAAGGAGCATGTCACCATTTATGAGTAGACGACAGAGAGTCCAATCCGATTGAGGCAATTAGAACTGTGTCAGAATTCCCCGATGTATTCCCTAAGGAGTTAGCAGGCATGCCACCTGAAAGTAAAGTTGAATTTGCCATGGAGCTTATCCCAAGCACCGCCCCTATTTCCAAGAGAGCCTATCGAGTGTCCGGACAAGAGTTGGTGGAACTCAAGAAGCAAATCGATGAGTTGTTGGAGAAAGGCTACATTAGACCAAGTACCTCACCTTGGGCAGCCCTAGTGTTATTTGTGGAGAAAAAGGATAGCACGAAGAGGATGTGCATCGATTATCGATCTTTGAATGAAGTCATTGTCAAGAACAAGTACCCCCTACCCAGAATTGAAGATTTATTCGATCAGTTGAGAGGAGCCGGTGTGTTCTCAAAGATAGATCTGAGGTCAGGTTACCATCAGCTCAGAATCTGACCCTCAGATATACCAAAGACAACATTCATCACCAAGTATAGACTATATGAGTTCATGGTTATGTCATTCGGTTTGACGAATGCGCCAGCTTACTTCATGTACTTGATGAATAGTGTGTTCATGGACTACCTCGACAAGTTCGTAGTGGTGTTCATTGATGATATTCTTGTATATTCCTAGAATGAGCAAGAGCATGAAGAACATTTGAGGAAAGTACTTTAGAGGTTACGAGATTGCCAGTTGTATGCCAAGCTTAGCAAGTGTGAGTTCTGGATCAGCAAAGTTCTATTCTTGGGTCATATAATAAACCGAGATGGACTAGTTGTGGATCCAAAGAAGGTAACAACGATTCTAGACTGGAAAGCACCAAAAGATGTCCGAGGAATCAAGAGTTTCATTGGAATGGCCGGTTACTATCGGTGTTTCATTGAAGGTTTCTCCAAGATTGCCAGACCAATGACAACTTTGCTAGCAAAGAAGGTTGATTTCAAGTGGACCCTAGCGTGCCAAGAATCATTCGAGATGTTGAAGCAGAAGTTGACAACAGCACCGGTGTTGGTTCTGCCAGATGTTCACAAGCCATTCTCGGTATATTGTGATGCTTCATACACCAGACTCGGATGTGTGTTAATGTAGGAAGGGAAAGTAGTGGCATACTCGTCCCGACAATTGAAGGTTCATGAGAAGAACTACCCCACTCATGATTTGGAGCTAGCAGTAGTGGTTCATGCATTGAAGACCTGGAGACATTATCTTTATGGGCAGAAGCGTGATATCTACACTGATCACAAGAGCCTCAAGTACATATTCACTTAGTCAGAGTTCACTACTACAGATCATGCTATATGAGACGGTTAATTATCAGTTATTAAGACACTTATGAAGTGTCCAATTTTGATGGAGTCGCAAAAGATGTCCCACATTTAAGATGGTTATAAACCGTCTTAAAAGATATTATATAAGACAGTTTTTAATTTATAACCGTCTGAAAAAGGTATTTGTTTAAGTCATTTTGTCCGATAAACCGTCTGAAAAAGGTATTTGTTTAAGTCATTTCGTCCGATAAACCGTCTTGAATTAGGTTTTTTTTAAGACACTGCTTCTAAAGAATCGTAGAGAATACAAACATTAAAAGTCATAAAGTATTTATCAAACCGTCTCGAATATCCTACAATAATAGACGATTACAATATAAAAACCATCTTATTTAGGTGACTAATAATGGACGTTTTAGAAACCGTTTTATTTAGGAGACTGATATTAGACATTTTGGTAACCGTCTTATTAAGATTTAAACTAAATGACTTACACGACAGTACATTCTTCAATTTATAATCATTTTTAGACATCACATTATAATAATTTGAAAGAGAAATATACATACACATATATTGAACAACATTATAATTAATATAATATAAATAAGTACCATTCAATATATCATAAATAAGCATTGTCAAACAACGCATACATAAGTGTAATCTAAATCTAAACTAAAATACAACTGTTTGCACTAATGTTAAGCCTAACTTTATATGAATTCATGTCTCCACACTTTTGCGACCACCAAATTTGAATTCCATTCTTCCACTGCCACTACTTCCCATGCTTCCAAGTCTCTCCTCAAAACATGTTGTGCTGCATGCAGAACCAAAAAAAGCCATCATCATAGATGCACCAATATGCAAGGCATAGTGATACAAATATAGCTATCATTTACAAATTATGAGAACCAAACGTAGTCACGAGTACCACTAGTAAATGAGTGAAAATACCCCTTAAGCAGCTCCATTTGGTACCAACTTTCACGTGTCAAATCAAGTACTAGAGTAGTAAATCATACCTGAATCTCTGGAAGTGTTGGAGCGACATTAATTAATATAAGCTTGCTTGCTTCAAAGATTCCTGTCCTCAAACCATGGCTGCAAATGAAAGGATTTGAATTTTATAGCCTACAAAAGATTTGCATATAAACCTATGAAATACCACATACCTTGAAAACTGGCCGAGAATTGCTGGGATAGAACCTCGATACAATCCTCAAAGTCCAATTTGTGGAAGCTTTGAAATGAGCTCGGGAAATGAGAGTGTAGATGCTTGGACACGTGTCTGATACATTAAAGATAAAGCAATTGCATTTTGATTACTTTGGTCAGCAGGCTAAACTTTTGTTATCCCGTATTAATTCGTGAGGCCACAAATAATGCCATGGCATACCATATGCGTATTCATTTGTGATAAGAAATCATAGACATAATAAAGTAAGATCTCAAAATGGGATGCTATACATAGAAAGTGCCAGTTCAATATCATGTGCTTTACTGAATCGCTTGTTTGAACTAAAACGGTATAAAGAGCATGGTAACTAAAACAGTATAAAAAAGCATGCTACTGTACCTTCATTGAATCAATAGGATGCAGCAGAGAGGTAGAGAGAGCACTTGCAAGACCTCCAGCTAAAGCAGACTTCAAAACACTTCCTGTAGATATTTCTATAGGTGGGGATACAGCAACAACGGTGGCTGCTTCAAACCAAATGTTCCTGAGTGAATTTGTAAGTAAAGAGAAGATAATTGTCAGAATTGGTGATGATTGCAGAGTCACTATTCCCTAAAGCCCATTCAATCACAGGTTTCTTCTAACATGATACATCAGACATACCGAGGATCATCCTCAAGGCGTTCTGAAGGAAGTAGAAGCATGAAGTTGCGGAAATGGCCATATGAGATTGATCCTTATGAATCAGCATTTAGATACCGTAGCATGGCAGCGGCATTATCTTCATTGACTGTCGTCAGAGGGAGGCAGGGAGCTAGGTGAGGTCGCGCGGAGCGCCGTGTGCGGGTTCACCGCTAGAGGGAGGCAGGGAGTTGGGCAAGGTCTTATGGAAAAAGCTGCTCTTGTAATATCTCAACCTCATTTCATATCTGTCTGCAGTTCAAGTTAGATGGAAAGAAAAATTTATTACTGCAGAATAGCTTATATTATTACTTGCACATTGCACTATAGCTGATAGTAGTCAAATACATAAACTTAAATTTCTCAACAGTAGTTCCTTTTTATTATATTTGAGAGCATAGTAGCTCTTTCGCTAATACATCGATCACCCCTATACTAATTTCTCAGGTCGGAGCAGCAGATTATATAGCAATTTCTAGGAACTACAATACAATTTTCATATCAGAAATTCTAGCGATGAGTATGAAGATCCGTGACAAGGTATTTATTCACATGCTGGGTTTTCTGCTTCTTTCAGTCGGTTTGGGCAGAGGAAATAGGTGGAAGGGAACATTGCACACTAGCCAATACAAGATTTTAAAGAGAGCTCTTATGGATATTAGTAACATAAAAAATACAGTACAGTGAAGCTCGCTATAGAAGATTGAGTCAACTAAGTTGAGTCAACTAAGTCAATAGTCATCGATGTCATTATAAATTGCACAAAGTTACCCAACTGAGTGTCTCAAAATAAATACAATTCTTCAAGTTGTGTTGTGTAGTTACCTATATACGAAGAGATACACCTTGTAGCTGGGACTTGAGGGCATAGAATTTTGTGATTTGGTGTCTTGTGCGGATAAGATAGTTTGCCATAATTTTTACAGCTCCTTGTGAACAATTTACATCATATCAAAATATATTCCATGAGCATGGAAAGAAATTAAGCAAAAAACAGCATGTTCTTTTCAACATGTAAATCAAAATATTATAGTCACAAAAAACAGGACATACCATTCGTCCAGAAGGCGAGCTTGGAGAAGTTCCACATCCTTGGCTGAATCTTCTAATACCGAGGAGCTCCATCCGCAGATTTGCTAAGGAAGTCTTTGGCAAGATCCTGAAAGATAGCAACAATGGTCCCATATTGCTTTATCCAGTGAACAAATCGAAGTAACTTGCTTTCACTTGCAAAAAATTAACGTCACAAATAATAAGTTAATCTAGTTTCGGTTAAGGTAGCTGAATTGGTCTATTTCCTTTTGATGCAGGTGGGACAACAGAACGTCAATAGTCATACCAGATGAGGAATTTTTCTACCTAGTGGGGTTCCTTTCTTCAGCGTCGTCTCTCTCAGGTTACGGCAGCATTGCACATTCAATGAACCTGAACAAACAGATAATGGAGTTCTGTGAAGAGGCTGGTATTGGGATGATACAATATCTGGCACCCTACACCACACAGCAGCAGTGGAAAGCCCACTTTGGAGCAAGGTGGGAGACATTTGAACGGAGGAAACACAGATATGATCCCCTAGCCATCCTAGCGCCAGGACAGAGAATATTCCCAAAGGCATCACTGCCATTGCCTTTGTGACAGTTCCTGCTACTTGAAGGATTCCGTAGAGCATACGTTGTACAAAAGTGTAGGTAAAAAGTATCCCCTGTAAAGACAATATCTACGGAAGGTAGCTAGCCAAAAGAACACAGCATAGCGACTTTTTTTATAGTGGCCGAAGATACCTCAGAGCAGTACTTCAAAGTGGAGCAATGTCACCTGAACTCTGACACCTTTGGAGGCAATCACTGGAGGATCGTAGCGGTCCAAGAAACCTGTCTGTTGTTACAGTGTTGATAATTGAGACGAGCTGTGATGATGAACTGATCACTAACCAGTATCCCCGTTATCAACAGTGCAGAAAGTTGCATGAGGGTAGTAGTGCCTTGATTAACAAATAACACTGCCTGTTATTTCACTTGTAACTAGCATCTCATCTCACTCAGGAGTGCCTGCGTAATTTAATTGCAAACATGTGAATCAATTTATGAAAGAAGGCAACAAAATAAACTGACAATATCCATTACATGATCTTAGTAATACAAAATCAACATAATCAAAATACTTGCTCAATGGAGTTCACATATTGATGAATGATGATTAATCATATATGTCTAAATAAAAAAGTTACCTGCGCTTTGGATGAACTGGATGTATATTTTTTGTGATATCCACTGTCCATCCCAAATTCAACAAAGAAGTTCGATGACTTTGGGGGTGCAACATGTCCACTCATGACAACTATAAGTAGAGAAACAAGACCAAATGGCAGTGTGTTCTCAAGTCAATGAAGTTTAGACTAAATAACGTGTACCTTTGATGTAAGCTTCAATACAACGATGAGGATTCCCTGCCACTCTCCATGCCCCCACCTCGTAGGGCGCCACAATCCGGATCGACACCTAGCCCTATGTACTACATGCTGAAACTTGGAGAAAAATCTAGATGCATATGTGATGTCCATCAAATATATGAAAGTAGGATGATATCATTCATAATTACCATTATATATCTCATAACATGTATTGAATGTATGCTCGCTTTATTTAGACAACGAGCAGCTCATGGTTCCTGAGTGTGTTGCCGAAGATCCCTCTGAGCAACAACCTGGTGAAGGCAAGTGTCCTCAGACCTATCATGTCCTACTTTACTTTATAATTCACTGTCCTGCATTACTTTATTGAAACTTGAGGTTTGACTAGTCTGTATTTTCCTTACCCTTGTTTACCTTTTTGGGTTAATCATGGTTAGCTTATGCTATTGCTTTAACTTAATCAATGAACATGATGTGATCTTTTATGATACGATGATGTTATCCTGATGAGGTCCTTGTGATTACTTTAGGGGGCTTAGGCTGTTTCCTGAGTACCTCTCTATAAGGACCTGTTTGGGGAGTGACAACCCGGGATAATAGTGCAACCATGAGGGTGGAATGGGACGCCCTTAGCTGATTAATTAGAGGAACCAGAGGAGTAGTTGGCTTCACGTAGGGCCGTCAATGGGGTCCGAGCACAGTACTTGCTCTGCCGAGGCTGGTTGCAGAGGTTCTTTGATTTGGTTTTTGTTAGTCACCCTTCCTTTGGGGAGATGTACTGTGTTTATCAAACTAGAGAAACCTAACAGACGACTATGTCCTCTGGGAATCTTTGTAAAGGCTACGTAGTGAGACCCTGCTAAGTCACCTTGGTAGTGATCAATGGGGAGGCTAGAACCCCGGGCAGAAAAGGGAATCACGACTTGTGGGTAAAGTGTGCGACCTCTGTAGAGTGTTAGAAACTGGTATATCAGCCGTGCTCACGGTTATGAGCAGCCTTGGGATCCTCTTCGATTAGAAGAACATTGGTTACTTTTTTGATGATGATTAGCAATGATGGTTATAATTTTGATCTCTGGTATTTCCTCTTGGAGGGAGTACCTCTGGGTAATAACTGGGTTATTACTAAAACTTGGCTCTACTTATAGTAATAAAACTTGACCAACTAAAAGCAACTGCTTAACCTTAAACTCTATATACAGCTAGTCCACTTTAGCCAAACGGGACATTTGCTTAGTACGTTGAAGTGTACTCACCCTTGCTTTACAAACCACCCCACCCCAGGTTGTCCCCACTATTCTCAGTGCTCAGGAGGTGAAGCTGGTAACATGGAGGACTTTAAGGAGTTCCAGGACTACAACGAGTTCTAGTTTATTTTAGTGGCAAACCCCCAGTCAGCTGCTTGTGTAGGCTTACATTCTACGTTTCGTTACTCCACACTTTGATGTTACTGTTAAACACTATAGATATGTAATAGGCTTTGTGGATGTCTCAGACATCTTGATGTAATTAAGTACCTTCCTGCTATTTACTTTAAGTATTATGTGATGATGTCCAATTATGTAATTGTTGTGAATGTGAGTTCTGATCCTGGCACGTACATGGTTCGCATTCGGTTTGCCTTCCAAAAACTGGGTGTGACAAGAGGGCCGGTTGGGCCCTGAGTGGGCTGGTTTGGGCAGCGCTAGGGTTTCATTTTTTTATTTTTTCTTTTTCGTTTTCTTTTATCCTTTTTTCCCGTAATAATATAAATAAATATATTTTTAAATATTTCTAAAAATTTATGATAGTTATCAAAAAATATTTACCATTAAGTATTTATTTTTGGCGAGGTTCCCATATTAATTAATTAGGTTTTCTTATAAAAATAAATTTTATGAATATAATCATCAATCAATTATGAGCAAACAAAAATCATTCTATAAAGATAAGTAACATCAAACATTTGATTAAATTTTTTTACTTCACTCTCTACTATATTTTCAATACATTATTTTAATTGATAGATTTAAGATGTTACACTTCAATCTCACTATCTCTATTTAACTACGCTCACTCAAAATCTCTATTTAACGGTCGTTACAGAAAGGTGCCCATCAAACTCTTTAGAACTTAACTATATTTTAAAAAATATTAACAATATTGATATCTCTATGTAAGTTTATTATAAGAATAAACTTGATGATCTATCTAACAATACTTATTATATTAATATTTATTAAGGGCTAGTTTGGGAACCCTATTTTTCCAAGGATTTTTATTTTTTCATAGGAAATTAGTTCATTTTCCCTTGGAAAAATGAAAATTCCTTAGAAAAATGTGGTTCTCAAACTAGCCCTAAATATTTATTAAAATCTTGAGTAGCAAAAGATAAGTACAGAGAGCTCCATAGATCAAGCCGTGTTCCGACGCGGGGCTAATCCTTCTCATAATCATCTTCGAAGCATGTGCTCACTACCGGAATCCGTGGCTTTGCCTAGTGCTCGGCTCTTTGCCAAGTGCTTTTTGTCGGGCACTCGGCAAATCCTCAACCTCGGTAACGAACGCGTTTGCTGAGAGCCGGACTCTCGACAACGAATTACACTTGGTAAACCTATCTTTGCCGAGTGCTATACACTCGGTGAAGCCGGCGCTCGGCAAAAGGCCGTCAGCAGCCGTCTACAACTGACGTCCGTTAGATTTTGCCGAGCGCCGCGCGTTGACACTTGGCAAAGAAGCTTCTTTGCTGAGTGTCATCCGTCTGACACTCGGCAAAGCACTCTTTGCCGAGTGCCATTATTGGACACTCGGCAAAGTTTATTTGCCTTTTTTTCTTTTCTCAACCAAACTTTTTGTGCTATGTTCCTACACTATGTAGACCTACATGTACCATTTTGGCACAATTATAAAAGTGTTTCCTATAACTATTGGATTTAGTTTGTTTAATGGAATTTTCTTCGATAATTCAGATTTGAACTGTAAGTCACTCGAAACTTGGAAAACCGTGCATGCAAAAATGATATTCATGCTATTTAGCACAAGTTACGACCGTTTTCAGAAAGGGACCGAAAACTTCGAGCACCAAGCTAACTAAACTTGCCATCCAGCTGTTTAAAAATTGTATAAAACACAAACAAAGTCAGAATCATGAAACTTGTCCACATGTCATGATATCATATATAGAGGCTGTGATAAAAATTTGAGAATGTTTCGAGAAAGTTGTGAGACAGTATGTGTATAAACCTAAGAGACTATATTGAAACTTTATGATTTCATGTGTAGTTCTCTTAGGTTTATACACATACTGTCTCACAACTTTCTTGAAACATTTTCAAATTTTTATCACAACCTCTATATATGATATCATGACATGTGGACACGTTTCATGATTTTTTGACTTTGTTTGTGTTTTATACAATTTTTAAACAGCTGAATGACAAGTTCACAACCATGTTTATTAAGCTTGGTGCTCGAAGTTTCCGGTCCCTTTCTGAAATCGATCGTAACTTATGCTAAATAGCATGAATATCATTTTTGCATGCACGGTTTTCCAAGTTTTGAGTGACTTGCAGTTCAAATGTGAATTTTCCGAAGAAATTCAAATAAATGAACTAAATCCAATAGTTATAGGAAACACTTTTATAATTGTCCCAAAATGGTACATGTAGGTCTACATAGTGTAGGAACATACCACAAAAAGTTTGGTTGAGAAAAGAAAAAAATAAAAAATATACTTTGCCGAGTGCCAAGAGGATGACACTCGGCACAGTAAGATTTACCGAGTGTCAGACGGGAGGCACTCGGCAAAGTATTTTCAAAAACCCTAAAACAGACCTTTGTCGAGTGCCAGCTACAGGGCACTCGGCAAAGTATTTTCAAAATCTTTGAAGAGCGCCAGATCGCGGGCACTCGGCAAAGAGGTTGAACTTAACAGACCGAGCGGCCTCTCCATCTTCCTCTCTTCTCTCATTCTGACTCTATCTCACTCGCCGCCGCCTACTCCCTCGCGCGCCGCCGCCTTCTCCCATCCCCGCGCGCCACCACCTTCCCACGCACCCACCTCCCCCGCGCCCATGCACGTCGTCGCGTGCCGCCGCCTTCTCCCATTCCCGCGCGCCGCCTACTCCCATCACCACGCGCCGCCGCCTCCCCGCGCCCTTGCACACCGCCGCGCCCGCCTACTCGGCCATCTCCCCTGCCACCGGGCCGCCAACCACGTCGCCTCGACAACCGCCGATGGGCCGTCCCTATCTCCGCCCGGCCGCCCCGTCTATTTCCACTACAAGGTATAAATTTTTAGTTATATGTTTTTGTCATTTGTTGAGAATTAACTTGTATTAATTAATAAATAGTATTATTTATCATGCTTTCATTTGAGCAAACACATGTTTATATTAATGTAATCAAAGTAGACATGTTTATATTAATGTAATCAAAGGAGACACGACCACACATCATGTATTGATGTCTCATGGATTGAATATATATAGATGTGATTGCCGGCCATCGTGCCGTTGAATTATGCATGGATGTTAGCCATCATGCTGATACTTTTATTTGCAGGATTTTGAAACCTCCCCGTGCAGGGGAGGTGCTGCCGAAATTTTGTATTGATAGGCTTCTGTTAGAGGATGGAGGACCGTGAGTGGATGTACACGGGCCATAGAGGAAGGAACGATGTCACCCCTGAATGGATAAGAAAGATCAATGATTTCGTGGAACGGGCATATGGCGAAGCTGCTAAAGGAGTGAGTCTAGTCCCATGCCCGTGCAGCAAATGTGCCAACCGGAAAAGAAAACCAAAGAAGACCACGATAGAACATATTTGGAAAAATGGATTTACGCCAACTATACTCGGTGGATCTTTCATGGTGAAGCGCATCGTACGAGAGAGGAGGTGCTGAGACAACACGTCGAGGATTATGATGTCGATGCGGGGGTAGCAGATATGTTGAACGACTATCAGGATGCACAGTACTACGGAGGCTGTACGGATGACGAGCTAGAGCCGACTGCAAAGGCGTTCTACGACATGTTTGACGCGGCACAGAAGCCCCTTCACGGCCATACAAAAGTTTCTCAACTAGATGCCATTGGGCGTGTAATGGCGTTCAAGTCGTAGTACAGCGTGAGTCGAGACGCATTCGATGGCTTGTTGACAGTTATTGGGAGCCTGCTTCCGGATGATCACGTTCTGCCAAAGAGCATGTACGAGGCACAAAAATTGCTTCGTGCACTCAAGATGACGTATGAGCAGATACATGCTTTTCTGAAAGGCTGCGTGCTATTTAGGAAAGAATACGCGGAGGCAAAGTACTGTCTCAAGTGTAAATCGTCTAGGTTCATGGAGGTAGATTCTGGTGATGGACAGAAGAGGTAGCTCGACATCCCCTTGACAATCCTACGGCACCTGTAACACCCCAGGTGTTACTGTATGTAAACAGCGAATATTGACGTAAGTACGGGATATTAATAAGAATAACATTCTCTCTGTTTTAATCTGTTTTGTCTGTCGCGAGTTCGACATCGTTTTTATCTTTATCTATCTAGGTTCTTCCTAAATTTTCGTGATGTTCGGAACATAGTTGTTCCGAAAATCGGTGAGTCCGGTGATTATTTAAAATTCATCGTTCGCGCAAAGACGAATTTGAACATTTAGTCCAGTCCTCTGATTTCATCCCAAACAAATTAAATAGAACTCAACGACTAAGTTTTCGTTGCAAAATAATTTAGTCTCCACTTGTCAACTAAGAAGTCGCATCCAAGGAATTATAATTGGGATTCGATTCTCCACGTAAATTATTTGTGGCCATCGAATCGGGCATTGAGACTGCGGATGAAATTACTTGATTTCAAATCAAATCGAACATAGTCTAAAATAGTGTTGTTGATATTATTCGATCTGATCTATTTGGACCTTGTCTAAATCCAAATCCCTAAGCACTATTCTTTTATAAAAAAAATAGAATAAAAATCTTCTCTACAATCGTTATCTCATCTGTTGATCTTTTCTTTGCTTCTCCAATCCTTATATGCTGCACTCGATATTTCCTGGCGTGCCTTATCGAACGAGGCCACCGTCTCAAAGTCTTTGCAAAATATCTAGCCACCTCTGCTCACCTTGCCATCTCCATCTACCTCTCGCGCTGGCTGCCATGGATGTTGGCCACCGTGTACCACTGCGCTCGGCCTCCTCCCCATCTCCTCCTCATCTCATGGCGGTTCTCCTCTGGATCCCTCCCTGCATGGCTCCTCCTCCCTGCTGCGCCCCTGTGTCAGGTCTCCACTCTCCTGGCCGAGCTTGCCTCGAGCTCCCTGCTCCCCATGACTGTCGGCTTCCCCTGCGAGCTTCAACTCCGGTCGTCTCCCTCCCTGCTCGCCGGCCACTAGGAAGGTATCTCCCTCTCGGCAGCTCCCATGGCTACCAGTAGCCCTAGCTGAGCTCGCCCTGGCCCCTGCAATTTTTTTTTATTTCCTACAGCTCGCCCTTGCCCTAGGTCCGACAAGCGCCGCTGCTCAGTTCACCTCTGTCCGACGCCGAACTAGGCTGCCCATCCTCAACCTCGACGTGTTTGATAAAATGTTGCAGCGAGCTCCACCTCAATCTATGCAGTTCTAGTCACATCGTCGTTCGCTCTTGTAAGGAACCGATGTTTTCCTTATGTAATTCCTTGCCAACCCGACGTCAGTTTAATTAGATGCTAATCGTGTGTATGTTATTGTGTGCTTGTGAGGAGAGTAATCCCTAGAGGTTTGGGTGAATATGAATGTGGCGGAACCGCCCGAATTATTCCAGCTTAAGTGCCTAAGTCACGCCTCGAGGGTCGTAACACACCTAAATCGGAATAACCCATCCGTCCTTCAGATCTAGTCTGATAGAGCCACTTATCCAGGATCAAATTCCATAATCTCACTCGAAGGTGAGTCACAGAAGAAATACAATAAAGCAGGAAACCTCAAATTAAGTACTGGAGTTATTACATGAATCGGAGTTTTTCAAATTGCCGATAAGAGTTCATAAAATAAAATGCAGCGAATAATCGATGTCGTCGGTAGCGAGGAAATGGGCAAGGCCTAGCCCACTACTCCTCGTGCTCCTCTCCTGTCGGAGCAGCATCCCACTCGACCGTCCAACCCGGTGGCAGGGTGGTAGGCCAAGTCTCACCGTCAACCGTATCCTGAAGCGTACCTGCAAAAATTATGCCACAAGCAAGGCTGAGTATACTAATACTCAGCTAGACTTACCTGGTGTGAGGAATCTACTCCTCTACCTCTAGACCATGCAGTTGTTTGGCTGAGGGGTTTGGTTTGCCAAAAGCACTAGCTGTTTCTAAAATCAAGTTTTAGCTTTTCCATTTTTAACATCATTTGCTTTACTAAGTTTGCTTCTTCTAAGCATACATGGTAACAAGCATTTAGTGCAATCAACAAATTGTTTCATGTATCCTCATTTCACTTCTTACTCGATGTAGTACAAGGGGTCAAGCAGTCTCATTAGCTGCGAGAAGCAGACGACTCGAATCGAGTTTTATCCTTGCAAGGTAAACCTAAACACACGACATGTCAGGGTACTCTGACCCCACACATGTCAACCGTCCCCATCGATTCCCCATTCGCGTCCAGGCCTCACCGCCTTGGCATACAATGCTCCACTGCCCCCGGCTGCCGCCGTGCAGTGACAGCACTTGTACCCACCATAGCTAGCATGGGAGACCCAGTCTCAGGTCGCGTGAGGGATAAAGTCCGCGCCCGGCTTCACTCAGGTACTAGGTTTATCGGTTACCATATTTCCCGACATGTGCTTAGTACGTTCAAACGCTTGACTCAGGTATCCACACATTAATCCTTAATTCCATTTTCCCGTCTTATGGACAAGGCATCCACCCTAGTTCCAAGTCCATAGACCATCATAGATCCCGTTATCAAGATGAATACATTCAATTCCTGACCTCGCGCGAGTGCTAGAAAAATCACTCGACTTCTACCGAGATCCTGATTAGCATAGCAGCTATTCGACCTATCATACTAGTATTCATCTCAAAAAGGAATCCTAAGTTCATGCAACTAGAGGTTTCAAGCAACTCCTACACTTAAGTGCACATTGCAATCCTACAAATATTAGGTGTAGTAAAGTAGCATATAATAACACGGTTATGCATAAAACCGGGGCTTGCCTTCAATAGCTGGGGCTGTAGAGAGATCCTCGATGGTAGCCTCGGGAGCTTGCTCCTGATCTTCCTCTAGGATAGCTCCTTGCTCGGGGATGAGCACGTACTCTCCGTCAGCGAGATTACAATCTAATGAATGCAATGAGTAAGATACATGCATGATATGATATGTGCTTTAGCAATTAAACTTTAATGGTGAATGATCCACTTAAATTAGATAGAGTTAAATCTTCTTACACAAGATTTTTGGTGGTATACTTAGTAGTTTAGATCACACTCAGTTAAACTAAGTGGTAAGTTCATTTTGGTGTTCCACTGAATTTATTTTAAAGTCTTAGTGGGAATTGTCAAGAATTCAAGTTGGACTTATTGGGGCGAGGTTTATCTTTCCTTTCTTCCTCTTGATTTCCTTTATGTTTTTAGAGTGGGTTTGAACTACAAGTTATCTTAATAAATTTCCAAAAATTCTTCAAAAATTACAGTGGTTTCTTATTGGTGTATAATTCTCTGTCTCAAAATTTAGGGTTTAAAAAGTGAGGGGTTCTCTCTGTACAAAATTATCAAATATTTGGGCAGAGGGGGTGGTTTGAACTACAACTACCATTTAACAGAAGATTATTCCTTAAGACATATTTTGGTGGCATCTAGATGTTATAACATGACTTTGCACAAAGGTTTAGCCATTAATACTGATTAGTTATTTTTACCATGATTTTCTAAAGTTTCTAGCCAAAGGGGTGCTTTCTACTACCACTATATTTGAAAAATATCAAACAACAGATTTCTAATTTTTCCTAGCTTCTTTTTTGCGCAAGAGCAATCATTCTAAAATTTTGCATCTTTTTGCTTAAGGGAATGGGTGGTAGGAATTATTTGGATTAAATGACCTCTTTCATAAAGTATT
Source organism: Zea luxurians (assembly GCA_029449295.1). Taxonomy (NCBI): domain Eukaryota; kingdom Viridiplantae; phylum Streptophyta; class Magnoliopsida; order Poales; family Poaceae; genus Zea; species Zea luxurians. Next base: position 130,568 of record JAOPSE010000540.1, read on the forward strand.
TGCAGTAGGTATTATTTTGTATCTTTCAAATGGGTTTGCATTTTTCTCTGGTGACATATCTCATTATTGATCTAGCAAAATTTTATTTGCTCATTATTGCATCATTTTGTGGTTGCTCATGATTTAATTGAAATATGCCTCATTATCAAGTTTTATTTGTTTGCCCTAATTAAAATGATGGGCTAGGGTGTTTATCATTTTTGCAGTGTGGTTCTAGTGGTTACAAGTCCACTGGATTTTTATTAACAATTTTGGGTCTGATTTTATAACTCCAATAAATATTTTCTAGTTGAAAAAAATGCTAAATAAAACATTTTGAGTCCCTTTATTTTTTCTAGGTTCTCTGTTACTTAAGTAGACTTGGAAAAATAATTTCATCCACTGGTCATTAATTTCTAAGGCCTTTATGATTTTCCTAAGTTTTGGGCAAAAATGGCTTTTAATAGATATCTCTACTTATATTTTCAATACTGGGGTTCTCACTATTTTTAAACAGTGTTAAAATGGGGTTTGAACATCTACAAATTTTCTTAAGTTCAGCACAGAAGCATAACTAATTTTTCTTAATTAAACAAGGTTTGGTCAGTTTCTGTATTTAATTCTAAACTCTAAAATTTAGAATAGAAAGCATGAGGTTTAGCATTTTTAGTTGGTAGTCCATAATATTTAGAATCCAGCAAAATTGGTTTGACAATTTTTGGTTAAGTATTTCTGAAGTTATGGATTTCCTAAGTTTTCTGTTTATTAAAAAGATTAAACAGAAATGTTTAAATGGAAAACTACTTTGCAACGGGGTCCCTAGCGGGTATTTTTAAGTTTCCTTACAGACTAGTCCTTGGGCTAATATTCAAGTGAGTCGCTGACAGTTCAGAAAACCCCCTGGGTTCTTCTAATCCTAACCCGAGGTCCTTCCTTTAATTTAAATAGTACCCGCGGCGGAAGAAAGGGCGGAGGGGCTTACCGGTGGCGAGATTGCTCCGGTGAGGTGGCCGAGGGTGTAGGGGAGGTCCTGAGGGTCACGGCGATGTGCGGGTCGCCGTCGGGGATGGTCGGAGTCGGCCGGTCCACGTGCACAGGCGGGGGAGCTCGTCGGCGGCGAGGAGTCCGACCTATCCAAGGCACAATTGACCAATCAAACGGGTCAGCCAGCTTCACCAGGGATCAAGGAGGGTGTGTGCGCGGGGAATTGAAGAACGGCTCATCGGAGTGCCCGGTCTACGCGCGCAGGCGAGCGGCCGAAGCCCGGTGAGGGCGATCTTGGCCTTCCGATGAAGTTCTGCCGGGTCCGAGGGCTAGGAAAGCTTCACAAGCTAATGGCGAAGCTAACGGAGCGGCTGGCGAGGCTTGGAAGTGACTAGAGTGGGCTAGCCACGGTGGCTGAGGCTCTGGCGGCAATGGCGGGCGGAAAAAGAGCTCGCCGGAGCTAAGGAGGGACGTCTGGCCGGCGAAGGTGAGCATGGGGTGAAGTGAGGCGCGCCCGGGGAGGCTTTATAGGCGCGGGCGAGCACGACCGAGGGCGGGGCTCTGACAAGCGCTCGGGGCGTGCGCGGGCGAACGCCATTGCGTGCTCTAGCTCCTGGCACAGCGTCGAGCACGAGGCATCGCTGAGAGAGGTCAAGTTCAAGCACGAATTAGCTCCAAATCTTTGAGATTATGGCCATGATCCCGTTGAGAGATCTCTTCATCTGACATCCCTTTGTCGTTTGTGTGTGGAGGCTTGCAGGTTTTGCTGACTGGATCAAGAGATAGAGAAGGGAGAAATCTGGTTTGTCTCACTGCCGCGCACAGAGAGAAGATCGCGGTTTTGACATGTCCAAGGCACGTGTCCCGATGCCGTGTTCTGACATGAGATAGAGGGATTAGTTAGACACGTTTTTGTCAATGGGGTCATTAGGATTTGAGCTAGGGATCAAGGTGAACACGCTTGATCTTTGGCTCAAGGTCTGAAATTCAGAATTCTGAAATTCAGAATTCCCTATTGAGTTCCCACTTGAGAAGCTTGCTTGGGGTTTTATTTAAATCATTTTGGCCAAGCTTCCTTAATCTTTATTGTTGCTTATTAAATATACTTCAATGTTTATATTTGGCCCAAGCGATGATTCTATATTTTTCATACTCTTTTGCCTTTTCTCTTCAATTTTGCTTATAGAGCTCAATTAGGTTTGTTATTAGGGTTTCAACATTTGCCCTTTTGAAACTCATTTGTTTTTGAACCTGATCCTTTTAAGTATAAACTTAGTGGATCCTTTATTCTTAAGTCAATTTGATGCTCATGCTCAATTTGGTTCACATAAAAATAATGGTTCTTGGGTTAGCACTTGAGAGAAACCCTAGGTGACACTAGGGTGTCACAGCCTTCCCCCCTTAAAGGAATCTCATCCCGAGATTCGGGTCAGAGTCCTCCCGGGGTGAAGCGAAGGGTGAGACTTACATGAAGTGGGTGCTTATTATTAGGGTAAACTGTCTTGGAATGTCGTTCTCTTTGCAACTTCAGAAGGAAGTCCTATTAAATTCTGTTTCATAATTACTTCATTCCGATTTAAGATTATATTTCTGAAATTTAGATTCGAAGGGCAGGAGGAGGGGTTGGGCGTGATTACGTACCACTTTCTTTAGGTAGGCAATCGGGAAAGTTGGATCGCAAGAATTCCTCAGTCTCCCAAGTAGCTTCTTCCTCTGAGTGATTACTCGACTGGACCTTGTACATCTTGACTGATTTAGCCTGAGTTGATCTTTCTTTGCAATCCAGAATCTTGGAAGGGTACTCTTGGTACGATAGATCTGGCTCTATCTCCAATTCTAGTTCTGCTATGATCTCGGTCGGCAATCGAACACACTTCTTCAGCTGAGATACGTGGAACACACTGCGAATGGCAGACATTTTTGGAGGTAACATCAATTTATATGCCACGGGTCCACAGGCTTCTATGATCTCATAAGGTCCAATGTAACGAGGGGCTAGCTTGCCTTTGATTCTAAACCTCTGCACTCCTTTGGTGGGTGATACCTTGAGATAAACGAAATCTCCCACCTCGAACTGGAGAGGTTTCCTTCTTTTATCATGGTAACTCTTCTGCCTGGCCTGAGCAGCTTCTAAATTCTTCCTGATTAGTCTAACCCTCTTTTCGGCTTCAGTCACTAAGTCAGGTCCAAAAACTTCTCTTTCTACACCTTCTTCCATAAAGAGCTTCGAAGGGTGCCATCTTTAGGCTGATTGATAACTGTTGTTATAAGCAAACTCTGCCAAGGAGAGGTGCTTATCCCAGTTCTTGCCACAATCGATCGCACAAGCTCTCAGCATATCTTCAAGAATTTGGTTTACCCTTTCAGTTTGACCATCAGTCTGTGGGTGGTAAGCTGAACTTCTGATTAGCTTGGTTCCCAAAGACTCATGCAGTTGTTCCCAAAATCTAGCAACAAATTGGGCTCCTCGGTCAGAAACAATGGTCTGAGGCAATCCGTGCAAACACACGATCCGGTCAATGTACAATTCTGCATACTTTTGAGCCTTATCAGTGGTGTGCACAGGGAGAAAATGTGCCACTTTCATCAGTCGGTCCACAATAACCCAAATCGAATCATGATGTCGAGAGGTGTTGGGCAGACCTACGATGAAATCCATGCTGATGTCATCCCATTTCCACGAAGGTATGGACAGGGGTTGCAAAGCTCCAGCTGATTTCAAGTGGTTGGCCTTTATCCTTTGACAGGTGTCACATTCTGATACATATTGGGCTATCTCCCTCTTCATTCTAGTCCACCAATGCAAAGGCTTCAGATCATGGTACATTTTGGTGCTTCCCGGATGCATAGAGAATTTGGAGAGATGAGCCTCGTCCAAGATTTTCTTCTTGAGATCCTTGTTTTTAGGAATCACCAATCTGCTTTTAAACCATAATACACCCTTTTCATCTTGGCGGAAACATTTATACTTCTCAGTCTTCCGATGGAGGTTCTCCTTGATAATTTGTACTCCCTTGTCACTAAGCTGGGCCATGATGATCTGGTCTTGCAAGGCTGGCTCAATGGAAATGTAAGACAAAGAACTAGAAGGAATCACTTCAATCTGCATCTTGCTCAACTCATCACACAAGGTGTTGATACGAGAATCCATCAGAATACAATTGCATTGCAACTTTCGACTCAAGGCATCTGCTACCACATTGGCTTTTCCTGGGTGAAAATGTACCTCCAGGTCATAGTCCTTGATCAGCTCTAGCCATCTTCTCTGCCTCATGTTGAGGTCAGCCTGAGTAAAGATATACTTAAGGCTCTTATGATCAGTGAAGATGTTGCAGTGGGTCCCCATCAAATAATGCCTCCACATTTTTAATGCATGAACCACTGCTGCCAACTCTAGGTCATGAGTGGGATAATTCTACTCATGAGGCCTAAGTGCTCTTGAGGCGTAAGCAATGACTCGGTTGTCTTGCATCAAGACACAAACTAGTCCGGTGCCAGAGGCATCACAATACACGTCAAAAGGCTTGCTGTTGTCTGGTTGCGCTAACACTGGTGCTATGGTCAGATGCTGCCTCAATGCATGGAAGGAATCTTCGCACTTCTGATCCCAAACAAACTTGGCTTCTTTCTTCAATAGCTCAGTTATGGGTTTCGCAATTCGAGAGATGTCGGGGACCATAATTAGGGGTACCCTCAAGGCTCCTAATTCTCAGCTGGTAACCCCCATCAGTATAAAGCTGCAAAGGCCTGATGGGTGCGATTGAGACAGGGATCAGTTCATTCGAGGGACTCGATCACGCCTCGCCCGAGCCTAGCCTCGGACAAGGGCAGCTGACCCCGGAGGATCTCCGCCTCGCCCGAGGCCCCCCTCCAGCGGCGAACATATTTCCGGCTCGCCCGAGGCCCTGTCTTCGCCAAGAAGCAACCCTGACCAAATCGCCGCACCGACCGACCAAATCGCAGGAGCATTTAATGCAAAGGTGGCCTGACACCTTTATCCTGACGCGCGCCCCTCATCTGACAGAGCCGAAGTGACCGCCATCACTTCGCCGCTCCACTGACCGGTCTGATAGAAAGACAGCGCCGCCTGCGCCGCTCTGACTGCGGTGCCACTTGACAGAGTGAGGCTGACAGGAAGTCAGGCCCGGCCGCACGCACCATAGGAAGCTCTGCTCCGCCCGACCCAGGGCTCGGACTCGAGCTAAGCCCCAGAAGACGGTGAACTCCGCTCCGCCCGACCCAAGGCTCGGACTCGGGCTAAGCCCCGGAAGACGGCGAACTCCGCTCCGCCCGACCCAGGGCTCGGACTCGGGCTAAGCCCCAGAAGACGGCGAACTCCGCTCCGCCCGACCCAGGGCTCGGACTCGGGCTAAGCCCCAGAAGACGGCGAACTCCGCTCCGCCCGACCCAGGGCTCGGACTCGGGCTAAGCCCCGGAAGACGGCGAACTCCGCTCCGCCCGACTCCAGGACTCAAATTCCGCCCTGGCCTCATCCAACGGCCTCCGCCTCGCCCGACCTAGGGGCTCGGACTCGGCCTCGGCCACGGAAGGCGGACTCGACCTCGACCTCGGAGGAGCCTCCACATCGCCCAACCTAGGGCGCGGACCGGCCACGTCAACAGGAGGCGCCATCATTACCCTACTCCAAGCTGACTCAGGCTACGGGGAACAAGACCGGCGTCCCATCTGGCTCGCTCCGCCAGATAGGCGATGATGGCGCCCCGCACGCTCCCTGACGATGGCGGCTCTCGGCCCCCTTACGAAAGCAAGAGGACGTCAGCAAGGACTCGACGGCCCCGACAGCTGTCCCTCCGCTAGGCTCCAGCGCTCCTCTGACGGCCACGACATCACACAAACCGGGCGCCAAAATCTCTCCGGCCGCCACGATGGCGTGTACTTAGGGCGCTAGCTCTCCTCCGCTAGACACGTAGCACTCTGCTACACCCCCCATTGTACACCTGGATCCTCTCCTTACGCCTATAAAAGGAAGGACCAGGGCCCTCTTAGAGAGGGTTGGCCGCGCGGGGACGAGGACGAGACAGGCGCTCGCGTGAGGCCGCTCGCTCCCTCCCCCGTGTGGACGCTTGTAACCCCCTACTGCAAGCGCACCCGACCTGGGCGCGGGACGAACACGAAGGCCGCGGGATTTCCACCTCTCTCATGCCCATCTCCGGCCACCTCACTTCCCCCCTTCGCGCTCGGCCTCGCGCCGACCCATCTAGCCTGGGGCACGTGGCGACACTTCACTCGTCGGCTCAGGGACCCCCCGGTCTCGAAACGCCGACAGTTGGCGCGCCAGGTAGGGGCCTGCTGCGTGTTGACGAACAGCTTCCCGTCAAGCTCCAGATGGGTAGTCTCCAGCAACCTCTCCGGCCCAGGACGGTGCTCCGTTTCGGGAGCCTTGAGTTCATGTCCCTCGACGGCAGCTACGACATGATACTCTTTCCACCGCCGGGTGACAGCGACAATGGCGGCAGACAGTCCGCCCGCCGGCGGCGGGATCGACGACGTCTTCCCCGCGTGGTGGAAGAACAACCTTCGAGCTCGCCCCGTCCTCTTCCCCGTCGACGGAGGAGGAGGCGGGGCAACCAAGGCCAAGCAAGAGGCGGTGCCTCGTCGGCTGTCGAGCGAGTCGACAACGCCAGCGCTCCAACAGGGGGCGCGCCGGGCATCGACCTCGCGCTTGAGACGAAGACGAGCGCTGTCTCCCCGCGACACGTCAATCCCGAGCAAACGGACGACGCCAGCACTCTTGCGAAAGGCTTGCTGGGTGTCACCCTCGTACCTAAGACGACGGTGCAGTCAGTCCCCGACGTGACCTCATCACCGCCCGTCGACCAAGAGGTACCGACCGATTCCCATCCCACGCCTTTCGGATTTAGCCTCGACCCGCCTAGCGGCTCCGCTTTGGCGGACGCTCTCGTAGAGGCGAATCCGAACCCTCTGGGGTTTCGTATGCGGTCACCTTGGGACCGGCTGACGGACGTCTCGACCTACAGGCCCTCTGGGTCCGAGGAAGACGATGAGCCCAGCTTCTGTTGGGATTTCTCCGGACATGGCAACCCCAGTGCCATGCGGGACTTCATGACCACATGCGACTACTGCCTTTCCGACTGTTCCGACGGTAGCCGTAGCCTCGGCGACGAGGACTGCGGCCCGAGCCGCGAATGTTTCCATGTCGATCTAGGGGGTCCCTCCGAAGGCAACCATCTCGGCATGCCGGAGGACGGTGATCTCCCTAGGCCGGTGCCTCGTGTTGACATCCCGTGGGAGCTAGCTGTGGTCCCCGTTCCGGCGGGGGGTCACGACCCACAACTCGAGCAAATCCGCGGGGTGCAGGCCAAGCTCGACGAGGGAGCAGGAGCGCTTGAGCCAATCCGTCGGGACGTCGGGCAGGCATGGGCGGGCCAACCTCCGGCCGGAGAAATGCGTCATCTACCCCAGGGCTTCCAGCACCGCATCGCCGACGATGTCAGGGTCAGGCCGCCACCCGCATCCAGTGGGGTCGGCCAGAACCTAGCTGCAGCAGCAATGCTCCTCCGCGCGATCCCGGAGCCATCAACCACCGAGGGGCGGCGAATCCAGGGAGAGCTCAAGGATCTCCTGGAAGGCGCCGCGGTCCGGCGGGCCGAGAGCTCTGCCTCCCGAAGGCAGGGGTACCCCTCGGAACATCATGCCGCGACTTCCCGATTCATGCGGGAAGCCTCGGTCTATACCGGGCGCACGCGCAACACAGCGCCTGCGGCCCCGGGTCGCCTCAGCAACGAGCACCATCACCGCGATCGTCAGGCCCACCTCGACGAGAGGGTGCGCCGAGGCTACCACCCCAGGCGTGGGGGACGCTACGACAGCAGGGAGGATCGGAGTCCCTCGCCCGAACCACCCGGTCCGCAGGCCTTCAGCCGGGCCATACGACGGGCGCCGTTCCCGACCCGGTTCTGACCCCCGACTACTATCACAAAGTACTCGGGGGAGACGAGACCGGAACTGTGGCTCGCGGACTACCGTCTGGCCTACCAACTGGGTGGAACGGACGATGACAACGTCATCATCCGCAACCTTTCCCTGTTCCTCTCCGACACCGCTCGCGCCTGGTTGGAGCACTTGCCTCCAGGGCAGATCTCCAACTGGGACGACCTAGTCCAAGCTTTCGCTGGCAATTTCCAGGGCACGTATGTGCGCCCCGGGAATTCCTGGGACCTCCGAAGCTGCCGACAGCAGCCGGGAGAGTCTCTCGGGACTACATCCGGCGATTCTCGAAGCAGCGCACCGAGCTGCCCAACATCACCGATTCGGATGTCATCGGCGCGTTCCTTGCCGGCACCACCAGCCACGACCTGGTGAGCAAGCTGGGTCGCAAGACCCCCACCAGGGCGAGCGAGCTGATGGACATCGCCACCAAGTTCGCCTCCGGCCAGGAGGCGGTCGAGGCTATCTTCCGGAAGGACAAGTAGCCCCAGGGCCGCCCATCGGAAGATGCCCCCGAGGCGTCAACTCAGCGCGGCGCCAAGAAGAAGGGCAAGAAGAAGTCGCAAGCGAAACGCGACGCCGCCGACGCGGACCTTGTCGCCGCCGCAGAGAACAAGAACCCTCGGAAACCCCCGGAGGTCCCAACCTCTTCGACAAGATGCTCAAGGAGCCATGCCCCTATCACCAGGGGCCCGTCAAGCACACCCTTGAGGAGTGCGTCATGCTTCGGCGCCACTTCCACAGGGCCGGGCCACCCGCGGAGGGTGGCAGGGCCCGCGACGACGACAAGAAGGAAGATCACCAGGCAGGAGGGTTCCCCGAGGTCCGCGACTGCTTCATGATCTACGGTGGGCAAGCGGCGAATGCCTCGGCTCGGCACCGCAAGCAAGAGCACCGAGATGTCTTTTCGGTGAAGGTGGCGGCGCCAGTCTACCTAGACTGGTCCGACAAGCCCATCACCTTCGACCAAGCCGACCACCCCGACCATGTGCCGAGCCCGGGGAAATACCTGCTCGTCGTCGACCCCGTCATCGGCGACGTCAGGCTCACCAAGGTCCTCATGGATGGAGGCAGCAGCCTCAACATCATCTACACCGAGACCCTCGGGCTTCTGCGTATCGATCTGTCCTCGGTCCGGGCGGGCACTGCGCCTTTCCATGGGATCATCCCCAGGAAGCGCGTCCAGCCCCTCGGACAACTCGATCTTCCCGTCTGCTTCGGAACACCCTCCAACTTCCGAAGGGAGACCCTGATGTTCGAGGTGGTCGGGTTCCGAGGAACCTACCACGCGGTATTGGGGAGGCCCTGCTACGCGAAGTTCATGGCTGTCCCCAACTACACCTACCTCAAGCTCAAGATGCCGGGCCCCAACGGGGTCATCACCGTCGGCCCCACGTACAAACACGCGTTCAAATGCGACGTGGAGTGCGTGGAGTACGCCGAGGCCCTCGCCGAGTCCGAGGCCCTCATCGCCGACCTGGAGAGCCTCTCTAAGGAGGTGCTAGACGTGAAGCGTCATGCCAGCAGCTTCGAGCCAGCGGAGACGGTTAAGTCCGTCCCCCTCGACCCCAGCAGCGACGCCTCCAAGCAAGTCCGGATCGGCTCCGGGCTCGATCCCAAACAGGGAGCAGTGCTCGTCGACTTTCTCCGCGCGAACGCCGACGTCTTCGCGTGGAGTCCCTCGGACATGCCCGGCATACCGAGGGATGTCGCCGAGCACTCGCTGGACATCCGAGCCGGAGCCCGACCCGTCAAGCAGCCTCTGCGCCGATTCGACGAGGAGAAGCGCAGAGCCATAGGCGAGGAGATCCACAAGCTAATGGCGGCAGGGTTCATCAAAGAGGTATTCCATCCCGAATGGCTTGCCAACCCTGTGCTTGTGAGAAAGAAAGGGGGGAAATGGCGGATGTGTGTAGACTACACTGGTCTGAACAAAGCATGTCCGAAGGTTCCCTACCCTCTGCCTCGCATCGATCAAATCGTGGATTCCACCGCTGGGTGCGAAACCCTGTCTTTCCTCGATGCCTACTCAGGGTATCACCAAATCAGGATGAAAGAGTCCGACCAGCTCGCGACTTCATTCATCACACCCTTCGGCATGTACTGCTATGTCACCATGTCGTTCGGCTTGAGGAATGTGGGCGCAACGTACCAGCGGTGCATGAACCTTGTGTTCGGCGAACACATTGGCCGCACGGTCGAGGCCTACATCGATGACATCGTAGTCAAGACGAGGAATGCCTCCGACCTCCTTTCCGACCCTGAAGTGACATTTAGATGTCTCAAGGCGAAAGGCGTCAAGCTCAATCCCGAAAAGTGTGTCTTCGGGGTGCCCCGAGGCATGCTCTTGGGGTTCATCGTCTCCGAGCGGGGCATCGAAGCCAACCCGAAGAAGATCGCAGCCATCACCAGCATGGGGCCCATCAAGGACTTGAAAGGCGTACAGAGGGTCATGGGATGTCTCGCGGCTCTGAGCCGCTTCATCTCACGCCTCGGCGAAAGAGGTCTACCTCTGTACCGCCTCTTAAGGAAGGCCGAGTGCTTCACTTGGACCCCCGAGGCCGAGGAAGCCCTCAGGAACCTGAGGCGCTCCTCACGAAGGCGCCTATCTTGGTGCCCCCATCTGCCGGGGAAGCCCTCTTGGTCTACGTCGCCGCGACCACTCAGGTGGTTAGCACCGCGATTGTGGTCGAGAGGCAAGAAGAGGGGCATGAATTGCCCGTTCAGAGGCCAGTCTACTTCGTCAGCGAGGTACTGTCCGAAACCAAAATCCGCTACCCACAAGTTCAGAAGCTGCTGTACGCGGTGATCCTGACACGGCGGAAGTTGCGACACTACTTCGAGTCTCATCCGGTAACTGTGGTATCATTCTTCCCCCTGGGGGAGATCATCCATTGCCGAGAGGCCTCGGGTAGGATTGCAAAGTGGGCGGTGGAAATCATGGGCGAAACAATCTCGTTCGCCCCTCAGAAGGCCATCAAATCCTAGGTCTTGGCGGACTTCGTGGCCGAATGGGTCGACACCCAGCTACCAACAGCTCCGATCCAACCGGAGCTCTGGACCATGTTCTTCGATGGGTCGCTGATGAAGACAGGAGCCGGCGCAGGCCTACTCTTCATCTCGCCCCTCGGGAAGCACCTACGCTACGTGCTACGCCTCCACTTCCCGGCGTCCAACAATGTAGCTGAGTACGAGGCTCTGGTCAACGGGTTGCGGATTGCCGTCGAGCTAGGGGTCCGACGCCTCGACGCTCGCGGTGACTCGCAGCTCGTCATCGACCTAGTCATGAAGAACTCCCACTGTCGCGACCCGAAGATGGAGGCCTACTGCGATGAGGTTCGGCGCCTGGAAGACAAGTTCTACGGGCTCGAGCTCAACCACATCGCTCGGCGCTACAACGAGACTGCGGACGAGCTGGCTAAAATAGCCTCGGGGCGAACAACGGTTCCCTCGGACGTCTTCTCCCGAGACCTGCATCAACCCTCCGTCAAGATCGATGACGCGCCCGAGCCTGAGGCACCCTCGGCCCAGCCCGAGGTACCCTCGGCACAGTCTGAGGCACCCTCGGCTCGGCCCGAGGCACCCTCGGTTCGGCCCGAGGTACCCTCGGCCCCCGAGAGCGAGACGCTGCACGTCGAGGGGGAGCAAAGCGGGGTCACGCCTGATAAAAACTGGCAGACCCCGTACCTGCAATATCTCCACCGAGGAGAGCTACCCCTCGACCGAGCCGAAGCTCGGCGGTTGGCGCGGCGCACCAAGTCGTTCGTCTTGCTGGGAGAAGGGAAGGAGCTCTACCACCACAGCCCTTCAGGCATCCTCCAGCAATGCATCTCCACCACCGAAGGTCAGGAACTCCTCCGAGAAATACACTCGGGGGCTTGCGGCCACCACGCAGCACCTCGAGCCCTTATCGGAAATGCTTTCCGACAAGGTTTCTACTGGCCAACGGCGGTGGCCGATGCCTCTAGAATTGTCCGCGCCTGCGAAGGGTGTCAGTTCTATGCAAGGCAGACCCACCTGCCCGCTCAGGCTCTACAGACGATACCCATCACATGGCCTTTTGCTGTGTGGGGTCTGGACCTCGTCGGCCCCTTGCAGAAGGCACCCGGGGGCTACACGCACCTGTTGGTCGCCATCGACAAATTTTCCAAGTGGATCAAGGTCCGACCCCTGAACAGCATCAGGTCCGAGCAGGCGGTGGCGTTCTTCACCAACATCATCCATCGTTTCGGGGTCCCGAACTCCATCATCACCGACAACGGCACCCAGTTCACCGGCAGAAAGTTCCTGGACTTCTGCGAGGATCATCACATCCGGGTGGACTGGGCCGCCGTGGCTCATCCCATGACGAATGGGCAAGTAGAGCGTGCCAACGGCATGATTCTACGAGGACTCAAGCCTCGGATTTACAACGACCTCAACAAGTTCGGCAAGCGATGGATGAAGGAACTCCCCTCGATGGTCTGGAGCCTGAGGACGACACCGAGCCGAGCCACGGGCTTCACGCTGTTCTTTCTAGTCTATGGGGCCGAGGCCGTCTTGCCCACAGACCTGGAATACGGTTCCCCGAGGACGAGGGCCTATGCCGACCAAAGCGACCAAGCTAGTCGAGAAGACTCGCTGGACCAGCTGGAAGAGGCTTGGGACAAGGCCTTACTGCACTCGGCGTGGTACCAGCAGTCCATGCGACGCTACCACGCCCGAGGGGTCCGGTCCCGAGGCCTCTAGGTGGGCGACCTGGTGCTTCGGCTGCGACAAGACGCCCGAGGTTGACACAAGCTCACACCCCCCTAGGAGGGGCCGTTCATCATCGCCGAAGTTCTAAAACCCGGAACGTACAAGCTGGTCAACAGTCAAGGCGAGGTCTACAGCAACGCTTGGAACATCCAACAGCTACGTCGCTTCTACCCTTAAGATGTTTTCAAGTTGTTCATATACCTCGCTCTCACGCAAAGCTTAGTCGTCAAGGAAGGGTCAGCCTTGCCTCAGCAAAGCCCGACCCTCCCTCGGGGGCTAAAAGGGGGGAACCCCCTCTGCGTCGAAATTTTCCTCGAAAAAAGATCTTTTCTGCCAGAATGTCTTTCATGCTTTTCGACTACTTCGAAAGTGGATCCTGAAAACGACGGAGTACACGTAAGCAGCCAAGGCTGACCGAGCCGAGGGACTCCTACGCCTCCGGGATACGGATACCTCACTCATCACCTTCTGCCATAAGTAACTCACGTTCGGATAAGTGATTCAGCGGACCGAACAAGTCTTCACGTTTGGAAGCTCTTCTGCCGGAGCGATTCTTCGAGCCTTCTCGACTGCGTCGGTGACAGAACCCCATGGACGGGTAAGAGTGCGCGTAAGCGGCAAGGCCGACCGAGCCGAGGGACTCCTACGCCTCCAGGATACTGATACCTCACTCATCACCTTCCGTGAGAAGCAACTCTCGCTCGCACAAACAGTTCTGTTACCGACAAAAAAGTCTAGATACTCGAAACAAGAGGAAAGGAGACGCGGCTTTACAATACGGCGAGGGTGTGTTTCAGCCTCGGCGGCCGCAGAAAACACACGCTACAAGATAATCCGATCATACAGGCTCGGATCTTGACGGCTAAAGGGAGCAGCAGCACCCTCAGCGTCGACAACACCTTCGGCGAGGTCCGACCTAGCCTCGGACAGCGACACGGTCCAAGGGTCTCCGCTCTGAAGGACAACGTCATCAAGGGCCTCGGCTCATCGAAGAGCGGCCGTGGGGTTCCTCTAACTAAGCAAGGGGAGCCTCGGACAACAAGGCTGACCGAGCCGAGGGACTCCTACGCCTCCGGGATACGGATACCTCACTCGTCACCTTTACACGGGGCGACTCACGCTTGGTGAAGCGGTTCAGACAACCAACAGGCGAGTCTTAGTGCTCGAAAATGAGGAAAAAACACGGCTCCGTGCCGAATTTACGTACATGTTCAGGCCTCGACAGCCACAATGAACAAAAACACTGGCATTCAAAGTGCCGTGACAAACGGAACTCTGGTTCCGTCCCCACGGGTATGAACAACCTCCACTCCGGGGAGCCTGCGGGGCGACGAGCTCCGGGTGACCCGCCAGCGACCTCTGCAGCAGCAGCCTTGGTCCCAGGGCGGACGCGGCCGCCGGAAGGCTCTCGTTCGCGTTCCCGCTCAAGGGACGCAAACCAGCCATCAAAGCCAAAGAGCGGGCCGCTCCAAAGTGCACCGGCAGGTCCTCGTTCCCGTCCTCGCCATGTAAGCGAGGAAGAAGGCGGAATGTTGCATCCTAGCTGGGCAGCAACAGTTCGCCTTCCCCGGCATGGCTGGAGGATGCCTCCTCCGTAGAGCTGGCCAGCGAGGAAGAAGGCGGAATGTTGCCACCACCAGAAGCTGGAAGAAGAGGTGGCCAGCCGGCCCGCGCGGGAGGTAGAGCCCCGGCTCGCCTCGCTCTCCGCCCCAGCGAGGATGATGAACATCCTTGAGGCTGAGGGCGGGACCAAGATCACAGCTCGGCTTGCCTCTCTCCCATCCAGGGGCTGGAGGTCACCGTCTTGGGTGACCGCCGGTGGAGGGGTGCAGCCGGGCTGCATGATGAAAATCCTTGAAGCCGAACGACGGCTGAAAGGTACCAACTCCCGCGGAGTTGCGTTCCTCCAACGACGAAGCGGAAAGACGGCGGATATCCCCCATCCGGGGGCTTGGAAGGTGGAAAGACACGATGCATAAGGGAGCGCGAAGACACGGTCGCCTTCCAAGAGGGTCACCCTCCTTTTAAAGGCGACTCTCCCTACTTGCGTCCCCAGCCGTCATGGGCTGAGTCTTCTCCAACATGCTCCAAGGTCCTCCCCCTACGGCGCGGGGGCTGGGTCCCACACATCATGCAAGCCGGCCCAGAGCAGAAGAAGCCAAACCACCGTGCGCGGTGCGTGCAACCGCCCAGCGGTTACAAGCAGCTTTCCACTTTTGCCCAGACCAGCGGGCGAAAGGGCGGGCAGCCATGCAGGCAGCATGCAACCGCGCCAAGTTGGCGCGCTTCTCCGACTCCCAACACGCCCAGCATGGAGGCCCAGGCCCACGCGTCATGCAACCGGCGCGCCGAATGCTTCGTGCATGCAACTGCACCGCCACTTGCGCCACCACCGCGCCTCCTCGACTGCGGAACCAATACCGCGACTCGAGGCGACCCAGCGCACGACCCAGCGGCGCCAGCCTGGCGCGACGGTCAATGCGACCGAAAACGGGGCGGCAGTAATGGTGGTGGCAGGTGGGCAGGAGCAGCGGTCACGTCGTCAGCCAAGCTTACGTCCCATCCGGGGGCAGCGAGAGAACCCTCTCTCACGGCGTGAAGACAACGCGCCCGTGTTCCGTTCCTCGAACGGCTCGCGCACGCGCAACGGCTGCCCCGCGAACCACTCGCCCCGTCGCATTAACTCCATGGCAGGACAGGCAGCGCCTCTGGCAGGAGAAGCGAGCGACGCTTTGCCTTCGCCATAATGACCGCGTCAAAAAAGGTACGCCGCGTCGTTCGATTTTGTATCCTTCTCCTTTTTTCCTCTTTCTCTCTCTTGCAACAGGGACCGGGAAAGGGGGACACCCCGAAAACGACCCTTCCCCATGAAGGAACCAGGCTCCGAGCCTCCCTACTGATCAGAGGTTCGAAGGCTAGCCCCTCGGAAGGGTTCAACAGCCGCCTCAGAGCACGTGGGCTCCACACCCACTACTGGTCAGAGGTTCGAAGGCCGGCCCCTCGGAAGGGTTCAACGGCCGCCTCAGGCTACTCGGGCTCCGCGCCCACTACTGATCAGGGGTTCGAAGGCTGGCCCCCGAAGGGTTCACAGCCGCCTCAGACACAGAGCGAGGGATGACCATGGGTACGTTCGATACATAACCAAGGCTCGGGCTGCGCTCCCGAGGTACCCTAGGACATTTCCGAGACCAGTGGGAACGATCTTGTAACGGAATCCCATCAGAGAGAGGCATCGAGCCATCGGACCCCGTCGCCAGGGGACCGGGTCCGGCAGATCACCCGCAGGTACTTTTGGGCGCGCCTCTGGGCCTCTAGCCGACCCCTAACGAATGGGGCATGGACGTCCGCTCGGATCACCCGCCTGCAGCTCACCGGAGACACCATGTTCGGTGCCCACCGAGGGCAGCATGGCGCTCTCCCCCCGCCTCCTTGCGGAAAGGCGACGCAGGGGCATATGTAAAAAAGTCGAGTCTGTCCCTGATCGCCCTCTCGCCCTGTGCAGAGGCTCGAGGGCTGCTCTCGCAAACCCGTCTCCGGCCAAACCGTTGACAGCGTCAACATACCAGCCCGAGAACTTGGGACCCGACCGTACACCCGGGCTACGGCCAGCTCGCATGAGGGAACGACCAGACCAGCCGAAGCATTGCGCGAGGCGTTAAGACCTCGGAGGAGTCAAACCACTCCTCCGAGGCCTCGGGGGCTACACCCGGCGGGTGCGCTCGCGCGCACCCACCGGAACAAAACGCAACCGAGAAAGGCTGGTCCCCTTGCAAAAAAGTGCGACGAAAGCCTCCAAGCGAGTGCTAACACTCCCTTCGAGGCTCGGGGGCTACTGTCGGGGACCATAATTAGGGGTACCCTCAAGGCTCCTAATTCTCAGCTGGTAACCCCCATCAGCATAAAGCTGCAAAGGCCTGATGGGCGCGATTGAGTCAGGGATCAGTCCATTCGAGGGACTCGATCACGCCTCGCCCGAGCCTAGCCTTGGACAAGGGCAGCCGACCCCGGAGGATCTCCGCCTCGCCCGAGGCCCCCCTCCAGCGGCGAACATATTTCCGGCTCGCCCGAGGCCCTGTCTTCGCCAAGAAGCAACCCTGACCAAATCGCCGCACCGACCGACCAAATCGCAGGAGCATTTAATGCAAAGGTGGCCTGACACCTTTATCCTAACGCGCGCCCCTAAGCTGACAGAGCCGAAGTGACCGTCGTCACTTCGCCGCTCCACTGACCGGTCTGACAGAAAGACAGCGCCGCCTGCGCCGCTCTGACTGCGGTTCCACTTGACAGAGTGAGGCTGACAGGTAGTCAGGCCCGGCTGCACGCACCATAGGAAGCTCCGCTCCGCCCGACCCAGGGCTCAGACTCGGGCTAAGCCCCGGAAGACGGCGAACTCCGCTCCGCCCGACCCAGGGCTCGGACTCGGGCTAAGCCCTGGAAGACGACGAACTCCGCTCCGCCCGACCCAGGGCTTGGACTCGGGCTAAGCCCCGGAAGACGGCGAACTGCGCTCCGCCCGACCCAGGGCTCGGACTTGGGCTCAGCCCCAGAAGACGACGAACTCCGCTTCGCCCGACCCCAGGACTCAAATTCCGCCCTGGCCTCAGCCAACGGCCTCCGCCTCGCCCGACCTAGGGGCTCGGACTCGGCCTCGGCCACGGAAGGCGGACTCGACCTCGACCTCGGAGGAGCCTCCACATCGCCCAACCTAGGGCGCGGACCGGCCACGTCAATAGGAGGCGCCATCATTACCCTACTCCAAGCTGACTCAGGCTACGGGGAACAAGACCGGCGTCCCATCTGGCTCGCTCCGCCAGATAGGCGATGATGGCGCCCCGCACGCTCCCTGACGATGGCGGCTCTCGGCCCCCTTACGAAAGCAAGAGGACGTCAGCAAGGACTCGACGGCCCCGACAGCTGTCCCTCCGCTAGGGTCCAGCGCTCCTCCGACGGCCACGACATCACACAAACCGGGCGCCAAAATCTCTCCGGCCGCCACGATGGCGTGTACTTAGGGCGCTAGCTCACCTCCGCTAGACACGTAGCACTCTTCTACACCCCCCATTGTACACCTGGATCCTCTCCTTACGCGTATAAAAGGAAGGACCAGGGCCCTCTTAGAGAGGGTTGGCCGCGCGGGGATGAGGACGAGACAGGCGCTCGCGTGAGGCCGCTCGCTCCCTCCCCCGTGTGGACGCTTGTAACCCCCTACTGCAAGCGCACCCGACCTGGGCGCGGGACGAACACGAAGGCCGCGGGATTTCCACCTCTCTCACGCCCATCTCCGGCCACCTCACTTCCCCCCTTCGCGCTCGGCCTCGCGCCGACCCATCTGGGCTGGGGCACGCGGCGACACTTCACTCGTCGGCTCAGGGACCCCCCGGTCTCGAAACGCCGACAAGAGAAATCCAGAATGAATCTTCGGTAATAACCTGCTAATCCCAGAAAACTCCGAATCTGACGGACAGTCGTTGGTGGCTTCCAGTTCATCACTTCTTGCACTTTATCCGGATCAACAGCTATTCCTGCCTGAGAGATAGTGTGACCCAAGAATTTGATCTCCTTTAGCCAAAAATAACATTTTGACAATTTGGCATAGAGATGGTGCTCTCGCAGACGTTGAAGTACTACATGCAAATGCCCGACATGTTCTTCGAGTACACTAGGATGTCATCGATGAAAACCACTACGAATTTGTCCAGTTCAGGCATGAAAACAGAATTCGTCAGATACATAAAATATGCTGGTGCATTCGTCAGCCCAAAAGACATCACCAAGAATTCATATAACCCATATTTGGTTGAGAAAGCCGTCTTTGGAATATCGCTTGCTCGTATCTTGACCTGATGGTAGCCGGAGCGGAGGTCTATCTTGGAAAACACCTTGGCCCTGACCAACTAGTCAAAAAGAACATCAATACGAGGCAAAGGATACTTGTTCTTGATAGTCACCGCATTAAGAGGGTGGTAATCTATACACAATGTCGGGTACCAAAATTAGGGGTACCCCCAACACTCCTAATCACGGCTGGAAAACACCTTCAGAGCAAACCATGAAGGCTTACGGCTCGGGTCAAAGTCAAAGCTTCATCTACCAAGGGACGCGGTCTCACCTCGCCCGAGCCCGGCCTCGGGCGGAACAGTGGTCCCGAACGAGTTCACGCCTCGCCCGAGGGTCTCTTCAGACAGTGAGTGCACCCTCGACTCCACCAAAGACAAGCCTTGCCTTGCAAGCGACCTTGGCCAGATCGCCTTACCAGCCGACCGCATCACATGCGCATTTAATGCTGGGATCGCCTGACACCTTATCCTGACACGCGCTCCTCACTGACCGATCTAACAGTAAAACAGCACCGCCCGCCCTGCTCCGGCTGCTATGCCAACCACCCGGGCGAAACCGACAACGGTCGAGTCCAGCCTCAGGCGCAACAGGAAGCTCCGCCTCGCCCGACCCCAAGGCTCGGCCTCAGAAGGAAATCTCCGCCTCGCCCGACCCTAGGGCTCGGCCCCGGCCTCGGGAAGAATCACATCCTCGCCCGACCCTGGGTCTCGGCCCCAGCCTCGGCCTCGGAGGAGTAGCCGCCTCGCCCGACCTCAGGCTCAGATCAACCACGCCACAAGGGATGCATCATTACCCTACTCCTAGCTAGCTCAGGCTACAAAGGAACAAGACCGGCGTCCCATCAAGCTTACCCCGGTAACGGGCGATGGTGGTTTCCCGCATGCAACCATGACGCCGGTGGTCCTCAAACCCCCTACGGAAGCAAGGAGACGTCAGCAAGATCCATGCAGCGCCAACAGCTGTACTGCTATAAGGTCCAAGGCACTTCTCCGATGGCCATGACACTACCTCTACAGGACTCAAGACGTCCCCCCGACGGCCACGTTGATATCTGTACAGGGCTCAGGGCACTTCTCTGCGAGCCACGTTAGCTCCTAGCTACACCCCATTGTACAACTGGGCATCTCCTTACGTCTATAAAAGGGGGTGTCCAGGGCCCCAGGGAAAAAGGGAGAAAAAGGGGGGGCGAGAGGACGAAGGGTTGAGCATACGAACATACGAAGCATACATTCGCATGGCGAGAGAAGACGAGCAGGGGTCGGACCCCCTCTCTCTCTCTCGCTCTCTGCTACTCGCCCTCTCTCGCTCTCACTCTCTCGCAACGCTTGTAACCCCTACTACGAGCACCCCGGTGCAGGATAATACAAGGCTCATTCCTCCACTTGTGTTCCATCCCGCGCCAACCCATCTGGGCAGGGGCACACAATGACAATTTTACTCGTCGGTCCAGTGACCCCCCAGGTCCGAAACACCGATAGTTGGCGCGCCTGGTAGGGGCCTGCTGCGTGTTAACAATCGCTTTTCCGTTGAGTTCCAGATGGGGAGTCTTCAGCAACCTCTTCAGCCCAGGACAGTGCTCCACTTCGGGAGCCTCGAGTTCATGTCCCTTGACGGTAGCTACGACATGGTACTCCTCCCTCCGCGGCACGGCAACAACGACAGTCAACGACTCGCCCGGCGGAGGCAACCTCCATGGCGGCATCTCCCCGTGGCGGAAGAGGAGCACTCCGGTCGTCCCTGCCACCCTCCTCACCATAGGAGGCGGAGACAGGGCAACCATGGCCACGCAGGAGGCGGCACCTTATCGGCTGTCGGACCGGATCGAGCCGACGACGCCGGCACTCCTCCGGGGGACATGTTGGGTGTTGTCCTCGTGCCTGAGACAACGACGTGCGCCGCTTCCCCGCGACGTGCCAGCCCCGAGTCGACCGACGACGCCAGCACCCTCGCCAAGGACCTGCTGGGCATCACCCTCGTGCCTGAGATGGCGGTGCGTTCCGTCCCCAACACGACTTCACCACCGTCCATCGACCAAAAGGTACCGTCCGTATTCCACCCTGTTCCATTTCGATTCAGCTTCGATCCACCTAGCGACCCCGCTACGGTGAGCGCTTTCGTAAAGGCGTATCCAAACCTTCCAGGGTACCATATGTGGTCGACCTGGGACCGACTGACAGTCGTCTCAACCTCTAGACCGGCGGGTTCCGAGGAAGAGGATGACCCCGACTTCGGTTGGGAACTCTCTGGCCTCGATAACCCTGGTGCCATGTGGGACTTCATGTCCGCATGTGACCACTACCTCTCCGGTTGTTCTGATGATGGCCACGACCTTGACGACGAGGGTTACGGCCCAAGTCGCGATGTTTCCACGTCGACCAGGGAGATCACAACGAAGGCAACCACCTCGGTTTGCCGGAGGTTGACGATCCCCCTGGGCCCGCATCTCGCGTTGACATCCCGTGGGAGCTAGCTGTGATTCTAGTCCCTGCGGGGGACGGGACACATAGCTCAAGCAAATCCGTGAGATGCAGGCCCGGGTCGACGGGGAAGCAGGGTGGCTTGTGCAGCTCCGACAGAACATTGAACAGGAGTGGGCGGCCCGAACACTCGCCGGAGGAGCCTGTCATCGGCCCCGGGACATCCAGCGCCACATCGTTGACAATGCTAGGGCAGCGCTGCCCCCGGCCGTCAGCGGGTCCGGCCAGGACCTAGCTGCAGTGGCGATGCTACTTCGAACTATGCTGGAGCCATCCACCATCGAGGGACGGCGTATCCAGGGCGAACTCAAGGATCTCCTGGAAGGCGCCGCAGTTCGACGAGCCGAGAGCTCCGCCTCTAGGAGGCGAGCTGACCCCTCGGAGCATCACGCGACGTCCTCACGACGCATGCGGGAGGCCTCGGTCCATCCCGAGCGCACGCAGGTCGAGGCACCCGCCGCCCGGGATCACCTCGGCAACGAGCATCACCATCGCGACCATCGAGCCTGCCTCGACGAGAAGGTGCGCCGAGGCTACCATCCTAGGCGTGGGGGACGCTGCGACAGCGAGGAGGATCGGAGCCCCTCGCCCGAGCCACCCGGTCCACGAGTCTTCAGCCGGGCCATACGACGAGAGCCGTTCCCCGCCCGTTTCCGAGCCCCGACTACCATCACCAAGTACTCGGGGGAGACGAGGCCAGAGCTGTGGCTCGCGGACTACCTACTGGCAAGCCAGTTGGGAGGGGCGGATGATGACAACCTCATCATCCGTAATCTACCCCTTTTCCTCTCCGACGCCGCCCGGGCCTGGCTGGAGCATCTGCCTCCTGCGCAGATCTCCGACTGGGACGACCTGGTCAGGGCTTTCGCGAGAAATTTCCAGATCACGTATGTGCACCCTAGGAACTCATGGGATCTCCGAAGCTGCCGCCAGCATCCTAGGGAATCCCTCCGAGAGTACATCCGGCGGTTTTCAAAGCAGCGCACCGAGCTACCTAACATCACCGACTCGGATGTCATCGTAGCTTTCCTCTTCGGCACCACTTGCCGAGACCTGGTGAGCAAACTGGGGCGCAAGACTCCCACCAGTGCGAGCGAACTGATGGACGTCGCCACCAAGTTCACCTTGGGTCAGGAGGCGGTCGAGGCCATCTTCCGGAAAGACAAGCAGCCTTAGGGGGAGCCGAAGGAAGACGCCCCCGAGGCGTCCGCCCAGCGTGGCGCGAAGAAGAAGGCCAAGAAGAAGGCACAAGCGAAGCGCAACGCCACTGACACGAATCTTGTCGCTGCTGCCGAGCACAGGAACCCTCGGAAGCCCCCTGGAGGGGCCGGCGCGTTCGACAAGATGCTCAAGGAGCCGTGCCCCTATCACCAGGGTCCCGTCAAGCACACCCTTGAAGAATGTGTGATGCTCCGGCGCTACTTCCATAAGGCCGGGCCCCCGGCGGAAGATGGCAAGGGCTAAGGCAACAACAAGAAGGAGGGCGGCAGGGAAGAGGAGTTCCCCGAGATCCGCAACTGCTTCATGATTTACGGCGGGCAGGTGGTGAACGCCTAGGCTCGGCACCGCAAGCAGGAGCGTCGGGAGGTCTGCTCGGTAAAGGTGGTAGCGCCAGCCTACCTAGACTGGTCTAACAAGCCTATCACCTTCGACCGAGGCGACCACCTCGACTTTGTGCCAAGCCCAAGGAGGTACCCGCTCATCGTTGATCCGATCATCGGCAACGTCAGGCTCTCCAAGGTCCTCATGGACGGAGGCAGCAGCCTCAACAACATCTATGCCGAGACCCTGGAACTCTTGGGGGTTGATCGGTCCGAGGTCCGGGCTGGTGCGGCACCCTTTCACGGGATCGCACGTGGAAAGCGCATCCTTCCCCTCAGGCGGATTGACTTGCCCGGCTGTTTCGGAACTCCCTCCAACTTCCGAAAGGAAACCCTCACCTTCGAGGTGGTTGGGTTCCGAGGGACCTACCACGCGGTGTTGGGAAGGCCATGCTACGCCAAGTTCATGGCCGTCCCCAACTACACCTACCTCAAGCTCAAGATGCTGGGCCCGAACGGGATCATCACCGTCGGATCCACGTACCGCCACGCGTACGAATGCGACGTGGAATGCGTGGAGTACGCTGAGGCCCTCGCCGAGTCCGAGGCCCTCATCACCGACCTAGAACGCCTCTCCAAGGAGGCGCCCGACGCGAAGCGGCACGCTGGCAACTTCGAACCAGCCGAGGCAGTTATGTCCGTCTCTCTCAACCCCAGCAACGACGCCAGCAAGAAAGTCCGTATCGGCTCTGAGCTCGACCCCAAATAGGAAGCAGTGCTCGTCGACTTTCTCCGCGTGAACGCCGAAGTTTTTGCGTGGAGTCCCTCGGACATGCTAGGCATACCAAGGGATGTCGCCGAGCACTCACTGGACATCAGAGCTGGAGCCCGACCCGTGAAGCAAACCCTGCGCCGTTTTGATGAAGAAAAGCGCAGGGCCATAGGCGAGGAGATCCACAAGCTACTCGCGGCAGGGTTCATCAAAGAGGTATTCCATCCCAAATGATTAGCTAACCCTGTTCTTGTAAGGAAGAAGGATGGGAAATGGAGGATGTGCGTAGACTACACTGGTCTAAACAAGGCATGTCCGAAGGTTCCCTACCCTCTACCTCACATCGATCAAATTGTGGACTCCACTGCTAGGTGCGAAACCCTGTCATTCCTCGATGCCTACTCACGCTATCACCAAATCAAGATGAAAGAGTCCGACCAGCTCGCGACTTCTTTTATCACGCCTTTTGGCATGTACTGTTACACTACAATGCCATTTGGTTTGAGGAATGCAGGCGCCACCTACCAGAGGTGCATGAACCATGTGTTCGGAGAACACATCGACAGAACGGTCGAGACTTACGTCAACGACATCGTTGTCAAGACGAAGAAAGCCTTTGGCCTCCTCTCAGACCTTGAAACGACATTCAAGTGTCTGAGGGCTAAAGGCGTGAAACTCAACCCCGAGAAGTGTGTCTTCGGAGTTCCCGAGGCATGCTCCTAGGGTTCATCGTCTCTGAGTGGGGCATAGAGGCCAACCCGGAGAAAATCGCGGCCATCACCAACATGGGGCCAATAAAAGATTTGAAAGGAGTACAGAGGGTCATGGGATGTCTTGCGGCTCTGAGCCGTTTCATCTCACGCCTTGGCGAAAAGGGATTGCCCCTGTACTGCCTCTTAAGGAAAACCGAGCGCTTCACTTGGACTCCCGAGGCCGAAGAAGCCCTCGGGAACTTGAAGGCACTCCTTACAAATGCACCCATCTTGGTGCCCCCCGCTGTAGGAGAAGCCCTCTTGATCTACGTAGCCGCAACCACTCAGGTGGTCAGCGCCGTGGTTGTAGTCGAGAGACGAGAAGAAGGGCGTATGCTGCACGTCCAGAGGCCAGTCTACTTCATCAGCGAAGTGCTATCCGAGACCAAAGTCCGCTACTCGCAGATCTAGAAGCTGCTCTACACAGTGATTCTGACACGGTGGAAGCTGCGACACTACTTAGAGTCTCACCCGGTGACTGTGGTGTCATCCTTTCCTCTGGGAGAGATTATCTAGTCCCGAGAGGCCTCGAGTAGGATAGCAAATTGGGTAGTGGAACTCATGGGCGAAACACTTTCATTCACCCCTCGGAAGGCCATAAAATCCCAAGTCTTGGCCGACTTCCTAGTTGAGTGGACTGACACCCAGTTACCAACAACTCCAATCCAACCCGAGCTTTGGACCATGTACTTCGACGGGTCGCTGATGAAAACTGGAACAGGAGCGGGCTTGCTCTTCGTCTCACCCCTCGGAAAACATCTTCGCTACGTGATCTGCCTTCATTTTTCGGTGTCAAACAACGTAGCTGAGTACGAAGCATTGGTTAATGGGCTGCGCATCACCGTCGAGCTAGGGGTTCGGCGCCTCGATGCTCGTGGCGACTCGCAACTTGTCATTGACCAAGTCATGAAGAACTCCCACTGCTATGATCGGAAGATGGAGGCCTACTACGATGAAGTTCGGCGCCTGGAAGACAAGTTCTACGGACTGGAACTTAACCATGTCGCCCGACGATTCAACGAGACTGTGGATGAGCTGGCTAAAATAGCCTCGGGGCAGACACTGGTTCCCTCGAACGTCTTCTCCAGGGATATACATCAACCCTCCATCAAGACCGACGACACACCCGAGATACCCTCGGCCAAGCCCGAGGAGGCCACGACCGAGCCCGAGGTGCCCTCGGCCGCCGAAGGTGAGGCCCTGCGCGTCGAGGGACAGCGGAACGGGGTCACACCAGCCCCGAACTTGCAGACCCCATACCTGGAATATCTCCTCCGAGGAGAGCTGGCCCTCGACAAGGCCGGAGCTCGGCGACTGGCTCGGCGCGCCAGGTCATTCGTTTTGCTGGGTGATGAAAGGGAGCTCTATCACCGCAGTCCCTCGGGCATCCTCCGGCGATGCATCTCCATCGCCCAAGGACAAGAGCTGTTACAGGAAATACACTCGGGGGCTTGCGGCCACCATGCAGCACCTCGAGCCCTCGTGGGGAATGCCTTCCGACAAGGTTTCTACTGGCCAACCGCGGTGGCCGGCTCCACTATGATTTTACGCTCCTGCCGGGGGTGTCAATTCTACGCAAAGCAGACACGCCTGCCCGCTCAGGCCCTGCAGACGATACCCATCACCTGGTCGTTTGCTGTGTGGGGTCTGGACCTCGTCGGTCCCTTGCAGAAGGCACCCGGGGGCTTCACGCACCTGCTGGTCGCCATCGACAAGTTCTCCAAGTGGATCGAGGTTCGACCCTTAACCAGTATCAGGTCCGAGCAGGCGGTGGTGTTCTTCACCAACATCATCCATCGCTTTGGAGTCCCGAACTCCATCATCACCGACAATGGAACGCAGTTCACCGGAAAAAAGTTCCTAGACTTCTGCGAGTGCCACCACATCCGTGTGGACTGGGCCGCCGTAGCTCACCCCATGACGAATGGGCAGGTGGAGCGTGCCAACGGTATGATTTTGCAGGGACTTAAGCTCAGGATCAACAACGACCTCAACAAGGTTGGCAAACGGTTGATGAAGGAGCTACCCTCGGTGGTCTGGAGTCTGAGGACGACGCCGAGCCATGCCACGGGCTTCACGCCATTCTTTCTAGTCTATGGGGCCGAGGCCGTCCTCCCCACGGACTTAGAATACGTTTCCCCGACGATGAAGGCGTACGACGACCAAAGCAACCAGATCAACCGAGAGGACTCGCTGGACCAGCTCGAAGAAGCTCGGGACGTCGCCTTACTACATTCAGCGCGGTATCAGCAGTCTCTGCGACGCTACCACGCCCGAAGGGTTCGACCCCGAGGCTTCCAAGTGGGAGACTTGATGCTTCGGCTGCGACAGGACGCCCGAGGGCGCCACAAGCTTACTCCCCCCTGGGAAGGGCCATTCATCATCGCCAAGATCTTGAAGCCCGGAACATACAAGCTGGCCAACGATCAAGGCGAGGTCTACAACAACGCTTGGAACATCGAACAACTACGTCACTTCTACCGTTAAAATGTTTCAAGTCGTTCATGTTCCTCGTTTTTACGTGCTTAAATAGAGTCTAACCGTCAAGGAAGGGTCAGCCTTGCCTCGGTCAAGCCCGACCCTCCCTCGGGGGCTAGAAGGGGGACCTCCCCCCCTCTGTGTCGAAATTTCCTTCGGAAAAATTTTTCTACCAAGAAAAGTTTTCTACAGAAACCAACTTTCGTGCTTTCGACTATATCGATAGCAGGATCCTACAGACGAGTAAGCAAACACGTAAGCGGCAAGGCCAACCGAGCCGAGGGACTCCTACACCTCCGGGATACGGATACCTCACTCATCACCTTCCGCGAAAAGTGACTCTAGCTCGGACAAAGCGGTTCTACTACCGACGAACAAGTCCAAATGTTCGAAACGGGAGGAAAAAAACGCAGCTTTATAATCAAAACGCTGAATATGTTTAGGCCTCGGCGGCCGCAAAAAACATTCGCATGCTTCGGGCAAACCATTCCTACAAGATTTAGGCATCGGCAGGAGGAGGAGCGGCGCCCTCGGCGACGTTTCCACCCTCGGAGGAACTTGGCCTGGCCTCAGACGGCGACTCGGGTGAGAGGATCTCCACCTCAAAGGAGGACGCCAGCACCGCGCTTGGGCCAGCGACGGCAGCGTCAAGCCTCTGGACCTCGGCTAGGGCGGCCTCATCCTCGTCGGGTAGGCAGTACCCCTCGCTGACCCGCTCCAGATCCACGTCATAGTGGAAAGCGAGCACGGCGAAGGCCCGCCTGACGCCGGGATGTAGCGCCCTGTGGAGTCTACCGCGCACATGGCCAACTAAGGCCCGCTAGTGACTCTGGGGGAGCTACCCGAGGGGATGTCATCAAGGTCGAAGGCCCGGCAAAAGGCCGAGATAGCCTCGGACATGGCCGCATGGTCGGCCTCCTTTTGCTCAGCTACCTGGGCGAGCGCCTCGCGATCCTTGACGGACTCGCTAAGAGCCGTCTCCAGCTTTGCAGATAGCCAAACAATACCCTTCAGACACGAGGTGAAGAACGAAGCTACAAAGCGGGCGACACATACCTTCAGCCCGGGTGGATGCCTCGGCTAGCCGCCCCGCAACCTCAGCCAGCTGACCCTTAAGGGCCTCAGCCCGGCTCACAGCCTCGGCAGCTTGGCTCCAAGTTTGGTCTAGCTCGCCGAGGACCTGGTCGAGCTCCAGCCACCGCTGTTGCATCTCTTCGGCCTGGGAAGCCACCTGCTCCTGGGCCGACAAAGCCTCTGCCCGCGCCGCCGCTGCCACCGACTTTAGCTCATCACAGAGTAGCCGAAGATCCGCCACCTCGGTGCTCCGTTGGAAAAGCCGCTCATTGGCCTCGGCAAGCTCAATCTTTTGGGACCACAGCGAATCCCAGACGTCTCTCTCACGGCAGAGGAACAATGACTTGACGGTGCTCACATCCGCAAGTTCCTGAGAAGGGAAAGCAAGGCATGACAAAGAGTGCCCTGGCCACGCAAGGTCTCCACCGAAACCCTTACCTAGAAGACCCTAGGAACATATCTGGAAAGGGTCTCGACGGTCGACCGAAGCAACCTCGTCGTCGCCTCGATATACTCGCGGAAGTTGTCCTGAGATCTCTCCTCCAGCTCATCGTCAAGGGAGAGGAGGGGCTCCAGGTCCGAGATGGCATGGCTCCAGAACCGGAGCGGCCGCCCACACCATTCATCGAGGTTGAGCTACGCATGGATAAGGCCGC
Organism: Zea luxurians; assembly: GCA_029449295.1. Taxonomy (NCBI): domain Eukaryota; kingdom Viridiplantae; phylum Streptophyta; class Magnoliopsida; order Poales; family Poaceae; genus Zea; species Zea luxurians. The sequence goes on from JAOPSE010000540.1 coordinate 158,825, forward strand.
TGCTCCCTAAGGTTGGCCATGGTTCCGTGTGCACCTCGACCGAAGCATCGGGTCCCCCTGCGGCCAGCGCTTCGGTACCGTCACAATCAAAGTGTTGGGCCTCTCCTCGGCTAAGGAAGCAGGCCTCCGATCGCCGACCTCGGCGACGACGGCTACCCCCTCCTCATGGCCGAGAACGGGGAGGTTAGGGATGGCCACGGGCGGCGGCGCCTCAGTCATCCCGACGTCAGCGGCAACGGGCGGCTCCACGGGTAAATCAGCGACGGCCCTGGCGAAGGTCGATGCCGGCACCAGCAGCGAGTCAGCCGGACTCGAGCCCGTGGCTACGTCACCAGCCTCCCCCAGCATGATGGCCGTCCCAGTAGAAGGGTCGGCCTTGGGGGATAGCCCCATTGCAGCTCGTGCTGCCTAGGCCCCCCCCCGCTCGAGGGCGTCTTATGCGGAAGCCAGCTAACCGGGGTGGCACGCTACAACGTCGGCTGCGGGGGCCAGCCCCGTCTTAAGGGCCTTCCTGGGGGCCAGACCAGCCGAGCCCTGCCTTCGCTTACTGAAAGAAGGAGAGCAAAATCAAGACACACAAAAGGGGAGACCAACGCAGAGGTGTTCTCAGTTATTTACCCGCTCCGGACCAAGGCTAGTCATGCCTGCGGGGATGCTCCTCGAGCCCCAGCCACCGCGGGCACCACCGAGGATTGCTCCGACGCCGGCTTCGGCACCGCCTCCGCCTTGGACGCCCGAGGCGCCGAAAGGGCGGCCTGCCCAGGCATTGTCGCAGCCAGGGGACCAACCTCCTGGGCAGCCGGCGCAGGCACTTGCTCCAGGAGGACAGGCAGATCGGCCCGACCCACCGGCGTCGCCCCAGTTACCTCGGCCAAGGGGTCAAGTACCCCCTTAGTCCGCCTCCGCTCCTCGGGCAAGGGCCACGATGTCCCGGCTCTAGGCACTGATGGTACCAGCCCACTTGGGGGCCGGCTCGGCGACCCCTGGCCCGGCCTCGGGTCCGGGCTAAGGCCGAGACGGGCTGCCATGTCGTCACTCTCGTCATCATCATCATCATCGTCATCGTCGTCAGGCGTCTTCGGCGACGGCTCCCTCGGGAGTCCGTCCCTCTCCTGCCTCCAGCAACGCTTCTCCAAGGCGTCCCGAGCTCGCATCTGCTTGCGAGCCCGGGCCTTCTCCGCGTCCTTTTTCTCCTTCTTCTTCTCCGCGGCGACCCTCCGTGTGGCTCGGTCCACCTCGTCCTCCAGGACCGGTGGCAGGGCGGGTTTGTAAAACCTCAACCCCTGGGGATGGATGAAAATCCCAATAGTGAGAATCAAAGGCAACTCAGCGCAAAATAGGAGAAGGATCGGACACTCACCAGGGACACGTACCCATGGTCGGGATGCATCACGGGCTAGGTGAGGGCGCCAGCATCCAGCCTCCCTACCATACCCGCTACCCGCTTGCGGACGTCGTTGTCAGGGAGGGAGACCAAGGACATCTGTGAGCCCTCCAAGTTAACCCCCGGCCCCATCTCCGAGAGCTGCAACCGCTGCTCTGCCAAGGGAAGCACCCTCCGGCGATGGATGGCGGCAACAACCCCCGCAGCGGTAAGCCCCTCATCTCTTAACTTCTGCAAGGCATGCAGAAGGGGCTGGAGCTTCTCCTGTTTCTCGCGCGTGGCCCCCCAGCGCCAGTTAGCGCCGGCGGCGGTCACCACTCATTGAGAAAACGATGGAAGCCTCCCGTCGTCGTTCTAGAGATAAAACCACCGGCGCTGCCACCCCTTGTTCGAAGACACAAGGGTGGCGGGGATGTATAGCTGCGTGCGCCCCAGCCTCAGCTGAAGGGTGCAGCCTCCGGCCCACACCGCCATACGGACCTTCTTCGCCTCCGTCGTCGCCCGCGGAGAAGAGATGGGTCCACAAGTCCCAATGAACATCGATCCCCAAATAACCCTCGCAAACCGCCGCGAAGAAGGCCGCTTGCGAAATGGAGTTGTGGTTGAAGTTGTGCAGCTCCACCCCGTAATAGTGCAGGAGTGCCCGCATGAAGCGGCTCGCTGGTACTCCAAACCCCCGCTCATGGAAGGAGATAAAGCTGACCACATACCCAGGCGGCGAAGTCGGGACGGCCTCGCTCGGGGCCATCCACTCCGGTTGCGGTCCATCGGAGAGAGGACAGAGCAAACCATCGGCAACAAGGGCCTCCAGATCCCCACAACTACAGTGGAGGAAGGCCACGGGTCGCGCAGCGGGACGATGGTCACCTTGTCGGCCATCACCGAACGAAGGTGGTGGAGGCGGAGGGGATAAGGCGTGCGGTTTTCTTTTCCCTGGCTATTCCTCTCAGGTTGAGGGAACCAAAGCAGAAGGCAGGCACAGATGGCAGGGTAAAGAACCATCACCGGCCCCTCTCCCGGGTATATAGAGACCCGGGCGAAGAGCCGTTCAAGACTTCGCCTGAACCCACCGCGAAATTCAAACTCGAAGGTGAAACGCCCGCCCCTCGAACGGCTCGCGCACGCATAACGACCGCCCTGTGAGTCGCCCGTCCCGTCACATTAACTCCCTGGCAGGGCAAGCGACACAGCTGGCAGGCAAAGCGAGCAATGTTTCACCTCCGCCATAAAGGTCGCGTCAAAAAAGGTGGACCACGACTTTTCGAATTCATATCCCTTTTCTGTTTCCTCTCTCTCTCTTGCCACAGCGACTGGGAAGGGGGATATTTCGGAGAGGATCCTTCCCCGTGAAGGAAGCGGGCCCCCGAGCCCTCCTACTGATCAGGGGATCAAAGGCTGGCCCCTCGGAAGGGTTTGATAGCTGCCCCAGAGCACCCGGGCTCTGCGCCCATTACTGATCAGGGGTTCGAAGGCTGGCCCCTCGGAAGGGTTTGACACCCGCCCTAGAGCACCCAGGCTCCACGCCCATTACTGATCAGGGGTTCGAAGGCTGGCCCCTCGAAAGGGTTCGACAGCCGCCCCAGAGCACTCGGGCTCCGCGCCCACTACTGATCAGGGGTTCGTAGGCTGGCCCCTCGAAGGGGTTCGACAGCCGCCCCAGAACACGCAGAGTGAGGGATGACCCTGGGTACGTCCGGTACATGGCCGAGGCTCGGGCTACGCTCCCGAGGTACCCTAGGACATTTTCGAGACCAGCAGGAACGACTCGTAATGGAATCCCACCGGAGGGAGGCATCGAGCCCTCTGACACTGTCGAAAAGGGGCCGGGTCCAGCGAATCACCTGCAGGTACTTTTGGAGCGCGCCTCTGGGCCACTAGCCGACCCTTAACGAATGGGGCATGGGCGTCCACTCGGATCACCCGTTAGCAACTCACCGGAAACACCATGATCGATGCCCTCCGAGGGTAACATGGCGCTTCCCCCCTTCCTCCTTGTGGAAAGGCGATGAAGGGGCGTATAATAAAAAGTCGAGACAGTCCTTGATTGTCCTCTCACTCTGTGCAAAGGCTCGAGGGCTGCTCTCACACCCGGCTATGGCCAAACTGTTGACAGCGTCAACAAACCAGCTCAAAAACTCGGAACCTGATCGTGCACCCGAGCTACGGCCAGGCCGCGTGGGGGAACGACAGGACCGGCCGAGACATCACGAAAAGCGTTAAGACCTCAGAGGAGTAAAACCACTTCTCCGAGGCCTCGGGGGCTACACCCGGCAGGTGCGCTCGCGCGCACCCGTCGGAACAAAGTATAACCAAGAAAGGCCGGTCCCCTCACCAAGAATGCGGCAGAGCCTCGAAGCGAGCATCACTACTCCCCTCGAGGCTCGGGGGCTACTGTCGGGTACCGAAATTAGGGGTACCCCCAACACTCCTTCAAAGCAAACCATGAAGGCTTACAGCTCGAGTCAAAGTCAAAGCTTTGTCTACCAAGGGACGTGGTCTCACCTCGCCCGAGCCCGGCCTCGGGCGGAACAGTGGTCCCGGACGAGTTCATGCCTCGCCCGAGGGTCTCTTCAGACAGTGAGTGCACCCTCGACTCCGCCAAAGACAAGCCTTGCCTTGCAAGCGACCTTGGCCAGATCGTCTTACCAACCGACCGCATTGCATTCGCATTTAATGTTGGGATCGCTTGACACCTTATCCTAACACGCGCGCCTTAGTCGGCAAGGTCGAAGTGACCGCAATCACTTCACCCTTTCACTGACCGATCTGACCAGAAAACAGCGTCGCCCGCCCTGCTCCAGATGCTGTGCCAACCACCCGGGCGAAACCGACAACGGTCGAGTCCAGCCTCGGGCGCAACAGGAAGCTCCGCCTCGCCCGACCCCAGAGCTCGGCCTCGGCCTCGGCCTCGGGAGGAAATCTCCGCCTCGCCCGACCCCAGGGCTCGCCCCGGCCTCGAGAAGAATCACATCCTCGCCCGACCCTGGGTCTCGGCCCCAGCCTCGGCCTCGGAGGAGTCGCCGCCTCGCTCGACCTCAGGCTCGGATCAACCACGCCACGAGGGATACATCATTACCCTACTCCTAGCTAGCTCAGGCTACGAAGGAACAAGACCGGCGTCCCATCAAGCTTACCCCGGTAACGGGCGATGGTGGTTTCCCGCATGCAACCATGACGCTGGTGGTCCTCAAACCCCCTACGGAAGCAAGGAGACGTCAGCAAGATCCATGCAGCGCCAACAGCTGTACTGTTACAGGGTCCAAGGCACTTCTCCGACGGCCACGACACTACCTCTACAGGACTCGAGATGTCCCCCTGACGGCCACGTTGATATCTGTACAGGGCTCAGGGCACTTCCCTGCGAGCCACGTTAGCTCCCAGCTACACCCCATTGTATAGCTGGGCATCTCCTTACGTCTATAAAAGGGGGTGTCCAGGGCCCTAGGGAAAAAGGGAGAAAAGGGGGGGGGGCGAGAGGACGAAGGGTCGAGCATACGAACATACGGAGCATACATTCACACGGCGGGAGAAGACGAGCAGGGGTCGGACCCCCTCTCTCTCTCTCGCTCTCTGCTACTCGCCCTCTCTCGCTCTCACTCTCTCGCAACGCTTGTAACCCCTACTACGAGCACCCCGGTGTAGGATAATACAAGGCTCATTCCTCCACTTGTGTTCCATCCCACGCCAACCCATCTGGGCAGGGGCACGCAGCGACAATTTTACTCGTCGGTCCAGTGACCCCCCGGGTCCGAAACGCCGACACACAGCCTCAAGCTTTCATCTTTCTTCTTTGCAAACAGGGCTGGACATCCCCAAGGCGAAGTACTTGGGCGAATAAATCCCTTGTCCAGTAACTCCTACAATTGCTTCTTCAATTCTGCCAACTTAGCGGGTGGCATTCGGTAAGGCCTCTTGGAAATTGGTGTCGTTCTCGGTTGCAACTCGATGGCGAATTCAATATCCCAATCTGGTGGCATTCCCGGCAATTCGTCAGGAAAGACATCTACATACTCACAACCACTGGAATCTTCTTCAGAGGTAACTCCGTCATAGAGAAAACACATGACTGAGTAGAACCTTGAATGGGCAGAATTAAGGTGAAGTTCCCACAGAATGGGGAATTGATCTCCACGATGCGGCTGACTACATCCAGCACTACTTGGTGCCGGGTCATCCAATTAGCTCCTAGAATAATGTCCACATTTTCCAAACCCAACACAAGAAGGGTCGTTTTGACAATGTGGCTTCCCAGTTGAATAAGCACACTTTGGTTTAATTGATTAGTTGCAACTTTACCCCCAAGTGTGGCTATCATAAATGACCCTTTTGAGTGAGAGAATGACAGTTGACATTTAGCACATTACTTTTGGCTAATGAAACTATGAGATGCAACAGAATCAAACAGAATTAAAGTAGGTTGATTATAAACTGAAAAGATACCAGTCGTGATGGGAGCTCCCTCAGGTACTTCCTCCAGAGTAGTGAAATTGAGCTTCCCCTGCTTGACTTGTACCTTCTGCTTTCTTCCTTTGTCTTGATTTGGTGCTGGCATCTGCCTCTGCTGATTCCTTGGACAATTCTTGGCATAGTGGCCCACATTGCCACAAGTGAAGCACTTGTTCCCATTGCCCTGGTGGAACTGCTGCTGCTGCTGCGGAGGCTGATTGTTCCTTGGAGCGGGAGCTAGAAAGCGGTTGGGTTTCGGCTACTGCTGCGGAGGTGGCCTGATCACCCATCTGCCTGCCTGCTGCTGAAAACCCCTGCTCTGATTGTGAGAAACAATCCTGAACCTCGAGGCCTAAGCGGATGGTGCTGCCATAGGTGCCTTTCTCTTCTTCTCTGCCCGGTGAGCTACAATACAGTCCTCCTGGGAGATGGCCAGGTTGACCAACTCATTGAAGCTATTAGCCCGGACAGTGTTGAGTCGTTCCCGCAGCTTGGTGTTAAGACCCCTGCGGAAGCGGTCTCTCTTCTTCTCATCAGAATCAGCATGGTAACCTGCATACTGGCATAGGTCATTGAAGGCCTGAGCGTACTACAATACCGTACGGGTTCCTTGATTGAGTGCCAAAAACTCATTCAGCTTGCGATCAAGAATGCCAGCTGGGATGTGGTGCCCTCTGAAAGCAGTCTTGAATTCCTCCCAAGACACTTCACGATCAGCAGGGAGCATAGCACGGAAGTGGTCCCACCAAGTCCGAGCAGATCCGCGAAGCTGCTGCACGGCGAAGCGAGTCTTGGTAGCATCAGAGCAGTCTCCGGTGAGGAGGGGAAACTTGGACTCAATGACGCGGAGCCACACGTCGGCGTCCAACGGATCCTCTGCCTTGGTGAACAAGGGTGGCTGCGTGCTCAGGAATTCCAGGTAGGTTGCCGCTGCCGGAGGTCGCTGATGCTGGCCTCCACCATGCTGCTGAGGGTGGGGCTGGCGCTGCAAGAGCTGTCGTAGAATCTTATTCTACTGGGCCATCAGCTCCTGCACTGTGGGAGCTGGAGGAGGTGGCGGGGGAACCTGATCGTTATGCCCACAACGCTGCCTAGCTGCCATCTAAAAACAGAGATTGTCGCCATTGTTATCCCATCTCACAATCTCGAATGACAAGCTATTATCTCATATGGAAGGAAATAATGCCATAATCATAATATGAGGTTCGAAATGAAGATAACATGGTTACAAAACATCCCATAGATTTCAAAAGTTCACAGGGTTACATCAATTAGGGGAAAGGTACCCGTAAGCCTAGTTCAAAATCTGACATTAACTAAGCTTGCGTAGTTTTCCATCCGCCTAAAGCGTCATAGTGACTGATCAACCCTGAGCGGTGGAAGCGACACTAGATGCGGGTGAAGGGGGCCTCACGGAGGTAGTCCCATTGGCACCAGGGGCCGGTCCTAACTCCTCGGGAGCCTCTTCTCCCTCACTTCCGGCCTCATTGGCCTCCATCTCTAAGTGGTGCATGTCCAGGTGGTCATTGGCTTCTTCGAGTTCCCACTGCACATCATGGAGCTGGTTCTCTAAGACATCAATGGTGTTGTCTCAAATTTCCACCTGCTGCTCCAAGGCGGTAATGCGCTGGCTCAGCCTTTCCACCTGCAAATCCTTCTCCACCAACTCGGAGGATAAATCGACCACAAAATCTTCTCGACTGTCGAGGGTGAGCTTGGTGGTTTGAGCGATGTTAGCAAGATGTGCCATAGCGTCGCTCTGCAGGGCCTAGAGGTGGTACAGCGCACTCATGCACTGAACAGTGACCCTCCCAACCAAGTCAGGATACATTGCCCACACATCTTTCACATGGCTCACACGGTTACACCACATGGGGTAATCCTTCTTCTCAGCAGGGAAGAGTCCCAAGGGGTGCATCACCATCTCTAGGGGATGGTAGCCACAGAAGGTCGTCAGAGTCTTCATGGCTTCTGCCTCTGTGGTGTCGTCCGTCCTGAATCCAATCGTCTCGGAGTCAAGAGAACGCCAACCCGGCTGAAGGGGATGAGCCTCCTAAGTCAGCCAGACTCGACAACGGGGTACCCGATGCTCCTCATACAGCTGCACCGTGTACAAAGGGGGCGTAGGGTAACCGGCAGAGTTAAGCACTTCCCACAAGATGGAAGGAAAGCCATCATGAGAAAGGAAGTCAGAGCTGAAACGAGTGTCTCCTCCACTGGCGGGGGTCGGTGAATTCATCTGCGGAAGGGTATCAAAGATAAAGATTATGGTGGAAGGAAGAAAAATAAAAAGAGCCCAGATGGTTTTTATAGGTTAGCTCAATTTTTAATTCCTTTTTGTGTTTATAATGCATGCATGTTGGAAGTAACGTCTCCTCTCCGAATAATAAGGTGCTTCTAGGGCATCCTTAAAAGTCTAAGTACTGGCCCACGGGGCCTACTTAATTAGCCACCTATTTCCCCCTTTATGCCTAAGGCCTTTCGTCCTAGGTCTAGCGGTCTAATCCTGACGATTCGTAGCAGTTTCTAGGCAAGTTTTAGATTTTGAAAATTGGTATTCATGGTTCATTGTCCTTCTCTGTGGTGGAATTGGCTTCGATACCAGCTGTGGCAGAACCACCCGAATTATTCCAGCTTAAGTGCCTAAGTCACGCCTCGAGGGTCGTAACACACTTAAATCGGAATAATCCGTCCGTCCCTCAGATCTAGTCTGATAGAGCCACTTATCCAGGATCAAATTCCACAATCTCACTCGAAGGTGAGTCACAGAAGAAATACAAAAAAGTAGGAAACCTCAAATTAAGTACTGGAGTTATTACATGAATCGGAGTTTTTCAAGTTGCCGATAAGAGTTCATAAAATAAAATGCAGCGAATAATCGATGTCGTCGGTAGCGAGGAAATGGGCAAGGCCTAGCCCACTACTCCTTGTGCTCCTCTCTTGTCGGAGCAGCATCCCACTCGACCGTCCAACCCGGTGGCAGGGTGGTAGGCCAAGTCATACCGTCAACCATATCCTGAAGCGTACCTGCAAAAATTATGCCACAAGCAAGGCTGAGTATACTAATACTCAGCTAGACTTACCCGGTGTGAGGAATCTACTCCTCTACCTCTAGACCATGCAGTTGTTTGGCTAAGGGGTTTGGTTTGCCAAAAGCACTAGCTGTTTCTAAAATCAAGTTTTAGCTTTTCCATTTTTAACATCATTTGCTTTACTAAGTTTGCTTCTTCTAAGCATACATGGTAACAAGCATTTAGTGCAATCAACAAATTGTTTCATGTATCCTCATTTCACTTCTTACTCGATGTAGTACAAGGGGTCAAGTAGTCTCATTAGCTGCGAGAAGCAGACGATTCGAATCGAGTTTTATCCTTGCAAGGTAAACCTAAACACACGACTTGTCAGGGTACTCTGACCCCACACATGTCAACCGTCCCCATCGATTCCCCATTCGCGTCCAGGCCTCACCGCCTTGGCATACAATGCTCCACTGACCCTGGCTGCTGTCGTGCAGTGACCGCACTTGTACCCACCATAGCTAGCATGGGAGACCCAGTCTCAGGTCGCGTGAGGGATAAAGTCCGCGCCCGGCTTTACTCAGGTACTAGGTTTATCGGTTACCATATTTCTCGACATGTGCTTAGTACGTTCAAACGCTTGACTCAGGTATCCACACATTAATCCTTAATTCCTTTTCCCGTCTTATGGACAAGGTATCCACCCTAGGTCCAAGTCCATAGACCATCAGAGATCCCGTTATCAAGATGAATACATTCAATTCCTGACCTCGCGCGACTGCTAGAAAAATCACTCGACTTTTACCGAGATCCTGATTAGCATAGGAGCTACTCGACCTAGCATACTAGTATTCATCTCAAAAAGGAATCCTAAGTTCATGCAACTAGAGGTTTCAAGCAACTCCTACACTTAAGTGCACATTGCAATCCTACAAACATTAAGTGTAGTAAAGTAGCATATAATAACACGGTTATGCATAAAACCGAGGCTTGCCTTCAATAGCTGGGGCTGCAGGGAGATCCTTGATGGTAGCCTTGGGAGCTTGCTCCTAATCTTCCTCTGGGACAGCTCCTTGCTCGGGGAAGAGCACGTACTCTTCGTCAGCGAGATTACAATCTAATGAATGCAATGAGTAAGATACATGCATGATATGATATGTGCTTTAGCAATTAAACTTTGATGGTGAATGATCCACTTAAATTAGATAGAGTTAAATCTTGTTACACAAGATTTTTGGTGGTATACTTAGTAGTTTAGATCACACTCAGTTAAACTAAGTGATAAGTTCATTTTGGTGTTCCACTGAATTTCTTTTAAAGTCTTAGTGAGAATTGTCAAGAATTCATGTTGGACTTATTGGGGCGAGGTTTATCTTTCCTTTCTTCCTCTTGATTTCCTTTATGTTTTTAGAGTGGGTTTGAACTACAAGTTATCTTAATAAATTTCCAAAAATTCTGCGAAAATTACAGTGGTTTCTTATTGGTGTATAATTCTCTGTCTCAAAATTTAGGGTTTAAAAAGTGAGGGGTTCTCTCTGTACAAAATTATCAAATATTAGGGCAGAGGGGGTGGTTTGAACTACAACTACCATTTAACAGAAGGTTATTCCTTAAGACATATTTTTGCTGGCATCTAGATGTTATAAATGACTTTGCACAAAGTTTTAGCCATTAATACTGATTAGTTATTTTTACCATGATTTTTCTAAAGTTTCTAGCCAAAGGGGTGCTTTCTACTACCACTATATTTGAAAAATATCAAACAACAGATTTCTAATTTTTCCTAGCTTCTTCTTTGTGCAAGAGCAATCATTCTGAAATTTTGCATCTTTTTGCTTAAGGGAAGGGGTGGTAGGAATTATTTGGATTAAATAGCCTCTTTCATAAAGTATTGGCAGTAGGTATTATTTTGCATCTTTCAAATGGGTTTGCATTTTTCTCTGGTGACATATCTCATTATTGATCTAGCAAAATTTTATTTGCTCATTATTGCATCATTTTGGGGTTGCTCATGATTTAATTGAAATATGCCTCATTATCAAGTTTTATTTGTTTGCCCTAATTAAAATGATGGGCTAGGGTGTTTATCATTTTTGTAGTGTGGTTCTGGTAGTTACAAGTCCACTGGATTTTTATTAACAATTTTGGGTCTGATTTTATAACTCCAATAAATATTTTCTAGTTGAAAAAATGCTAAAAAAACATTTCACTTTGAATCTGTTCTGGACTAGGAGTCCCTTTATTTTTCCTAGGTTCTCTGTTACTTAAGTAGACTAAGAAAAATAATTTCATCCACTGGTCATTAATTTCTAAGGCCTTTATGATTTTCCTAAGTTTTGGGCAAAAATGGTTTTTAATAGATATCCCTACTTATATTTTCAATACTGGGGTTCTCACTATTTTTAAACAGTGTTTAAATGGGGTTTGAACATCTACAAATTTTCTTAAGTTCAGCACAAAAGCATAACTAATTTTCATTAATTAAACAAGGTTTGGTCAGTTTCAGTATTTAATTCTAAACTCTAAAATTTAGAATAGAAAGCATGGGGTTTAGCATTTTTAGTTGGTAGTCCATAATATTTAGAATCCAGCAAAATTGGTTTGACAATTTTTGGTTAAGTATTTCTCAAGTTATGGATTTCCTAAGTTTTCTGTTTATTAAAAAGATTAAACAAAAATGTTTAAATGGAAAACTACTTTGCAACGGGGTCCCTGGCGGGTATTTTTAAGTTTCCTTACAGACTAGTCCTTGGGCTACTATTCAAGTGAGTCGCTGACAGTTCAGAAAACCCCCTGGGTTCTTCTAATCCTAACCCGAGGTCCTTCCTTCAATTTAAACAGTACCCGCGGCGGAAGAAAGGGCGGAGGGGCTTACCGGTGGCGAGATTGCTCCGGTGAGGTGGCCGAGGGTGTAGGGGAGGTCCTGAGGGTCACGGCGATGTGCGGGTCGCCATCGGGGATGGTCGGAGTCGGCCGGTCCACGTGCGCAGGCGGGGGAGCTCGTCGGCGGCGAGGAATCCGGCCTATCCAAGGCATAATTGACCAATCAAACGGGTCAGCCAGCTTCACCAGGGATCAAGGAGGGTGTGTGCGCGAGGAATTGAAGAACGGCTCACCGGAGTGCCCGGTCTACGCGCGCAAGCGGGCGGCCGAAGCCCGGTGAGGGCGATCTTGGCCTTCCGGTGAAGTTCTGCTAGGTCCGAGGGCTAGGAAAGCTTCACAAGCTAATGGCGAAGCTAACCAAGCGGCTGGCGAGGCTTGGAAGTGACTGGAGTGGGCTGGCCACGGTGGCCGAGGCTCTGGCGGCAATGGCGGGTGGAAAAAGAGCTCGTCGTAGCTAAGGAGGGGCGTCTGGCCGGCGAAGGTGAGCACGGGGTGAAATGAGGCGTGCCCGGGGAGGCTTTATAGGCACGGGCGAGCACGGCCGAGGGCGGGGCTCTGACAAGCGCTCGGGGCGTGCGCGGGCGAACGCCAGCTCGCGCTCTGGCGCCTGGCACAGCGTCCAGCACGAGGCAGCGCAGAGAGAGGTCAAGTTCAAGCGCGGATTGGCTCCAAATCTTTGAGATTATGGCCATGATCTCATTGAGAGATCTCTTCCTCTGACATCCCTTTGTCGTTTGTGTGTGGAGGCTTGTAGGTTTTGCTGACTGGATCAAGAGATAGAGAGGGGAGAAAACTAGTTTTTCTCACTGCCGTGCACAAAGAGAAGATCACGGTTTTGACGTATCCAAGGCACGTGTCCCGATGCCATCTTCTGACATGAGATAGAGGGGTTAGTTAGACACGTTTTTGTCAATGGGGTCATTAGGATTTGAGTTAGGGATCAAGGTGAACACGCTTGATCTTTGGCTCAAGGTCTGAAATTCAGAATTCTGAAATTCAAGAATTCCCTATTAGTTCCCACTTGAGAAGCTTGCTTGGGGTTTTATTTAAATCATTTTGGCCAAGCTTCCTTAATCTTTATTGTTGCTTATTAAATATACTTCAATGTTTATATTTGGCCCAAGCCATGATTCTATATTTTTCATACTCTTTTGCCTTTTCTCTTCAATTTTGCTTATAGAGCTCAATTAGGGTTGTTATTAGGGTTTCAACATTTGCCCTTTTGAAACTCATTTGTTTTTGAACATGATGCTTTTAAGTATAAACTTAGTGGATCCTTTATTCTTAAGTCAATTTGATGCTCGTGCTCAATTTGGTTCACATAAAAATAATGGTTCTTGGGTTAGCACTTGAGAGAAACCCTAGGTGACACTAGGGTGTTACAAAGAAAGCGAAGTCCCGAGGTGTCGTTCATTAGGTGCTCGACGTATGGGCTAAATTGTAGCTCGTTGTTGTGCTCATAGCCTCCACACCAAAATTAATTATGGTAAGCTCTGTCGCTAACCTTGCTAATTAATTTGATTGATGGATTGACTAGAGATGTAGCCGATGATTTTCTTGTTCTAACGCAAGGGAGCTGAAGTGATCATGTTTAGGTCTGTTGCCATGTCTATGTGTTGTTCTATGGCGTCGGGTAGGAAAGAGTTCTCCTCTCCATCTTTTGCAACAGTCGTGATCATTTTGGATGCTTGTTTGAATATTTATTTATGCAATGATGTGGTGGCATTCTTAATTGTGAGATAGCTGTATATATGAAGTATGATAATATAGAGTTGAGTAGTGATGGTGTTCTGTTATAATCTGGTTTAGGTAATCAATTTAAATCTTGTTGTCCGTAAGCTGAAATTTGCTGCACACATCCTCTTTGTTGTGGTAATAATTGAGTGAAGTAAATTATGTTTACTATGGAAGTGTTATATATAAAAGTTATAGCTAACTTCATTATCTTGTTGGTGTAAAAATATCATGGCTATAGGACGAGTAGTTTGAAAGTTATGATTTTCTTAAGTTCAGTATCAAAATCTGTCCATATTCTGTACTGATTTCGAAAATTGCCTTGTTTGACTAAATTAAACTGAGAATCAGCCTTAGTAATTATAGAAGAATTGTAGTACTTTTCTTAAGCTTTCCAACAAATTTTGGAGCACCCTTTTTGGTGATCTAGAGACCAAGTTACAGCTGTTTGAACTATAGAGTCTGAATCTGTCCAAATCTGGACAGAGAAGTCTGTTTGTATTAATTGACTTTAATATGTATTGAATTAACATGAGATGTTTATAAATGAATTGTAGAAAATTGTACTAGATTTCTAAAAAGTTTAGGATCACCTGATTTGGATATCTGAAACTTCAGTTATGGAATTTTAAAGTGAGTGGTCGAATTCTGTCCAAATCTGGACAGAAATTGTGTTTAGTACAGTTTCACCTTTCTAAAGGGCGAATCTTGTTATGATGATAATACAAAAGTTATAGAGGACTTTATAAGCTTTCCATAAAGTCCTAGTTTACTATTTTTGGATGCATATCTTGTGAGTTATGAGCTAAACACATAACTGTTATACTGCTGTCCAAAATCAGCAAGTATTAAGTTGATTTCTCGAGTCATTCTTGTTTGGCTAGGTAGGATTAGTAAATTCTTGATTCTTGATTGTTGAAGACTTGTTGTATATAATGGCTATGGTAATCCATGTTTGTTGATCGATAAATGTTGAAGTTGGATATTGATCGTTTAGATTATTAGTAATGAATGGCATTGTTTGGTCTGCTTCGGTTAAAATCTGAATTCTACTTAATGGACGCGTTCATTAGTGTTGTAAGCCTTTAGAGTTTAAAGTGTGGTCTTATAAAAGTCTATGATCCTAAATAATAATATTCTACCTACTGGACCATAGAATTTCGTAATGATCATGTGACTGGTATGTGATGCAAATTAGTCAAAATAAGTAGTTGAGAAAATAGTTGATGCGTTTCTATCTATGCTCCAAGTAGGTGTCTGATAATGGCGAGTCCTAATATTGTTAGTATTTATTATTATGCTTTGGTTCGGAAGAGCATATGATGTGTGAATAAGCATATTATCTCATAAAGTTTGAATTGGCCCGAATATGTTAGAGAAATGTAATTACTATGCTTAGTGATATATCGATACCTAGTGTTTACTTGCAAATGTTTCAATGTCATGACATTAGAAGTTTAATTTATTATCGTGTGATTTTGTTTAGCCTTATGTTATTCATCTTTATAATCATTCATATGCATCTAGCATATCAAATAGGTACGCTAGATGATTATGCGATATGAAGGGCATGAACCAGACTAGACCACAGGATGGATGATCTGACCCAGTGCCAGGATGAGAGATGCTCATCGAGTGGTCGTCATTTAACAACACTAACTTAGTGTTATTCCAGGCAAGCCCCGGTGCATGCAACCCCTTTCCTTGTGTGTTTAAATGATTTTTACACACTTTAAGTCTAGCGAAATGTGCATTAGGTTTATAGGTGTTGCTTGGAAACCCTTTGATGCATTGGCTACCTTGAAATCCATTCCTTTTATAGATACTTCTGGTGAAGTATCCAATATGATTTACAAAATTGCTTAGCCCTGCCTAGAGGTAAATCTTGCAGATAGAGTTTATCCTTTGCACTAATACCTAGCTCAGGTTTATCCTGAGGAAGGATGGCTCTACCTACAAGAATATTTTCACCAGGATCATTGGGAGATCTAATGCAAGGTTTCCTATGATGTTTAAATCATCCTAAGGAACACAAACAATCCTAAGGATGGATGTACTTAAATCGAGACTTGGGCTAGGAACAGGTGATGTTCTACCCAGGTTGATTAAGGATTATAGAGAATGTAGGTCTGCTGACCGAGGACCTTTTAACTGGCCACATGCCTTATCATGGGTAAGCTTTGCCTCGGGCAGACCAATACCAGAAAGGCCAGCACGCAATGGGAGTGGAGAGATGGTGAGAGTAGCGTGTACCCTCCGTGGCAAGAGGCTGGACGGCGGAGTATCTGTGCTCTCGGTTAGCGTGAACCCGGTCTGGTCTTGAGAAACCCAGTGGCGAGTTGACATATGTAAGGGTTAAGTGCTACATATGTCATGTGGTTGGAGATCTCCAGCTGGGTATTATTTGATTCAGGATCGTCGTTACTTCTCGGATATGAAGACTTGGTCACTGACTTGCAATCTAAGTCATGGATGGAATCATAATGAGCAAAAATCATGTTGTATTGATTAAAGTGATGATGAAATTAGACTAGATGCAAACAAGGTCTATTAATACTTAATCTAGCATTAAAATGTTGAAAGTAAGGACTCATTTTAGTAAGCTTTTTGCAAACTATTAATGTTGATTATTGCTAAAAGCCTTTCCTTGATTCCCAAATCCAGCATATCTTGAGAGTCTTTTTCCTTAGTCGGGTAAGACTTGCGAAAGTACAATTCATACTCAGGGTTTTCGAACCCATGTTGTTGCAGGTACTAGAATTGTGCTGCTGTAGATGGTGTTAAGCGCCGATGGGCATGTCCTTCTTATAAGTCTAAGTACCTCTTCTATACTTCTTATTGAGGATTGTCACTAAGCTAGCATATATTTCAAAATTATAAATAATTTATAATATTTCAAAGTTTATTTCTTTGAATCACATTTGTAACCACTCTGATAAATACAATGTAAATTTGTTATAACTGGTAACCTTTTGTAATAATCAAATTCCGCTACAAAATGTTGGTGTGTGATTTGTGTTTACTTAATCATGCGATCCTGGTTGTAAGTGGTTTATCCGGGGTCCTTGGGACACTCGGACGGATCCTGTTAAGTTATCTGGTGCACATGCATAGCCGTCTAAGGTCTTTGAGACAAGGGCAGGTGCATGTGGGTCCAATAACTTGGGAGGTTCTGTCACAGCACCTTCCGTTCATACTGAGGATCCATTGTCTATACATGACCGAGGAATCCGCGAAACAAATGACATGGCACAAAAATGGAAAACGATACAATCCTGACAAGATGGTGCACACATCCGATGGTGAAGCATGGAAACACTTTGATGCCATTCACCGTGAGAAAGCCGAAGAGACTCGTAATGTACGTGTTGCGCTGGCCATAGATGGGTTCAATCCCTATGGAATGAGCGCTGCCCCATACACATGTTGGCCCATGTTTGTTATCCCAATCAATCTCCCCCTCGGTGTGTGCTTTCAAAGGCAGAATATATTCGTGTTGTTGATAATTCCTGGACACCTGGGGAATAAAATGGGCATGTACATGGAGCCTTTGATCGATGAATTGGTACGTGCCTGGGAGGAAGGGGTATGGACGTATGACCGAGATATGAAGACAAACTTTAGAATGCATGTTTGGTACCAGTACTCCATGCATGACTTACCGGCGTATGGGCTATTCTGCGCCTGGTGTGTTCACGGTAAGTTCCCATGCCCAGTTTGCAAGGAAGATCTTAGGTTCATTTGGTTGAAAAAGGGTGGCAAATATTCGTCTTCCGATAAACATCGACAATTTCTCCCTCCTGACCATCCATTCCGCCTAGACATCAAGAACTTTACGAAAGGTGTCGTAGTGATAGACCGCCCACCTGCAACGATGACTGGTGCCGAAATTCGTCAACATGTAGATGGGCTCGTGGCCAATACAGAAGGTGGTTTTTTGGGATATGGTGAGCAGCTATGTGGACACATATGTCGGGCTTGACTCGGCTCCCCTATTATGACGACCTACTCCTTCCACACAACATTGACGTGATGCACACTGAAGAGAATGTTGTTGAGGCACTTTGGGCAACAATTATGGACATTCCTGATAAATCAAAGGATAACGTAAAGGCAAGAGTGGATTTGGCAGCGTTATGTGATAGACCAAACCAAGAGATGAAGCCGCCAAGTGGTGGAAAGACATAGAGAAGGCCTAAGGCCGATTTCGTCCTAAGCAGGGCCCAGAGGAAGGAAGTACTTCAGTGGATCAAGATGTTGATGTTCCCTGATGGGTATGCAGCTAACCTGAGTAGGGGAGTGAACTTATCTACTCTGCGAGTCTTAGGAATGAAGAGTCATGACTTCCACATATGGATTGAACCTTCCTGCGATGGTTCGAGGCTATGTCCCTGAGCATGTTTGGCTATTGCTTTCAGAGTTGAGCTATTTCTTCCGTCAGCTTTGTACAAAAGAGTGATCTCGGACCGTGGTTGTAGACTTGGAAAGATTGGCACCCGTGTTACTGTGTAAGCTTGAGAAGATATTTCCACCTGGCTTCTTCAATCCAATACAACATTTAATTCTTCATCTCCCCTATGAGGCACGAATGGGGGGCCCATGCAGGGATGTTGGTGCTATCCAATCGAGAGATGTCTAAAGACTATTCGAAAGAAATGTAGAAATAAATGCAAAATCGAGGCTTCCATTGTAGAGGCGTACATTCTAGAGGAGGTGTCAAACTTCACAACAACTTACTATGGTGACAAACTGCCGAGCGTGCATAATCCACCCCTCATTACAATAATGGCGGCAATGAATCGAACCTCAACATATTTCGAGGCCAACTCGAAAGCGCAAGTGGCTCGACCACCAAGACCCTGACACATGAAGAGTGGCGGCATATCATGCTATATGTATTGACCAACTTTGAAGAGGTGACGCCATACATGGAAGAATTTCTTCATGAATTCTGGCATCGATCAAGGGACCTAACTCCATAGGAATATGACACTCTTCTTAGAAAGGGTGTGAGAAATGGATTGCCCGATTTCATTTCCTGGTTCAAACGTAAGGTACGTGCTTAGTTTGTCAAAGAGATCCGTCTATGAACTCAATTTAGCGTCTTTTAACTTGCGAATACTTGCAGGGCCAAAGAGATCCGTCTATGAGTGCCGAGTTGAGACACGTCTATGAGTGCCGAGTTGAGACAAGTAGCCAACGACTTTGCTTATAGGGTCAAGAAATATTCTGGGTATGACGTCAACGGATACCATTTTCGCACAACAAACTACGACCAAAGTCGGCCCAATCAAAAAACAACGTGTTCTATAGTCTTTACGCCCGGCCTTGACGATGTCGATTATTTTGGACGAATCGAAGAAATATATGAACTCATTTTTTGGTTCCAAACCTCTTACTCTAGTGATATTCAATGTTGGGGGTCATCGTCGCAACTCCAATGGCATCTTCGGCCTGCTGTGCAGGGAACACTTCCCTGAACTAGTTGAGTACGCCGGAGTGATGGGCCCAGCCTACACCTTCGACCACTACGCCGTCGCCCCCTATGCAGTAGACCGGGACGACCGGGAATTCAATAACAAGGTGGAGCGGGTGAAGCAAGAGCTGTGGGTAAGTCTTAGTATAATGTAAAATATGTCGCATTCGTTACACATTCTTGAAATAATGTATGGATACATCATTTTTGTTTGCAGGATTTCTTCAGATGCGAGGCTAGATACGAGGCTAGGGAGGATGTGGTGGCCACCACGAGCTGTAAGAAGCTCGTCGTGGACATGCACTATGAGGCCCGAATCCAGGCCATCGTCAGCTACCACAGCTCTGTCCTTGGGGAGAAGGTGACCAAGCAGCAAGCCCGAACCATATCGTTGACCAAAGACCAGTACCTGCAAGTAAAGTTATGCATGTTTGGTACCAGTACTCCATGCATGAATTTAATTTTATCTTCTGATATGCAGTGTACGTGTTTACTTTGTAGACTATTCCACATTGTAGCGCCGCACATCCTCTGAGCTGGGAGCTGATGGTGGATAGGTGGTGCTCGCCTGAGTGGGACGAGGCGCACAACGCTAGCTGGGAACGACGTCTGATGATGCAAGGTCCCTCCCACCACCAACGCTGTCGTAGCCTAGGCCAATATGCAGAAGCATGGGTACACCCTCTTTTTTATTTAGGTATATAGCACTAGATTATATATTATTTCTAACTATCTCGTTGGTTTTCTTGCAGTCGGCATCACATGGTGGCCGGCCTTGCTCCATCTTCTCGGCCTAGCTATGGCCCATAAGGGCAAGGCGACGTCCGATGTCACCTACAACCCAGATGATGGGCCCGAGGCGTACAACAACCCCACCGTCTACAGCCGCCTTCATGACTACACCGCCATGGCGCAGGAAGTCCATGGCCCAGGATATGATCCGAGAACCGAGCAGATCGACCCCGATGTGCTCATGAGGGTCGGAGGAGGCAAGAGACATGGGCGGTACTGGATTGCCGACGGGGCAATCGACTCGTCCTCCACTCCCACTCTGTCTCAGGTGCGAGCAAGGAGCACGAGCTTGTGTCTAGCCATACGATCTCGACACGACAGCTCACAGCATCGCATACAGCAACTCGAGTTTAGTGCTTTTATAACTCGTCATTTCTTGAGTTATATACCTTTTATTTGAGTTACTATAACATTGGCTTGGAATATTATAGACCCAGCTAGAAGAAGAGAAGAGGGAACAACAAGAGATGGAGGCGAGGATGGAGGCAGAGTGGGAAGCCTGCCTGGCAGATCAGTAGAGGATGGCGGAGATGTTTCAATACATGCAGAGCCTTGGCGCCGCACAGGATTTCGCTCCGCCACCTCCATTGTTCCCTACAATTGACCCTGCTCTGTTCCATACTCCTATGAGTATCAAAATTGTAGTTAGATGTTGGTAATGCATCTGGTATAACACAAGCAATCTCTTCTATGTGCAGGGCCAATCTGGGGCGGCATCCAACAACCCTCATGAAGCGCCCAGCCCATCGTAGCACCAGTCCAACCGCCCACCTCGATGAGAGTTATGTTTTTAGTGTTCAGACTTCAAAACTTATGTTGAATACTTATGTCAGAGCTTGAGACTTGTGTGTTGATACTTCTGAACTTGTGTTGATACTTATGTTTGTGTTGAGAACTTGTATATTAATGTTTGTGTTGAGAACTTGTATATTAATGTTTGTGTTGGATATTTATGTCTTTGATGATATTTGTGATGTATATATGTGATATATGTGATGATATCTATGATGTATCTTTTGTTTGTTTGGATGGAATAGAAAAAACAAATTTAAAAGGTGTGTACTGGGCACTTTGCCGAGTGTTACATTCGGCAAACAGGTGGTTTGCCGAGTGTCAGTGCCATAGCACTCGACAAAGGACCAAGACCTGGACACCGGTATAGCTTCTTTGCCGAGTGCGGTGGCCCTGGCACTCGGCAAAGAGGCACGCTTTGCCGAGTGCCGCACAGAGCACTCGGCAAAGGACCTGCCAAAGGGACCCACTGACGGATTCTTTGCCGAGTGCTGGCTGATAGACACTTGGCAAAAAGTAACTTCTTTGCCGAGTGTCACCTAGAACACTCGGCAAAGACGCCGTCTCCGTCACCCCGGCGCCGTGACGGTGGCTTTTCGTTGCCGAGTACCGCCTGGCACTCGGCAAAATCTGTGCCGAGTGCCCAAGAAAAAGTACTCGGCAAAGAAGGTTTTGCCGATGTACTGTTCACCGAGCCCTCTTTGTCGAGTGCGAACTCGGCAAAGACTTTGCCGAGTGTTTTTTAGGGTTTGCCAAGTGCTAGCGGTCGATTCCGGTAGTGGCTGTTATATATATATATATGCTTTGGCTATATCGTTTGGCACTGCGCTCATCAATGATATGAAGAACCTGTAAATTCGTAAAACCAGATACGATGACCTCAACGATTCATAGCTTATTTTAAGAAAAGAAATAAAAACCTCTTATTAATTATCCATGGAGGAATGGAAACCGGAGACAAACGGGCCAGTCCA
Organism: Zea luxurians; assembly: GCA_029449295.1. Classification (NCBI taxonomy): domain Eukaryota; kingdom Viridiplantae; phylum Streptophyta; class Magnoliopsida; order Poales; family Poaceae; genus Zea; species Zea luxurians. The sequence continues at coordinate 180,323 of JAOPSE010000540.1, forward strand.
CACGTGACCATGTCAGCTGCTTTTGCCCACGAAGAAGCCTTCTTTTTTTATGTCAACACCAATACTTTCATGTAAATGCTCCTGCCAGAGAACAAGTGCATCTACCAACTGCTGCTAATACACGAAATATTGAGTTACAAGCCCTAGGACAACAAGAAATAGAGCTCCAAACAAAACCATACACCATTTTTGCTCTTATCTCTCTACACATAATGCCTAAAGAAGATATATTTCGTTTAAGGCACTGATCACGTTTACGGCATCAGTTTCCACGGTAACGCCTAATGCGTTGCTTCAGCTTGTTGAGCATTCAACGGAACTATTTTGGTTCAGCTTTTTTATGATCACCTTTTTCTGAAAATCTGTCCGTAGAGAAATTCTGGCTGTGAAAAAATCTAAGTGAAGATTACGTGTAGAGAGAAAGATGAAGTGATCCAAATGATTTAGGATCTAGAAAGCGACGGATTACTAGTATCGTGACGACTTGACCGATTATATGTCATGTGATTGTGGACGGTTTTTAGCAAACCAATTTTTATAAAAACGAACTCAAAAGCCAGACGTTTGGCAGTCCGTAGTACTTTTTGGTGGCCAGAAATTGAAAAAAATCTAAACAAACAGGATTCAGGCCCTGTTCCGGCGGCAGCTACCTCACACAGTTAGTTCTGTAAAAATCTTCAGGATGGGGAGTCCAATCCTTTCGTTTTTCATTGATAGCTAGCTATTTCTGCTGGATTGGTCATGACTCATGGGAGACCATTTTTAATATAGTTCAGGTCACCGTACACGTATGAGAATATCGAGGAGAAAAACAAGAGCACACGCGCACGCACGCCACCGTGAACACGCCGCATTGGACGCGGGAAGAGCCACCTGCCACAATTAATTCTGTAAAAAACTTCGGGAGGGGGCAGTCCCATCCTTTTTTAGTATCAAGGTTGTTAAATTGGCAAGCTATGTTTTTTTATGGAACTCAGCATGTAAAACCTAGATATCACGTTACGGTTCTCTACGCACTAGATAAATTTAACAAACTCGTTCATAAAACCCAACGTATCTAATCTTTATATCTTATTCATTAGATCCGTGTGTTGGTGCCTTTTGGTCACCAAACACTATAATGAACCGCTTGGCGGTACTTGGCACCTTTAGATGATGTATGGTCAAATAAAGTGGTTATCCTAAATGTGGGGTAACAACTCTATGATGGTCACCACCTATTTGGGACCAAACAGCAATGAACCCTAGGACCTTCTCGTGATGAGCAATACCTTGGGTTCGGCTTCACGAGGTGAACAGTGGCGGTGGTCTGCGATGGGTCGCCGGGTCGTCTGGCAGTGCTCGCTGCGGGGGCGCGGACGGTCCGCGGCTTTAGGCCAGACGATCCGCAACCTGGCGGCAGAAGCGGCGCCTTCCCTGCGCGCAGTCCAGACGGTCCGAGCTCTGGGCTGGACGGTTCGAAATGGCGCAGGGTCGTCTTCTTCTCCTCGTATAACCTAGATCTCGTCCCTTGGGGGAGAGACCTTAGGGTGCTCCGGGTCAGCAGGTCACCCGAGGCGTCTCCAGACGACGTAGAGTCGCCTAGAAATTAAGAGATCAATTTGAGGAAGAGATATTGATTGAAGTAGACGAAGTAGATCTTGCCCCTGAGGAGGGGTAAAGATCATAGGGTCGTCCTAGGGTCGGCTGGCCACTCCAGAACGGAACTAGACGACGTAGAGTCGAATAGGGGTGGAAGTGGATATGCGGAAGGCTACAACTAGAACTATGCTACATCTACTCCTATGACAGAAAAGGTAAATAAAGTAATTGGTTTGATTAGAATTTGTTCGGGGGTCCTCAATCGGCCGTACCCCTTTATATTTATAGGGGAGGAGGTCTGGACCAATTCCTAGGAGATAGCCAACAACTCCCACGTGATTAGATGGATAACCACGCACGAGATAGGGATAATCACCCGAGTCAATCTAATTTCAGGGCACGCGGATTGTCCGGGCCCAAGGGCTGGACCGTTCGCCACTTTTGGTGCTCAACATATGCCCCCTGCCTTTTGGTAGAGCTTAGCGAACCAAAAGCACCAGTGAAAACTTCAGAAACAATTGACCTCATGAGTTATTTTGTTCGCAAAGAAAGGACTCAGCTTGATGCAAGTCATCGGCTTTTGCGATCAGATAATATAAATACTTGATAGAACTTTAATGCATAGAGGTCGTTTCGGATTGCATCCTCTTCGGCCATGTCTGCCTGATCAACCTATCGATACGCAAAAACTTGTGGTGCCCCCTAGCCCAAATAAGCAAACAGATTGGGCCAGTAATACGAATTCATCATCGTACCACCCCACATAGGAGTAGGACAACACATCGATGATGCTTAGAACAGGAAGCACCACGCTATCCCTAGAGGAGGATGACTAGGCGATCTTGGTTGTGCTACCTTTTGGGCCGTTTTAGTTGGCTTTTGCTTTCGCACAGATCGCCTTTTTGACTTTGTTGGTTTTATTGGCCGGTTGTGTGGAACGACCTTCTTCATTAAATTGGCAAGCAACTGATCAAAAGTAGAGCTGACTCTACTGAGTCGTCCAGACGTCTTTGCTTCCTAACACTGGTTTTGGAACGTTGTGGTCCGATGGTCTGAGGTTGCTGCTTCTGACCTTCTGCAGACAATCTGGCCATCATAGCCAGACTGTCTGCGCTTGTCTCGGACTGTCCGACCTTAGTATCCGGACCGTCCGGCGTACGTAGGACAAGTGACCGTGATCGGGCGTCCGATCGTGCTTGCCCCCCGAGCATCCATCCTACCCTTTGGATGGGGACATAAACTTAGCGCGATGATTAGAAAGGATTCATCGGTCGTACCAGACACTGAGAGCAAAGATGTCTATTGAACTATATAGCTTGATCCCATGGAAGAACATAATAATAGCCAACTCAATTATGCATAAGTTCGAGTATTGGTTGTACTAAAAATGAATCATTTACTTGAAACTATTCGGCAATATTGATTATGTAGTTTGCAATCAAACAATAACCGAATAGTGATAAGCAAATATTATAAGCATGTTCATCTCATGAATAAACATGACCGAAGCAAATTGTAGCAAGAATCATTACTACCAACAACTAAAATACTTCGGCTTTATGTAAGCAGCAGCATATTGCAACTATCCATATGCATAATAATTCGGTTGCACTCCTCCATAATATAAAGACGCATATGGAGCAAAATGATGCCATAAATGATAACCGAACATACCTTGGGACGACGTATATGACATAGCTAAAAAATATGGACGATGCAATGATCAATAGCTTTGTTGAGCTAGGGCAAACCTTTCACCCAAACCTCACGTCTCTAGCTCTTGTGCACTGAGTTTTTCTAGGCTCTTGTGCCAGATTGATAATCCGAGTGGGCTTCTCAGTTGTTTGGGCACATTGGGCTTCTTAAGTTCAGATTTAGTACCTGGACTATTGCTAGCTGATTTCTCTATTGTTTGGGTACTGCTAGCCGAAGTATACACTTCCTCCGGCTCTGTGATGCATGAATTTAGATCTGAACTTTTGGCTTTTCTATTATCCTTCTTCACTACATAAACTTGCTTGACCATTCGATCCTTATTTTGAGCTCTAGACCGATTCTTATAAATAAAATGATCTTTGTCGTATGATCGTTCCTCAAAATCAGAATTGAAATGAGATGAATATTCTATGTTATGTGGTCTAAAATATGAAGAAGAATAAGCATTTGAATCATATCAGCCCCAAGATGGATAAGGATGAAAGTACGAAGGAGTTGAACCATATTGCATTGGTATTGGCGGCCCAAAAGGAGGATATGTTGCTGATGCATGAAACTCTTCTCCTTCCCAATCCTGATTTCTAGATTTACGCTTCAGAGGTGATTTTGATGGCTTCAAAGGTGCTCTAGATGGCTTAGCAATGCCAGTTTGATCAACATCCTTTGCCTTAATTTGCTCATGATATTTAGCCAGAAGTTGCTCAAAAGTAACCTTCGGCCTTTTACCCTTTTGTTTATCATGACCTTCACCTCCAAAACATTTACATTTGAGCATACCTGGTGCACCATGCCCCATGGCGCATCCGGTCTTATTAGCCTTTGTTTTGTCTGGAGCCTTCCGAGTAACCACCCCATGTGTTAGATTTGGCGCACGAGGGTCACCAATGATAATATTTTTTCCTTTGCCTTTATCGACCGAATATGGCCAAACCAAGACTTTGTTGTCCACTGGTCCTAATGTGTCGACAGGGACAGATTGTCTGTCAATCTTCATTTTTTAAAATCTCAATCGGCCTTTATCTACAGCCGATTGTATTTGTCGACGGAAGATATTACAATCATTGGTGTTATGAAGAAGGAAACATGCCATTTACAATATACATACTTTTTCAATTTCTTTATCGGAGGAATTGTGTGCGACAATTTAATGTTTCCATTCTTAAAAAGTTCATCAAATATTTTATCACACTTAGCAACATTAAATGTGAACTTATCTTTCCCTTTTTGTGCCGAATGCAGGGGAGAGTGAGCAGCAGTTTTGGCATTAGCAGGCCAAACAAGCTCAGCGACCTGTATTTTTTCTGGCTTTGCAGGGGCCGAAAGGCATTCAGCGTCATGCGCGGGTGATGGCATGCTGCGACTATGGTCCGCTGCAGGTGTGGTGGGACATGAAGATTGTGTCTGACGCGAAGTGTCCTAGTCTATGCATGTACACATGGACAGTTCAATCTTGGTGATCGGACGGTCCGCAGAGGGACCAGATGGTCTGGTATTGTATCCGGACCGTCTGGTCATGTAGGGCTTTGCCTGCGAGGCTTGTGGCAGGCTCGGTGTGGCTCCAGACTGTCCGACGTAAGGTGTTAGACGGTTCGTTGGTGGGCCAGATGGTCCGTGATCATATGCGGACTATCCGGTCGTGCCCAGAGCCGATCTACCATGTAGTGAGGCTGGTGACAGCATTTTCCCCGGATATGAGTTCATCGACATACCATAATATGGTTGGGACTGAGAAGCCCCATTTGTCGTTGATGTTTTTGACGCAGTTACTTTAGTGTCCAATTTATGTGACAAAAAATCAGGAGTATGAGTATTTTCTAATACATGCGTCATATTCTCTATATCCTCCATTATAATTTTAATCCGATTATCAAAAGAAATTTTAACATATTGAATATTGGCTAATGGCGTAGTGTTACTTACAATGGGGAGCTGATGCAGCAAGGCTGATAGTGAATCGTACTTTACTTCCCTCTTCTTGACGACCTTCTGGTGGTGATCTACCTTAAAGTGCGAGAGGTACCACTTTTCCGCCACCTTGCTTATCTGAGCCTATTGTCGTTGGAATTCCTCGTCCAGCCTTTTCATGTGGTCTTCTAATTTCTCATCCTCATCGGCCGGCGAGTTAGTCAGCCTTGTGTTAATGTCTAGGACGACGTTTTTGTGATCTTTGGGATTGACCATTGCGACCGATCTGATAGGTCTGACTTAATAGATCTAATCTAATGGATCGGATTTGATAGATCCGATTTTTCGTCCCCAGCGGAGTCGCTAAAAAGTGTGTTGGCGCCTTTTTGGTCACCAAACACTATAATGAATCGCATGGTGGTACTTGGCAACTTTAGATGATGTAGGGTTAAATAAAGTGGTTATCCTAAATGTGGGGCAACACCTCTATGATGGTCACCACCTATTTGGGACCAAACAACAACGAACCGTAGGGCCTTCTCGTGATAAGCAATACCTTTGGTTCGGCTTCACCAGGTGAATAGTGGCCATGGTCTGCGATGGGTCACCGGGTCGCCTGGCAGTGCTCGCTGTGAGGGTGCGGACGGTCCGCGGCTCTGAGCCGGATGATCCGCAACCTGGAGGCAGAAGTGACGCCTTCCCTGCGTGCAGTCCGGACGGTCCGAGCTCTGGACCGGACGGTCCGAGATGGCATAGGGTCGTCTTCTTCTCCTCGTATGACCTAGATCTCATCCCTTGGGGGAGAGACCTTAGGGTGCTCCGGATCAGCAGGTCACCCAGGGCGTCTCCAGACGACGTAGAATCACCTAGAAATTAAGAGATCAATTCGAGGAAGAGATCTTGATTGAAGTAGACGAAGTAGATCTTGCCCCTGAGGAGGGGTAAAGATCATAGGGTTGTCCTAGGGTCGGCTGGCCACCCCAGAACGGATCTAGACGACGTAGAGTCGAATAGGGGTGGAAGTGGATATGCGGAAGGCTATAACTAGAACTACGCTACATCTACTCCTAGGACAGAAAAGGTAAATAAAGTAATTGGTTTGATTGGAATGTGTTCGGCGGTCCTTAATCAGTCGTACCCGTTTATATTTATAGGGGAGGAGGTCTGGACCTATTCCTAGGAGATAGCCATGCACGAGATAAGGATAATCACCCAAGTTAATCTAATCTTATGGCACACGGACTGTCAAGGCCCAAGGGCCAGACCGTCCTCCACTTTTGGTGCTCAACAATCCCATCAAAGTACGGTTCATTTATGTGGGTTGTTTGAATGGAATCATATTCAGACATAGAGAAACATGCTAGAGACATATATTCACCAAAATACGTCTCTTATGTTTTTTATGCATTTACCCCCTTGATATCCCTTAAGATACGAGTCATTGTCATTTATGTGGGTTGTACATGCACTTACAAAATCAGCAAAATGGGTTCTCTTACTTTATCAGTCCGTGCAAAACTAAGTTTGTTAAAATCGGATACCGACGTGACGTACCACGTTAGATCATTTTAATGAAAATTTAAGAATCCAAGTTACACAACATGTAAGTTTGGAGAACTAAGTGACACAACACGACAAATTCGGGAACCCAAATTACTCAAATGTGGCATGCCACCTCGGCATCATCTAATTTAAATAAATCCGGTTTTAAATGGTTTTGCACATACCCATAAAGTTAGAGAACCTCTTTTGCTGATTTTTTTAAAGCTCGGTGATCCAAGAGCGTGTCAAGTTGGAGGACACTGCTATATTTTACTGTTTTCTTTGATTGCTAACTATTTCTGCTGGTTTACTTGATTCGCAATGACTCAAGAGCTCTAGACCATTTAATATGTTGCAAGTCACCGTACACGTATGAGGATATGGATCGAGGAGAAGAACATGACCAGCACATGCACGCACGCCACCGTGCACGACAGAGCCGCATTTGACGCGGGAAGAACTTCATATAAAGGGCTAATTTCTAGTTTACAGATCTTTCGATGTATCTCTTGTAGTCTTGTGCGTGGATTTTCACCTACACGCATCCCTTATATAATGTGGTAACCGTACATATGCTTAATTAATATATACTTACGTTATTTATCAAAGTCACAGTAAATGATCATATGGATCACGTTCTTGACTAAATTAATAGAAGTTGCTTAATTGACTAGGAAGGCCCAATAATGTGTGTATATCAAAGTTCCTTGCTATAATTTTTAAGAAACGTGTTGTTTGAACCAAAAATGAGCCAGCGGACGGTCCGGCCTTGAGGCCGGACGGTCCGCGCCTGTGGTCCGGACGGTCCGCGCGTGCGCAGAACAGATTAGGGTTCCGAGTTTTGGGCTACAGTTGTTAGCTATATTCGCGGAATTAGCTCGGAATCAGTTGTGTAAAGGGTCCAGCCCCCCTCCTCTATAAATAGAAATGTCTACGGCCGATTTGGAAGAACGAATCGAACCTTCAATCAATACAATTTACATTTTATCCTAGGAGTAGTTCTAGTCTAGTTTAGGTTTAGTATTCCAATCCCCAAATTCTCCGCCTCTCCTCGACTCTACGTCGATTAGAGGAGTCTAGGTCGGTCTACCCGAGCCTAGACACCACCTAGAATCTCTCCTCCCCGACGGGGTCCCTCCCGGGAGCGAGATCCAGGCGCCGCCGGCCATCTTTCGCCACCTCTGCGCACGCGCGGACCGTCCGGCCCTAGGGCGCGGACCGTCCGGCCGTCAGGCAGGGAACCCGAGTTCCTGCACCAGGTCACGGACCGTCCGGCCCTGTGCCGCGGACCGTCCGCGTCTGACCAGAGAGCACCGGCGCCTCATGCCAGGTCGTGGACCATCCGGCCCTGTGCCGCGGACCGTCCGCGCCTGACCAGAGAGCACTGCCACTGGTTCTTTTGAAGTGATTGGCGCCTCCAAAAAGGTGTCAACACGTGTCTATGGACTTATTAAATTATTTGTGACTGATTTTTTGCCCTTAATTTACTTGTGTTGTTATTTTTAACAATCTGGCATATAGCTTTGATCCACTAGTATAACGAAGCTCTACACACGACGGTTCCAAACGTACTTTTGTTGGCGTTTATGACTTACGCGAGTAGGAAAAGGCCAATGAAAACAGTGAACTTTACGGTCATCTGCCAGGCAGCTGAAGGGCTGATTTAGTGGTCAGAGATCCCCTTAATCCCTTTGTTATTCAAAATTAAATTGCAAGAGGATTTCTCCCTCTTACGATCTCTGATCACCAAATCAGCCTTAAACGTATTTACACTAGTGAATGTTATACGAAAACTGCTAATGTAAATATAGTTATGTTAGTGGTTGCTTAAAAAACAACCCGTGTAAACATTTTCATAGACGGTTTTTTAGACCCTGCCGCGTGTACAAATTGACTTCCATAGGCGGCTAGTGGTCTAAACCATTATAAACCTATTTTTGAAAATTCAAAACAATTCTACCATATTACGGTTAAATTTATCTGACCCTAATAAAAAATAACGTATGCCTAAATATACATAATAAATAATTATATTTCGATGCATGACAAAATGATATGTACTTGATTTTATCATAGTCACCAATCCAATTATATACATAAACTATAGTATACATATATATATATATATACATCAAAGTTTCTAGCTCATAATAAGTACCGTGAATCCTCTAATAATCAGTTATGTTTAATTCTAGCCTACAAAAATGTACAAGATCTCTATACTTTGGATTACATTTACTAACTGAGAGGTAGCATTATGATATTTTTCATTAATGCGAACAATTTCTTTCATGAAGAACCAACACATATCCTAGTATATGTTCATGACGCCTTGACTTTTGTTGTTTTCATTCCTTTGATGGCAACAATATAATTGCAAAGAAAGTTTATACTCATCACAGATTTACATGTGAGCAATGCATTCATGACACTAATGACAAAACTTTGAACATGACTATTGTTTACTTCGCTAGGGTTTGTGATATATCGTTCGTTTTATTTGATAAACACGCACACATAGTGCTCACATAGGAGCATTCTAGATGGTTGCTTCTAGCACTGTAACAAACAAATGGTTGTTTAGTTGTTACATATACATATATATTGTACATATATGGCATGTATTCAAAAATTTATCTACGATTTGTGATGTATGATCAATGCCTTCTGTTGTGTTGTTAAGTACTATTTTACCTTTAAACCTTTCTCATATGTGTTAGTCAGGTATTTAGGGAGTCTAGGACCGACACCCTTCCATCCTTGGGATAAACAGTATACAAATCCAATGGTCCCTGCATGATTAACTAATGCATATGTTAAGACAATTGTTTTGTTAGTTAAAATTATTAATTTGATGTATGTAAATATAGACATACACACAGTTGTATAGGGCCACTAGACATTCACTATCATGAAATTCAAGCAATATGTTTCTATGTAGATGACCAATATAAGCTCATGGTCTTGTTTTATCTTCACTCTAATCTTCATAATTTCCTTATTAGTCTTGCCCTAAAATTTACTATCAATCGGCTTGATATCGAATGCATGCTCCTTCTCGCTTATTCTTATCGCATTCAGATACACAACAATTTTTTGTTGAGCATGTAGATCTTAATCAAACCCTATCTCTTGCTCTTCATGTTGCATTCTACAAAGCGCATGTGCATGTTAGATATTTCATGGTCCAACCATATTAATAATAACACGCATTTATGTACGAGTGACACTTACATGCACAACACCTTCATGAGTTGGACGTCGAGTCATATGAGGTGAAACATCAAGTGAATATCCTTGAAGTCATCGATAAAATTGCTTGTGACATTAAGAAAATCATTTCCTCATACAATGGTGTTGATCACATTATTACCAACTAAATATCCTCTCATGTATCGGTCATGAACCCCCTTCATTAAAGGTGGAGCCTTGAGGTGTATTTTCCACGTGAGAAGAGGCCTCACTAACACATAATGATTAGCGACATATTTGTAATCCTATGTGGTTGGCTTACATATGATCTTTGAGGAGCCTAGCTTCTTGACATATTTTCACCATTAGGAGATGTCTATTTTATCTTTGAATATAGAGACATCTACTTCTTTATATCCATGGATGATGTCTTCTTGTAGGTCATGGCCATTTTTAGCACAATTTGCTCTTCCCCCTTTGTCTTTAGGGCCTTTAGGTTATTAAGTTCTTTGTTCATGCTTGAGGAGGGTGGATTCTTGGTTGGCGATGGTTGGCAATGGTGGTGGGTTAGGTATAGGCTCTTTAGTTTTGTTGCATCCTGCATCTAGGTTGAGGTTGGTGTCTCCTCATGAGTTAGTGTAGAGGTTGCATGTGACAACAACCCTGCTTCCATCAATTCGGTAGATGACATTGATGGAATAAGATCATTTAAACTAATGTCTCATTGAGGCCATAAGATGAAATTGTTGATGGCTTGTGTAAGTTTCTTGGTACCCTCTAGAGTGGGGATATCAGAAGTCATCCTAGGAAGTCCTCATGTTGATGGAATAAGATCTAGAATGGGGATGTCTAGGAAGTTGTCCTCATGTCCTGGCATGACCATTGACACTTCTACCCCTATTTTATTCATCAAGAATGGGATTACCATGAAATGTTTAGCCAAGTAACACAAAGCCCATGGAACTTGTAATGAACAAATACTGTTAATACCATATGATATAAGTATGGAGCAAGCTCATGATTCGACAATATCATGAACTATATAGGGCTCCTTGTTTGTCGTATATCCAATATTATTTGGAATGATTAGATATTGTGGCGGATGTGTGATCATCTATTTACCACCCAAGGATTGTCTAGTGACCCTTTGCATATGTGGCAATTGTGTGCTCATCCATTGATTAGACACTGGACTCACCAATTGTTGCATCATTTGAGGATCAAGACTGGACATGAATTCAATCAAAATTTCCTTGAAGTTTTTATTAGACTCCTCCTTAAAATAATCTATAATACATTTCTTATATCATTCGTGTTTTTGTAAATAATGGACCACTCAAGGAATCCTTCTTTCTAGCCCAACCTAGATGGGATGCCCAACACATGATTAGGGTGAACCATGACTAAAGATATCCCTCCCCTTTCTAATTTGAATGATCGTTCCTTTTCCTTAGTTTCCACTATCAAAATGTTCTTGGCTGCTACATCCAAAATGTTCTTGGCTGCTTCACCAAAATGACAAACCAATATCACTTGTTGTGGTTTTCAAGCATGAAGCTAGTCCATGCTCCTTTCATCAAGGTCGTCAAATAGCATTGGTAACCAGTTGCCTTCCTTGCATCTTATTCTACCGTCTGTTTAAGGACATCTCGCTTGTAACCACCTATACCAAGGCAATGGTGATACTTTTTCTTCTTTACAGGTTTAGAACTGGCTTAACACTTAGAGAAGAATTCTTTTGATGTCTTCTTCTCGAAAAGTCTCTCGCTAAGATTATGTAATTTTTATGTGTTTATCTTTGTTGCGTCCAACCGATTCTTTGTAAACATGGTATCAAGTTTAGATGAATAACATACACCATTACATAAATAAACATATACCAAACAAACCATACTTATAGAAATGTCTAGAATAAAACTTAATTCATATTTATATTATTAGTCTACATGTATTGACATCCATTTGTTACAACATAAAATATAAACTCTGCTTTTTAGATTGCCACTAGTGAAAGCTACATGGAAGTTCGACTTCAAAAATACTTTACATAACATAGCTTAGAGGTAGTGATTTAACCAACTCTATGGAAATTAATTAATTAATTCTACCTTAAACATGTGTCTACTTTTAGTTTTACCTTTTCTTTCTAAAGAAAGAAAGGAAAATGTCATCATAATAATCAAAAGTCAAATAATTTTTATTAATAAATTAAACCACTGATTCGACTTCACTATTTGAATTATCATGAACACGAGTACTACTTATATTATCTCAATGTTAATAAAGCTTCTATTATTTATTTAGTGGATCTAAATGAACCTATGAGTATAAACTTCTAGACTAATTCTAAAAATTCATTATAAACAAAGTTAATTGTGAAATTACTCATCAAATGTTTTCATCACTAACATGTGGCATATCAAATTCTGTCATTCTTATTTCTAAACATAAATTCTAAAATAATTGTAAACAATTAACATACACCATATGACTGATACTAGTTCATCGCATACACTTAAAATCAATCGTTTACATACACATGATCTCCAAATCACATATCAAAAAAATAATTATAGAAATCATGATCTAATTCAAACATGACTTTGGAAATTAAATAAAAAATTGTGTTTTTCCACCTTGCTCTTGGATCGTGCACAGGTAACAATCGACAAATGAAGGGGAGGGGTCATCCACGACGAACGGCAGCGAGGGCATGGGCACGGCTGGGGCTGAGCGGGCGTGGCCGAGGCAGGGCGTGGGCACGGCGAGGCAGTGCACGGACGATCCGGCGACGGTGGCGAATGGTCCGGCGAGCAGTGGACGGTCCGGTGAGCGGCTCTGGCAAGCGCTGGCGAGCACATGTGAGGGAGAGAGAGGAGTGAGGAAGAGAGAGGGCTCGTGCGACAAGGGGGCCGGTTCTAGGGGCCTCGGCACCGGTTTATAGAGTGAGGGAGAGGGAGGTAGAGCGTCGGGGGAGAGGAGAAGCCGGTCAGTGACTTTAAAAGCCATTAATGGCGGCGACAGTTTCATGAGGGGAGAGGAAGTGGGGGAGGGGAAGGGGAAGGGATGGCAGGGAGATGGAGGGACGGCTGCCCGAACCGGTGTGCTGGGCGCCCGCGCGCGCGACGGGAGGAAGGGGAAGGAGGGGCCTGGGTGGGCCCCACATGTAAGAGAGAGAGAGAGAGAGAGAGAGAGAGAGAGAGAGAGAGAGGGAGGGAATGGGTTGTAGCTGGGCCGGTTTTGGCCTGGCCGAGTGGCTAGGATTTTCTTTTTTCTTTTTCTTTCGTTTTACAAAGAAATACAAATCAATATATTTTTAAATATTTCAAAAATCAAAATAATTGTACCAAAATTATTTATAATTAAAATATTTATTTTTGGACCAAAGTTCATATTTTAGTTAAATGGGTTTCACATAAAAGGGATTTTATAAAATCATCAATCAATTATGAGCAAACAAAAAATCATTCTCTAAAGATAAATGAGATCGAACACTTGATTTAAATTTCTACTTTACTCACTACTAGGTTTTAAATGACTATTAATATATTATTTTAAATGATGGATTTGAGGTGTTATAGTTTCAGCCTCGAATTCCTCTTTTGCTAGCTTTAGCTTAGCCTCGAGCGACAAAATTTGCTTATCCTTTTCAACATTCGAAGCTTCGAGCTCTGATACTTCTTTGTTGTTTCTTTGATCTTGCTTTCTCTTCGCTTATAGCCTGAATTTCAGTTCGGCTTTCAATGAAATCTTTTTCCAGAATCTTGAAAGATTTCTCCTTCAACGTTTCTTTTTGGGATACTTCACATATAGCTCGGATACTTTGGATCTAAGGCTAACTATCTTTTTTTAGGTAGCTTTGCCCTCAACATTTCTCTTGTTCTTCATATCCTTGCTCAGAAACAAGCCCTGTGAGATGTCAAAAAAGATAACTAAGTATTGTATCAACCTAACTTGAAGTTTAAAAGTAAAACCAATAGAAGTTACCTTTAGATGTGTGTAAGTCAGGAAGTCAGAGAAGTCTTCTAAGGACATGGTTGAAAGCATGGCCTCTAGCTTCAAAAAATCAATATTGTCCACCATTTAATGGCATACTTCTATCTCTAGGTTATCCGGGCAGCAATATAGATAATCGTTTGGCCCTCCCCCGAAGATGGTGGACCCCAAATGGTATCCAAGTTGTTCAACGTAGCAAATAGCTTCAGCCAGCTACTTTGCACCCATAACCTTACCAGCAGCATGGTGAACCCTATATCTCCGGCCACCCAGCTCTTGATCAATATGCCCCTCACCAACGGATGTATCATCTTCAATAGCCTTTTTGGCCACTCCAATTTTGCAGGCCCTTTACCTTTATCTTTCACCACCATAGGTTTTGAGGAGTCCATCTTCTCCTTGACCGCAACAATTGCTAAAGGTGTCACCGCTGCATCTGTCAGACCAACCTTCGGACTTCTCAATATAGCCACATCTGCAGCAGGCAATGTAACACCCTTCGGTATCAGAATTGTGCTAGCAGTATCTTTTTCCTCAGACTTCTCTTCATCAATATCAAAGAATGAGCACATTACTAGAGCTATATGTTCTTCCTTTTCCTCGCTTTCTGAGAGCAGCTTCAAAGGAATGACCTTTTGGGATATCAGAGCAATAGCATTCTCAATCTTTGATTCTTCAATTTCCACAAGAAGAATTTCCTCAGGTATGACCGGCACCTCAGCTTTGGGCATAGCCTGAAAAGATGAAAAATAACAAGAGATTAACACAACAAGTTTATAAGTGATGTAATAGATTCTAGAAAGCCCTTTTTGCTAGAATTTCCTCTGAAGCTTGAGGTGTCGACTCAGCCTGTATCTTCAGAACTTTGCTCCGCTTCATAGTCACTTTTCTCTTCCTTTTCTTTGAATCCTGAATCATGTTGGGATAGTCAGGATAGAAAAAGCTAATAGCATCAAAAACACAATTTGGTCGGCACCTTTTCCAGGCCGCAAAAGTCCATTGCAGAGCTTCGGCATCTGATTTACTATAGTTACCAAGTATTTCTTTGCATTTCACCTCAACATAATCTAACCATCCGCCACTAGGCTCCCCAAACTCGTCTTTGAACTTATATTTGTAGCAAAGTCTAATCAACCTAGGATCCATGTCTGAAGCATCTTTTTTCAGACATCTTTGGCATCTCCCATTCAACTCCTAGTGGCCATGTTTTAAATGCTAAAAACTCCTAAACAAGATCCCTTATTCCAATGTGTGTACAAACAACATTGAAAGCAACTATAGAGCCTGAGCTTTGAAGTTGATATAACATGTTGGTTTTTTATATCCGAAACATGTGACAATAGGAGTCTGGATGATTCCTTTCATATTAGTCCACTCATTCAAATCATTCTTCATATAAAACCACTCTCTTGCCCACTCATTCGGCCACTTTCTTTGGCATGCAAGAGCCAGGAACATTGCACCGCTTCGATAAGCAAAGTTATAATAACTAAAGTTATTGTGAAGACCTCTAGTTGCCTTTGTCTGAAAGTGTAATTCATTGATTTGGCTGAAGGCCTCACAGAAAGCTTCAGCATCAAGCTCAATGCCCTAGCTCCACACAGCCCAAATAAAAATTACTAAAAGCACTATGGCGTTTGGTGTAAGCTGGTGAAGATATATGTTAAACCTTTTCAAAATAGCAACTATTGTCTTATGCAAAGGAAATCTAAGCCTAGCTTTTAGAAAACTTCAGAACACAACAACTTCATTCTCCTTTGCCTTCATCACTAAATCATCGCCTCCTAGCCGCACCCAATCGAAATTGTCAATATAACCAAAGCAGTTAAGTACCTCAATGTGTCCTCCTTCAATTTTTTATTTCCCGAAGTTCATGTGACTTGGCTTCGTAGTACAAATGGTAGTGCTATCTTCTTCGATATCAATGTCACAAGGCATGACACCTGAAAGAAAAGTTAAATTTTGCATAGAGCTTATCCCAGGCACCGCCACTATTTCTAAAAGAGCCTACGGTGTCCAGGCCAGATTAGTGGAACTCAAGAAGTGGATAGACGAGTTGTTGGAGAAGGGTTACATCAGACCCAGCACCTCACCTTGAGCCGCCCCAGTGTTGTTTGTGGAGAAGAAGAACGATACAAAGAGGATGTGCGTAGATTATAGGGCTATGAATGAAGTCACCATCAAGAACAAGTATCATCTACCCAGAATAGAAGATCTGTTTGATCAGATGAGAGGATCCCGTGTGTTCTCAAAGGTAGATCTAAGATTAGGTTATCATTAGCTTAGGATCCGGCCTTCGAACATACCGCGAAGATGACATTCACCACCAAGTATGGGCTTCATGAGTACACAGTTATGTCCTTCGGATTGACGAATGCGCCCACTTTCTTTATGTACTTGATGAATAGCGTGTTCATGGACTATCTGGACAAATTCATAGTGGTGTTCATCGATGATATACTCATATATTCCCAGAATGAGGAAGAGCACGAAGAGCATTTGAGGATGGTGTTGCAATGGTTACAGGATCATCAGTTGTATGCCAAGCTAAGCAAATATGAGTTTTGGATCAGCGAAGTCCTGTTCTTGTGTCACATCATAAACTGAGACAGGTTAGCTGTGGATCTAAAGAAGGTGGCAGATATTCTAGACTGGAAAGCACCAAGAGATGTCTGTGGGATCAAGAGTTCCATTGGAATGGCCGGATACTATCAGTGTTCCATTGAAGGTTTCTTCAAGATTGCCAGACCAATGACAACCTTGCTGGCGAAGAAAGTTGGATTCAAGTGGACCTTAGAGTGCCAAGAGTCCTTTGAAGCACTAAAAAAGAAGTTGACTACAACACCTGTGTTGATCCTACCTGATGTTCACAAGCCATTCTCATTGTTTTGCGATGCTTCTTACACTGGTTTGGTATGTGTGCTAATGCAGGAAGGGAGAGTGGTGGCATACTTGTCTCGGCAGCTGAAGATTCATGAGAGGAATTATCCCACACACACCTGGAATTGGCAGCAGTGGTTCATGCATTGAAGACCTGGAGGCACTATCTATATGGGCAGAAGTGTGATGTTTACACGGACCACAAGAGCCTTAAGTATATATTCACCTAGTAAGAGCTAAACATGAGGCAGCAAAGATGGCTGGAGTTGATCAAAGACTATGAGTGTAACACCCCAGGTGTTTATATTCCGCTCGACAACGAGTACGGATTTAAGCACGCAATATCAGTGGATAAAACGGATTTTTAACTTTTAATCATCCTCGCTTATCACGATTTTAATATCGCATCTGTTCCGTTTGTCGCGAGTGCGACATCATTTTTACTTCTATTTATTCAGGCTCTTCCAAAATTTTCGTGATGTTCGGAACATCGTCGTTCCGAAAATCGGGCGTCCGATGATTATTTAAAATTCGTCGCTCGCGCGAATACGAAATCGTAAGCTCGACCCACTCTTACGATTTTGATCCACAGCAAATTTATTTAGAACTCGACGAATAAAGTTTCGGGGCAAAATAATCCGAATCGCACATCATCCGAGAGAAATCGGGCGTGAGGTTAATAATTCAGATATGGTTTTGGCTAATTTTAGTCGAATCCCATAGAACAAATTCTCGAATATGAAATCCGTCTTATTCGGGCCGTCGTTTCTCATCCCGATCCAAAACTTTGGATATAAATAACGGCGCAAACTCATCTGATTCCAAAGCATTCGCTAAATCAAAACCATGTCATCCTTACTGTCTATATTGTATGCATTGTTAAGAAAATTAGAACCGAGCTGAGTATTCATAACTAATCTGTTTCCCTGTTCAGACTGCGGATAAAATTATTTGCTCTAAATTAAATCAAGCGTGGTCTATACTTGTTGACGGATATCTTTTGTTTTGCCCGGTTTACATCTCGTGCCGAGTTAATCAGAGAATTAAATTATCTTTGTGTTATCGTGAAAAGAAAAATATCTTCTATCTCTCGTCCCCACCGTTACCTTAATATTTTCTCAAAGCTGTACACTCTCTCTTCCTTGTCTACATGTCGAGTCTTTAAAAAAAATTCACGAGCCAATCCTATCTCCTGCCGCGTGGTGGAGATATTTGTTCTCTCTCCCGTGGCTCACATGGATTCATCCCCTTTATTCCCAATTCTTATCCGCTCAGCCTGTATGGATTTTTTTTCTTCACTGCAGCTTCCGCAGCCCGTCTCCACCGTCTTCGGCATAATTTTTTCAAAGCGCGTGCTTATCTTCTTCACTGCGCTCAGATTTTTCCTGGCCGCCGCCGTTTCCCTCGCTCTCATCCGCTCGGCGGATACAAATCCCGCCGGCCAGGTCCTGTCTTGCTCGCCGTGCCCCTGTTGCGAGCTTGCCCCAGGCGCTAGGCATCTCTCCATACCGCGCGCATCCTCTCAGCTGAGCCGCTCGCTCTGCTCTCTGCTCACCGCGGCTCTTCCCCAAGTCTGGTGCCATGGCGCTCCATTTTTGTTCTTGCGCATGAGCTCTGCATCTCCCAGCTCGCCCAGCTTTGGTGGTCATCGTCTCCACCTCGACCTGAGCATCGCCGTGGAGTCCCTACTTCTTCGGCTTTTCGTGGCGCTCTCTCTCTGGCGCGCTCGTCCGCCCCTGCTCCACTGCGCCGAGCAGCTCTCAGCCGAGCCCCTTCCCCTAACCTCCCATGGCGGCTCTCTCTCTTTCATCTCTGATTCCCCATCTCGCGCAGCTCCCTGTCGAGCTCCCATGGCGCGCCCTCCCTTCCTCTTCCCTGCTTGTCGGTTCTCCTTGCCGAGCTCCCCTACACGCTGAACTCTCAGCCATGGTGCCTATCTCCTCAGTCCTCTGGGCCACCGCTTCCCCATGCCGCTACTTGCTCTACTCGTTTTCTTCTCACCAACCATGGCGTCGCGTCTGCTCTTGCCCAGCCACGCGTATTTCCTGCCGCGCCTGGATCCTCTCCCCTCTGCCCTGGCCGCTGTGCCCTCTGCTCCAGCCGTGCCATGGCCGCCGTTCCCCGGCCAGAGTTTCTTCTAGCTCGGATTTCCCCTCTCCAGCGCTCATCTCCCTCCTCTCGGTGCTCGGCCGACTGTTTGCTCGCCGAGCTCGTCCATCCGTGTCGTGCGCTGTTCTCTGTGCGCGGCAGTGCCCTCTGCTCGGATTTCGCTTGGTCGCCTGCTGTTCCCAGCGCGCGCCTATTTCCCCTGCCGCTGCTCCCTGTTCCCGGCTGCCGAGCTCCCTCGCCTTCAATCCTTTAGCCATCGCGCCCCTCAGCTCGCTGGCCGTGACCTCGCCAAGGTTTTTTTCCATGGCCAGCTCACTGCTCAACCCAAACTGAGGTCCTATACGAAACAGCACCTCCCATGGCCGCTGCGTCGCGCTCCTTGTGCTTGCGCAGCTGAACGCTATACTGCGCAGTGTTTTGTCCGATGTCGAGCTTAGCTCAGTCTCTGTTTCTCTGCACACGTCGAGTTCCTTGCCGCGCGCTGAGCTTTCTGTCGGTCTCCAACTCGCCATGGTGTCCAACTCTTGTACCAACCGTGACCTATGCTTGGTCTTCCTAGCTGCATTGACCTGCGTCGACCTCTGCTCGCTTCGCTCGGGATGTCGTGCTGGGTCGCTCCATACTTGGTGCACACCCAGCCGGGCGTCGCGATGTTGTGCACCATGTGTCACCAGTCATCCTCATCCTCACCATGGCCAGCAGCTTCAAAAACATGGACGCCCAAGCCTTTTCCCCATCTTTCACGCCCACCTCGGTCTTCATCCTCAACCTTTGCCAGGAATTCGGTTAAATGGGCGAACCAGAAGATCTCCAGAATTTTATGGATGAAGAAGAAAATAAAGTCGAAGAGTGACGCTCGCTACATGCTCAACGAAAGGCGTGAACCGAAGATTTATCACTATTCCTCAATTGCCGAATTAAATTTTATTGAGGTGAGTGATTCGCTACTCCTCCATAATAGATCGAAGCATGGAATGGTTTCGTATATTAGATGCGATAATTTTCTTGTCGTGGTTAGGATGCGTTGTGGCTGTATTAAATATTCGTTGATGTATCATATGTGCGATGTATGTTTGAATTGGTGACGAGAAGGATAGGTCTAGTATTTTTATTGACTAGCCATCATATTTTTCAGGATTATGCTAGTTTTGTTTATTAAGATGTAGTCGATGCTCGGCTCTAGTAGTCATTATTTTCTATGTTCGGTGACCGATTAAATGTCTTAAGTTGATGAGAACGTAGATTAGACAAGGAGTGCTTAGGTAGACGTGTAGGTCTAGTACGCTTGAATCAGTTCTATGTTTACGACGTGAAGTATAACGATGATGCGTGGAATAAATTTAGTATTTAATTAATTAGCTGATGAATTGTGTTTAGGTTAATTATGTTTAATGTGTATAGTTTGTTAGTCGTGATGTTTGTGTTAGGTTCGAGAAGCATAATTATTGCGCTTAGTCGTACGCTAATAACTAGTGTTTCCGTATGAGATAGTTCAACGCCTCACTGTTAGGTGTTTTATTCGCTATCGTGTAGCACTATTTAGATTTGCGATATTCCTGTTTATATGCATTCATGTGCATTATGCAAATCATTTAGGTACGTTAAATAATCACGTGATGCGGAAGACAAGCCAAGTCGATCCCAAGCGCGGGCTAATCCGCAGGATGATGCTGATGGATAAACCTGAAGATGTTCGCCAAGTGGACGTCGTCTAACAACACTAACCTAGTGTTACTCAGGCAAGCCCCGGTGCATTTGCCACCTCCCTTGATATTTTTAAATCTTTCTCACTTGCTTGATGCATTAGGTGATAGGAGTTGATTGCTAAAACAATTCCTGCATTACCTTCCTTGAATTTGATTACCTTCCTTGATCACCTGTTTTACAAAAGCTTTTTGATGCTTAGCTTTGCTTTAGAAAAACAAAAGGTTTTGTTTTTACAAAAGATGTTGTGGCAAAAGTGGGTGGGATGTTTTAAAAAAAAATAAAACTTGATGGTGGATCCATCATGGCCGTGATGGATTCAACATCGGAAAAGATGTACCTCTGCCAGGTACCAAGTTTTGGGTTAAAAAGATTAAGCTGAGACCGGGCGGGTGACTTGCACGAGAAGAGAGTCTCGGTGTAGTGTCTCCGTCTGAGTCGGTTAAGGACCTTGTCGATGTAGGCTTGATGATCGAGGACCCTTTAACTGGTCACATGCCTCGTCATGGGTAAGCCTTGCCTCGGGCAGACTAAGGCCGGAATAAGATAACACGAAATGGGAGTGGAGCGGTGGCGAGAGTAGCGTGTACCCTCCGTGGCAAGAGGCTGGACGGTGGTGTATCTGTGCTCTCGGTTTGCGTGAACCTGATCCGGTCTTAAGAACCCCGGTGGCGGGTTGACATATGCAAGGGTTAAGTGCTACATATGTCGTGTGATTGGAGATCCTCAGCTGAGTATAATCGATTCGGATCGCCGTACCTTCGCGGTTATGAAGACTTGGTCACTGACTTACACGTAGCAATCCAGTGAAGATGAAGGGTTGATAAGAAATTGGCTAGTGAAGGTCAAGTGCTTGAACTAGGGTAGACAGAACTCTAGATGCAGGTAATTTTACATAATCTGACAATAAAATTGGATTTTAAGGATCCACTCGTAGTAAGCTTTTCTGCAAAACAGAGTCTTTGATTCTTGATAAGCCATACCTTGACTCCCTAAAGCCAGCATTCCCTTGAGAGTCTTTTCTTTAGTCGGGTAAGTCTTGCTGAGTAATTCCATACTCAGGGTTTTATTCCCTGTTGTTTTTCAGGTTCTAACTTTGTGATGCTATTGATGGTTTTAAGTGCCGGTGGGCTCGGCCTTCTTATAAGTCTAAGTACTCCTTCTATACTTCTTATTGAGGATGGTCATTTGAGCTAGCATATATTTCAAACTTATACTTTGTAACCACTCCGATAAAATAATATAAAATTTTTGTAACCTGTAAAATTTGGTAATAGTATTTCCGCTGCAAAAATGATGGTGTGTGTGATTTGTATTACTTAATCCCGCGGTTCTGGTTGAAAGTGGTTTATCCGATGTCCTTGGGGCAATCGGACAGATCCTGTTAAGTTATCTGGTGCACATGCATAGCCGTCTAAGGTCTTTGGGACAAGGACAGGTGCATGTGGGCCCAATAACTTGGAGGTTCTGCCACAGGCTGGTATCAGAGCTGGATTAAGTATATACGGTCACATACGTATTTTCAAAACAAAAGTTTTGGTTTTAAAAAACCTATTTTTAACTAAACACATTGTTTGGCTTTGAAAAACAGTTTTGAAAAACTATAATGCTAGCGACATCCTCTGTTAAGCCCTAAACTAAGGACTATCAGGTGGCTTAGTTGAAAACCATAACCCACAACCGGGTGGGTATTGCATACATGTGTATTGTTATTTTTGAGGCCATTCAGTTCTGAATGGATCGACGCTCAGGTAAGGTGAGATGTGAGAGCATGACCGAACAACCGTCGGTCTAGGGAAGAGTATAAAAAGCGCTTGATTATATACATGTTACACATATGTATATATGAAGGCTGCGATGTGGAGTAATTATTTTTCTGGGAATGCAGTATCCCATGAATTTGTATAGGTATACAGACATGGGAATACTGAGAAGTGTAATGTACTTATAACGACGCACCTACGCTCAGGTAAGAAGGTGAGTTACCATAATGAGTTGCCCTATGGTTAAAGTGTGGCAACGGCGCCTATGCGTGGCTCGGCGCTTAATGATGAGCTGGCCTCCATATAGCAATATATGGAGTATAAACTGTGATAAACTGTCATGTGTGACTTGCATCATTGGGAATTGGGCTGTAATGGATTTTCTGCAGGTACACTAACCTCGAAAACGTATGTGTAGCTGACGACTAGCAAAATACCGTGAGAGTCATAAGTATGCCACCGAGATAGAACGCTATCGCCACATTATGTTGGCAAAATCAGTGAGGACGTATAGGACGAGCATGCATCCTGATTGTTGCATCATGTTTGTCACCTATACACCCAAAATGCTCCTCTCATCTTTATTCCAGTAACCATTGATTGTAGATAATCTAGTGTAATGTGAATTATGAACTTCGATGAAGTCGTTGTCCTTTGTTCTTTAGGTAATATATTTAGGTGTTATATATGTGTTTGCTCTAGTGTTTGATGTACTGATAGAAGGTTAGTAGTTCGTTTGCTTAAACCAAAAAACTAGGTCATATTCTTATTTAGTGAACCATGCCCAAATTTGAATTGTCCATTATTACTCCATGACAAAGCCCATACAAATGAATGCTTAGATAATTTCCTTATTGGACATAAAATTGTATCTAAGCTTAAAACAAGGATCTCAAGTCACGTCTCCTTCTAGAGCCATTCCCTTATTCAGTTGATGCAGGTTGAGGTCTCTATTGTATTTGGCCTCTCCTTGAGGATTACCTTGTTGCTTTATCAACCTAACCTAGGAAAGGTATGTCTGACCATTTTCTTGAGCTTGATGCCTTTGGTTTCCTCCTATCTCTCAAAGGCATACCAACTTAATCTTATGATTGTTTTCCCTCCGTATCTAATCAGATACTAATCCTTGACTTAGTAATCGTGCGATGTGCATAGAGATATGCTTGGGGCTGAATTGACAGTCTCCCATCGTACTCCTTTCATCAAGTTTAGGTTATGGCCATGCCTTGTTCATTTCATCGGGCCATGATCTATTTGGCCCTCTACTTGTAACCATTCTTACAGGTGGAGTATCTCTTTGTATATTGTCACCCTTGTCCAATCCATTGGTGTCGCGCGAGATTTCTTATTGATTGCATCCGGTATTGGCGTTATGACTAAAATTGATGATACCGCGACGAAACCGGGGGCCTTCTGTGTGTGCGCACACACGGTTGTGCTGCTCGGTACACGCTAGTATCACAGTTGGCAGTCATAATCCATTATGAGATTATATCGATATGTTATCTCTGCACAAATTGTTCTTACCACATGAGATTCATTATTGGTGCCAGTTTTATAATGGTGTCATGGTTAAGGATTTATGGTACCGCGGCGAAACTGAGAGCCTCCTGTGAATGCGCACACAGGATTCTGCTGCTTGGCGCATGCTGGTACCAAGGCCTCTGGTCATGATCCATTGTGGAACTACACTGATGTGTTATCTCCCGTAGATCTCTTCCTTGAAACAATAATCAAGCAACATCTATCCTCTTTGTTGGATCAAAAGGGCATACCACTTTTAGGTGTGATCACTTTTCTTTTGATCTTGGTAGTGACTACTCATACAAGTTCCCTTTACATCCTTTGTATAAATGAGTTTGTTCATTCGCTCTTTTATTTAATCCGTGTATTCTCTAACCAAGCCAGTTCATCTCGCATGAAGAAACGGATGAACAACCTAACCAAATGGATTTCTGCCCAAGTGCATGATCAACGGTTAGTATGAGTGAGCTCTCGACCGTTGGCTTACCGATGGTACTGAGAGAACCTACTCAATGTCAGAAGTAGTTCAACAAGTTGGTTTTGACTAACTTGTAACTGCATTTGAAACAAAGGTTGAGTTTAGAGATCGTTTTATCGATTTGCCTAAACTCACTTTGGTCTAACCCACTCTAAAGGAAGTACTTGCAAAAATCAAGTTAAGCCGACTGGTAACAACCTAGTCATCACTCTAGTCATGCCTCGATCGCGTCACGTGTGCTTTTCCAGCATGTGTGATCAAGTCGAGCCGTGCTAAGCATTTGATGAAATAGGTTGGTCGTGAAGTCAACATCAACGAAACTCTTCATTGATATTTTCTCAAGTCCCTATCATTTTTCTTGAACTTGGATTTTCTGGCTAGCCACGGGTCAACTGTGATGTTATTCGACATTCACACCCGTCTCGTGTGCTATGAACTTATCGTGACAACTTGTTGGTAAACCTCTTTCTGTGTGTTTTACCCAAGATGGTGCATCTGATTCTGTTTGGGTAAGATCGCGTAATTGCCACTCGCTCAACAGACTCAGATAGTACAGTGTCATCAGAAAAAGCAAACTGCACACATGGAACCTTATGTGTTCCTCTGGTAGACATCGTCTCTATTGGTGGACATTTCTAAATTAGCCTAAGGCGATACATGTTATGTCCACTAGAGAAACCACATCCTGAGACACTCGCTTTCGCTTCGGACTGTCTTAAGGTTACCGCTGATATGGATATGGGTTACATGCTTCTCTACTCTTGAAAGTCTTTCGCTCCGAATCTCGGGACGAGATTCTTTTAAGTGGGGAGGGCTGTAACACCCCAGGTGTTTATATTCCGCTCGACAACGAGTACGGATTTAAGCACGCAATATCAGTGGATAAAACGGATTTTTAACTTTTAATCATCCTCGCTTATCACGATTTTAATATCGCATCTGTTCCGTTTGTCGCGAGTGCGACATCATTTTTACTTCTATTTATTCAGGCTCTTCCAAAATTTTCGTGATGTTCGGAACATCGTCGTTCCGAAAATCGGGCGTCCGATGATTATTTAAAATTCGTCGCTCGCGCGAATACGAAATCGTAAGCTCGACCCACTCTTACGATTTTGATCCACAGCAAATTTATTTAGAACTCGACGAATAAAGTTTCGGGGCAAAATAATCCGAATCGCACATCATCCGAGAGAAATCGGGCGTGAGGTTAATAATTCAGATATGGTTTTGGCTAATTTTAGTCGAATCCCATAGAACAAATTCTCGAATATGAAATCCGTCTTATTCGGGCCGTCGTTTCTCATCCCGATCCAAAACTTTGGATATAAATAACGGCGCAAACTCATCTGATTCCAAAGCATTCGCTAAATCAAAACCATGTCATCCTTACTGTCTATATTGTATGCATTGTTAAGAAAATTAGAACCGAGCTGAGTATTCATAACTAATCTGTTTCCCTGTTCAGACTGCGGATAAAATTATTTGCTCTAAATTAAATCAAGCGTGGTCTATACTTGTTGACGGATATCTTTTGTTTTGCCCGGTTTACATCTCGTGCCAAGTTAATCAGAGAATTAAATTATCTTTGTGTTATCGTGAAAAGAAAAATATCTTCTATCTCTCGTCCCCACCGTTACCTTAATATTTTCTCAAAGCTGTACACTCTCTCTTCCTTGTCTACATGTCGAGTCTTTAAAAAAAATTCACGAGCCAATCCTATCTCCTGCCGCGTGGTGGAGATATTTGTTCTCTCTCCCGTGGCTCACATGGATTCATCCCCTTTATTCCCAATTCTTATCCGCTCAGCCTGTATGGATTTTTTTTTCTTCACTGCAGCTTCCGCAGCCCGTCTCCACCGTCTTCGGCATAATTTTTTCAAAGCGCGTGCTTATCTTCTTCACTGCGCTCAGATTTTTCCTGGCCGCCGCCGTTTCCCTCGCTCTCATCCGCTCGGCGGATACAAATCCCGCCGGCCAGGTCCTGTCTTGCTCGCCGTGCCCCTGTTGCGAGCTTGCCCCAGGCGCTAGGCATCTCTCCATACCGCGCGCATCCTCTCAGCTGAGCCGCTCGCTCTGCTCTCTGCTCACCGCGGCTCTTCCCCAAGTCTGGTGCCATGGCGCTCCATTTTTGTTCTTGCGCATGAGCTCTGCATCTCCCAGCTCGCCCAGCTTTGGTGGTCATCGTCTCCACCTCGACCTGAGCATCGCCGTGGAGTCCCTGCTTCTTCGGCTTTTCGTGGCGCTCTCTCTCTGGCGCGCTCGTCCGCCCCTGCTCCACTGCGCCGAGCAGCTCTCAGCCGAGCCCCTTCCCCTAACCTCCCATGGCGGCTCTCTCTCTTTCATCTCTGATTCCCCATCTCGCGCAGCTCCCTGTCGAGCTCCCATGGCGCGCCCTCCCTTCCTCTTCCCTGCTTGTCGGTTCTCCTTGCCGAGCTCCCCTACACGCTGAACTCTCAGCCATGGTGCCTATCTCCTCAGTCCTCTGGGCCACCGCTTCCCCATGCCGCTACTTGCTCTACTCGTTTTCTTCTCACCAACCATGGCGTCGCGTCTGCTCTTGCCCAGCCACGCGTATTTCCTGCCGCGCCTGGATCCTCTCCCCTCTGCCCTGGCCGCTGTGCCCTCTGCTCCAGCCGTGCCATGGCCGCCGTTCCCCGGCCAGAGTTTCTTCTAGCTCGGATTTCCCCTCTCCAGCGCTCATCTCCCTCCTCTCGGTGCTCGGCCGACTGTTTGCTCGCCGAGCTCGTCCATCCGTGTCGTGCGCTGTTCTCTGTGCGCGGCAGTGCCCTCTGCTCGGATTTCGCTTGGTCGCCTGCTGTTCCCAGCGCGCGCCTATTTCCCCTGCCGCTGCTCCCTGTTCCCGGCTGCCGAGCTCCCTCGCCTTCAATCCTTTAGCCATCGCGCCCCTCAGCTCGCTGGCCGTGACCTCGCCAAGGTTTTTTTCCATGGCCAGCTCACTGCTCAACCCAAACTGAGGTCCTATACGAAACAGCACCTCCCATGGCCGCTGCGTCGCGCTCCTTGTGCTTGCGCAGCTGAACGCTATACTGCGCAGTGTTTTGTCCGATGTCGAGCTTAGCTCAGTCTCTGTTTCTCTGCACACGTCGAGTTCCTTGCCGCGCGCTGAGCTTTCTGTCGGTCTCCAACTCGCCATGGTGTCCAACTCTTGTACCAACCGTGACCTATGCTTGGTCTTCCTAGCTGCATTGACCTGCGTCGACCTCTGCTCGCTTCGCTCGGGATGTCGTGCTGGGTCGCTCCATACTTGGTGCACACCCAGCCGGGCGTCGCGATGTTGTGCACCATGTGTCACCAGTCATCCTCATCCTCACCATGGCCAGCAGCTTCAAAAACATGGACGCCCAAGCCTTTTCCCCATCTTTCACGCCCACCTCGGTCTTCATCCTCAACCTTTGCCAGGAATTCGGTTAAATGGGCGAACCAGAAGATCTCCAGAATTTTATGGATGAAGAAGAAAATAAAGTCGAAGAGTGACGCTCGCTACATGCTCAACGAAAGGCGTGAACCGAAGATTTATCACTATTCCTCAATTGCCGAATTAAATTTTATTGAGGTGAGTGATTCGCTACTCCTCCATAATAGATCGAAGCATGGAATGGTTTCGTATATTAGATGCGATAATTTTCTTGTCGTGGTTAGGATGCGTTGTGGCTGTATTAAATATTCGTTGATGTATCATATGTGCGATGTATGTTTGAATTGGTGACGAGAAGGATAGGTCTAGTATTTTTATTGACTAGCCATCATATTTTTCAGGATTATGCTAGTTTTGTTTATTAAGATGTAGTCGATGCTCGGCTCTAGTAGTCATTATTTTCTATGTTCGGTGACCGATTAAATGTCTTAAGTTGATGAGAACGTAGATTAGACAAGGAGTGCTTAGGTAGACGTGTAGGTCTAGTACGCTTGAATCAGTTCTATGTTTACGACGTGAAGTATAACGATGATGCGTGGAATAAATTTAGTATTTAATTAATTAGCTGATGAATTGTGTTTAGGTTAATTATGTTTAATGTGTATAGTTTGTTAGTCGTGATGTTTGTGTTAGGTTCGAGAAGCATAATTATTGCGCTTAGTCGTACGCTAATAACTAGTGTTTCCGTATGAGATAGTTCAACGCCTCACTGTTAGGTGTTTTATTCGCTATCGTGTAGCACTATTTAGATTTGCGATATTCCTGTTTATATGCATTCATGTGCATTATGCAAATCATTTAGGTACGTTAAATAATCACGTGATGCGGAAGACAAGCCAAGTCGATCCCAAGCGCGGGCTAATCCGCAGGATGATGCTGATGGATAAACCTGAAGATGTTCGCCAAGTGGACGTCGTCTAACAACACTAACCTAGTGTTACTCAGGCAAGCCCCGGTGCATTTGCCACCTCCCTTGATATTTTTAAATCTTTCTCACTTGCTTGATGCATTAGGTGATAGGAGTTGATTGCTAAAACAATTCCTGCATTACCTTCCTTGAATTTGATTACCTTCCTTGATCACCTGTTTTACAAAAGCTTTTTGATGCTTAGCTTTGCTTTAGAAAAACAAAAGGTTTTGTTTTTACAAAAGATGTTGTGGCAAAAGTGGGTGGGATGTTTTAAAAAAAAATAAAACTTGATGGTGGATCCATCATGGCCGTGATGGATTCAACATCGGAAAAGATGTACCTCTGCCAGGTACCAAGTTTTGGGTTAAAAAGATTAAGCTGAGACCGGGCGGGTGACTTGCACGAGAAGAGAGTCTCGGTGTAGTGTCTCCGTCTGAGTCGGTTAAGGACCTTGTCGATGTAGGCTTGATGATCGAGGACCCTTTAACTGGTCACATGCCTCGTCATGGGTAAGCCTTGCCTCGGGCAGACTAAGGCCGGAATAAGATAACACGAAATGGGAGTGGAGCGGTGGCGAGAGTAGCGTGTACCCTCCGTGGCAAGAGGCTGGACGGTGGTGTATCTGTGCTCTCGGTTTGCGTGAACCTGATCCGGTCTTAAGAACCCCGGTGGCGGGTTGACATATGCAAGGGTTAAGTGCTACATATGTCGTGTGATTGGAGATCCTCAGCTGAGTATAATCGATTCGGATCGCCGTACCTTCGCGGTTATGAAGACTTGGTCACTGACTTACACGTAGCAATCCAGTGAAGATGAAGGGTTGATAAGAAATTGGCTAGTGAAGGTCAAGTGCTTGAACTAGGGTAGACAGAACTCTAGATGCAGGTAATTTTACATAATCTGACAATAAAATTGGATTTTAAGGATCCACTCGTAGTAAGCTTTTCTGCAAAACAGAGTCTTTGATTCTTGATAAGCCATACCTTGACTCCCTAAAGCCAGCATTCCCTTGAGAGTCTTTTCTTTAGTCGGGTAAGTCTTGCTGAGTAATTCCATACTCAGGGTTTTATTCCCTGTTGTTTTTCAGGTTCTAACTTTGTGATGCTATTGATGGTTTTAAGTGCCGGTGGGCTCGGCCTTCTTATAAGTCTAAGTACTCCTTCTATACTTCTTATTGAGGATGGTCATTTGAGCTAGCATATATTTCAAACTTATACTTTGTAACCACTCCGATAAAATAATATAAAATTTTTGTAACCTGTAAAATTTGGTAATAGTATTTCCGCTGCAAAAATGATGGTGTGTGTGATTTGTATTACTTAATCCCGCGGTTCTGGTTGAAAGTGGTTTATCCGATGTCCTTGGGGCAATCGGACAGATCCTGTTAAGTTATCTGGTGCACATGCATAGCCGTCTAAGGTCTTTGGGACAAGGACAGGTGCATGTGGGCCCAATAACTTGGAGGTTCTGCCACAATGAGCTGGAGATACATTATCACCCAGGCAAAGCTAATGTGGTTGCAGATGCTTTGAGCAGAAAGAGCCAAGTCAACATGATGACCTCTCGCTCGATGCCATATGAACTAGCAAAGGAATTCGACAAGCTGAGTCTCAAATTTCTAAACAACACTCAGGGAGTGATAGTTGAGCTGGAACCCACTCTAGAACGAAATATCAAGGTTGGGCAAAAACATGATGAGAAGATCAATGAGATTCGGCAGCTAATCCAAGATGGGAAAGGCAAAGACTTTCGAGAAGACGTGGATGGCGTGGTATGGTTCAAATATAAGCTATGTGTTCCCGACATCAAGTCGATTCGGGAGCTTTTCCTCAAGGAAGCCCATGAAACAGCTTATTTCATACACTCTGGCAGTGAGAAGATGTACCAAGACCCGAAGAAAAGATTCCGGTGGTATGGTATGAAAAGGTACAGTTGTTAGAGAATTAAGGCAGAGCATCAAAGGCCCGCAGGTTTGTTGCAGCCGTTGTAGATTCCTCAATGGAAGTGGGATGAGATTGTGATGGACTTTATAGTCGGTTTGCCTCGTATTCAAGCCGGTTATGACTCCATCTAGGTAGTAGTTGACCACTTAACGAAGGCGGCTCATTTCATACCAGTCAAGACAAGCTACAGCAGTGCAGTATTGGCATAGTTATACTTGTCCTAGATTGTATGCTTGCATGGTGTTCCAAAGAAGATAGTGTCCGACCGAGGAACACAATTCACCTCTCACTTTTGGCAGCAGCTACATGAAGCCTTGGGCACGCATCTGAATTTCAGTTCAGCTTATCACCCGTAGACAAATGGTCAGACTGAAAGAACTAACCAAATCCTAGAAGATATGTTGAGGGCCTATGCTTTGCAGGACAAGTCAGGTTGGGATAAGAGGCTACCTTATGCAGAATTCTCCTACAACAACAACCATCTAGCCAGTTTGAAGATGTCACCGTTCCAAGCACTCTATGTGAGGAATTGCCGAACTCCATTGCACTGGGACCAGCCTGGTGAATGGCAGGTATTCGGTCCAGATATTTTGCTTGAAGCCGAAGAGAATATCAGAATGGTTCGAGAGAACCTAAAGACAACGCAGTCCAGGCAGCAAAGTTATGTCGACACCAGAAGAAGAGAGCTGAGTTTTGAAGTGGGAGATTATGTTTATCTGAAGGTGTCATCGATCAGAGGAGTCAGAAGGTTCGAAGTCAAGGGCAAATTAGCACCTTGATACATCAGACCGTACCAGATTCAGGCAAGACGTGGAGAAGTGCCATACCAGCTCAGCCTACCAGAGAGTCTGTCAGCAGTGCATGATGTTTTGCATGTGTCTTAGCTAAAGAAATGTTTGCGAGTGACAGAAGAGCAATTGCCAACCGAGGATCTCAAAGTCCAGGAAGACTTGACATATATCGAGAAGCCAACTCATATTCTAGAGACAACAGACAGAGTTACTCGAAGGAGCACCATTAGAATGTGCAAAGTCAAGTGGGGTCACCATTCAGAGGAAGAAGCAACCTGGGAAAGAGAGGATGATCTGAAAGCCAAGTATCCCGAGCTCTTTGCTAGCCAACCTTGAATCTCGAGGGCGATATTCTTTTTAAGGGGGACAGGTTTGTAACACCCTGAAGTTAGGGGTATAAAATTTCTTCTCTAATATCTACCGAATTAAGGTGTTACCTCTTTTCTCCTCTCTATAGATTTCTGTTCTCTTCCTTTTGATAGGATTTTTTGTATTTATTAGGGAGATGTATTAAAACTTTCATATATTAAACCTAGGGGAGACATGAATTGTTGCTTCATGCTGAGCTTAAACTTTGTTTTTGGTTGATGCACATGTTTGAAATATTCATATCTAAATTTGTGGTTTGGTTGGATTTGAATTCAATAGAGAAAATAAAAAGAAAATGAATTAGAAATTCAGAATAAAAAGAAAAGCAGAAAGCAGCCCAAACCCCCTCTCCCTCGGCCTTTCAGCTCGGCTTCGCGCTCCTGCGTGCCCACCCCTCTCTCCCTCTGCCCGGTGTGACCAACCTGTCGGCGCTGCTCCCCTCAGCCACGCGCGTGCTCTCGCTCTCTGCACAGCGGGCCCGACCCATCAATGTTGTACCATTTCCCCCACGCGCTCGTGCCTCTGCGCCGTGGACCCGCCCTGTTAGTCCCGTCTTCTCGCAACCGCTGCTGACCTCGCCCACGCACGCACGCCAAGAAAGTCGGCCATGTCACGCCCCACATTCCCTAGCTCCATTTTGAGCCCCACCCACCCGCTCTCTCATCCCTGCCTAATTTCACTCACTCCCAGCCTCTCTTGCACTCAGGCGTCGCCGCCCGTGCTCGCCGATGACCAGCGCCCACCATGCCGACCACCTGGCGCTCCAACCATCGTGCCAAGCCTCCCCAAGCACCGTCCCGAGGTAAAGAACCACCCCACACCTTTCTTGCACTGATTCTTTTCCCTTTGCGTCGAATTTGTGCTCGCCGGAGCTCTACCGCGCTGGTCTGCCGCACCCGCTTGGGGTCTGGTCGATTTAGCCCCGCTCTGTGCTTGCGCTTTGGACCTAGGCGTCCCACACCCTTCACTAGAGCTTGCGTCAGCCTCGACGCAACCGATCACCCCTCCCCATGCTCAGGATTGCTCGCCGGAGTACAACCGACCCGCCCGGAGCGTCCCCTCCACTGTCCATCCGCTTCTAGCCCCGCTCTCACGGCCAAAACCCCGTCATCAAGTTTGTCGGCGACCTCAGAATCCCCGGAGCCCACGCCTACCTTGTCTCCGGTGACTTCACCACCACGGACAGGAGCAGCGCCGGTCACCGTGCCGTTAACCCCTGGCACTTGATCTCGATCGCCCATCCCTGATCCAGCGGCCTAGATCATTGGATACCGGTTCATGCGCCCCCTACCCCTAGGTCCCACTCATCGCTCACCTGCACCCCTGGCGTAGGGCCCGACCGGTCAGCCCGCCCTTACCCCTGAGCCAGTGACTGCCTTGGCTCACCTGTCAGTGCTCGCCCGCGCGCGCGCACTCGCCCGCAAATCTAATCTCGGCCATTGATCTACGATCGAATGGCCGAGAGTGTCCTTTCGCATGGTAAATTTGTTAAAGAGCCCCTCAGTTTCT
Organism: Zea luxurians; assembly: GCA_029449295.1. Lineage (NCBI taxonomy): Eukaryota > Viridiplantae > Streptophyta > Magnoliopsida > Poales > Poaceae > Zea > Zea luxurians. The sequence continues at coordinate 213,670 of JAOPSE010000540.1, forward strand.
TAGAAATCAACCCACAGTCTGGTTTTCTTGTGCCTGAGTCCCTGGTTTCTTACAGAGAGACCCCTGGACTTTATTTTAATCACAAAAATAGGTTGAATTTAGGGTTTTGAATTCCAAAACTTGTAAAGTTCATATCTTTTGCATATGAACTCCAAATTGAGTAGTTCAAATTGCAAAATGTTCATAATGATATTTTCTATCTGTTAAATTATATTCATTCACTGTTTCCATGTCTCAATTTTGTGGTTAGTCTCTAGGTTAGTAGAAGGTTATAAAATATTTATTAGAGATAAAATAAAAGTAAAACCCTAGTGAATATTTATGTGCTTAAACTTGTAGACCTAACCTCATTTAATGTATGACCCCATCCTTGGAATAATTTTATTTAGGTAAATAATTTACTGAGATAGACTTAGTTAGAGAACAATAGACCAGTAGACATAGTGATCTATCCCAAAACCTAGATTTGCACCTGTGTGTCTTTACCTCTTTTATTGAACTTGTGTTCACTATGTTGCATATGTTTGGTGTACTGTTCTTTTGTCATTGTCCAAGTGTGTTGAATGAATGATTGTTTTGCCTAGACATGAGCAGTCCGAGGTTCCCGAGTGTGTTGCAGGAGACTTCCCTGAGCAGCAAACTGGTGAAGGCAAGTGTCCTCTGAACCATTATGTCCTACTTACTTTATAATTCATTGTCCCACATACCATGATCAGCCTAAGGATTTACTAGTGTTCTGTTTCTCCTGTCCTTGGTTATCATTTGGGAATTGGTTACTATGATTAGTATCATGCTACTGCTTTACTTTAATCAATGAACATGATGAGAACATTTATGATACGTTGATGATATCTTGATTATGATGATGATCATGTGATACTTTAGGGGACTTGGGTTGTTTCCCGAGTACCTCTCTGTAAGGACCTGTTCATTCGATGACCACTCGGGAAAACAGTACAACCATGAGGGTGGAATGGGACGCCCTTTGATGATTAATTGGATGAATCTAGGGGTGTAGTTTGCTTCGCCATAGTGTCGTCAATGGGGGCTGGAGCATAGTGCTTGCTCTGCTAAGGGTGGGTGCCGAGGTTCATTCGATTTGGTTTTGTTAGTCACCCACCTTAGGGAGGAGTACTGTGTTTGTACAACTGGCGAAACCTAACGGGTAACTACACACTAGGGGAATCTTTGTAAAGGCTACGTAGTGAATCCCTAGCCATTCACCTCGGTAGTGAAGATCGGGTCTGTACAACCTAGGCTAGGAAGGGATCATGACTCGTGGGTAAAGTGTGCGACCTCTGCAGAGTGTTAGAAACAGGTATATCAGTCGTGCTCACGGTTATGAGCAGCCTTAGGAGCTCATTTGATTGGAGTTACTCTTCATACTTTTATGATGATGCTTAATGGTGATGATTATATTTATGGTATTTGGTATTTCCTCTTGGAGGGAGTACTATCTAGGTTAATAACTTCGGATTATTGCTAAAACTTTGCTCTCTACTAGTAATAAATACCTCACCAACTAAAAGCAAATGCTTAAAGCTTAACCCCACATATAGCTAGTCCACTTTAGCCAAACGGGACATTTGCTGAGTACGTTGATGTGTACTCACCCTTGCTTAAAAACACCAAACCCCAGGTCGTCCCCATTGTAACTAGTGCTTAGGAGAAGATGAAGGCAACATGGAGGACTTTCAAGAGTTTCAGGACTTCGATGAGTTCTAGAATAGATTAGTGGCAAACCCCTAGTTAACTGCCTGTGAAGGCCTTATCTTACTGTGTTTTGTTCAGCACTTTGATGATGACTTAAGTTAATGACTTTGTGGATGTCTTGAACATCGTGATGTAATAAAGTACTTATTTCCGTTATTATTTTGAGCAATGTGTGATGATGTCCAACTATGTAATCGTTGTGTACGTGAATTTCTGATCCTGGCAAGTACATGGTTCGCATTCGGTTTGCCTTCCAAAACCGAGTGTGACATTATCCTTACAAGTGCTAAGACCCATTTTCCTCCTAGGCCACAAAGTGGATTTACATCATCTTGCAATTTGTCTTCAAGCTCTTGTATTTGTTTAAATGCTTTGATGAAGATAATATCTAATTTGCTACCAGTGTCGACTAAGACATTATGGATGACTGTCATACCCGGTTTTAGAAGGCAAACTGAATGTGAACCATGTACGTGCCAGGATCAGAAACTCACGTACACAGCGATTACATAATTGGACATCATCACACAATGCTCAAAATAAATAGCGGAAAGGTACTTTAATTACATCAAGATGTCCAAGACATCCACAGAGTCTAATACATAACCATTGTCTTTAGCATAAACAGCAAAGTGCAGAGTAACAAAATGTAGAAGATAAGCATACATAGGCAGCTGACTGGGCGTTGGTCACTAAGAATAAACTAGAACTCGTCGTATTCTTAGAACTCCTCAAAGTCCTCCATGTTTCCAGCATCACTTGCTGAGCACTGAGTACAGTGGGGACAACCTGGGGTGGGGGTGGTGTGTAAAGCTAGGGTGAGTACACAACAACGTACTCAGCAAATGTAGGGCTGGACGAAATACTCGTGGCTCGATAACTCGCTCGACTCGGCTCGTTAGTAGCTCAGCTTGACTCGACTCGTTTTAATTTTGTAGCGAGCCAAGCTAGCATTTTAGCTTGGTTCTCTAATGAGTCTGCTCGGGTTAGCTCGTGAGCTAGCTCGCGAGCCAAACGAGCCAAGCCACAACACAAGTTTGTCTAGTCGTTGGTGTCGTCTCATCTCTCATAGTCTTGTTTTCTCGTAGTTATGATCTGTGATATGGACATGTGTAGTCATGCCATGTGCTTAAATTTTTGCATTATTGCATGGCTACATACCTACATTGCATATTTAATATTTGATTATTGGTTATGGTTTTGTGAACTTTGTTTCTAGCAGCATATGATGTTAATCTTGTGCAATAAAATATTACATGTTTGTAAAATGGATGATGAATTGCTTTATAATGATGCTTGTTGCTATCTTATTATAATAAGGGTTTGTAAATATATAAGTTAATAAATATTTGGTTATTTAATTTAATATTAAAAGTTAGAAGCTAGGACCATGATATGATAATAATACTATAAAAGTTTTGGGCTTGTAGTTTTAAACACTTAAAATATGATTTTTCAGTTATATATATATTTATGTACATAGATCTTTGTATTTAGCTGTGTAGCTCGCGAGCCTAACGAGCTGGCTCGAGCTTCCTAACGAGACGAGCCGAGCTAGATGTTTAGCTCGTTAGTATAACGAGCCGAGCCGAGCTGGCTCGTTACAGTAACAAGCCATAACGAGCCGAGCCATAACGAGCCGAGCTGGCTCGATATCCACTCCTAGCAAATGCTCTGTTTGGCTAAAGTGGACTAGCTGTATGTGGGGTTGAAGTTAAGCAGTTGCTTTTAGTTGGACAGTATTTATTATTATTAGTAGAGCCAAGTTTTAGTAATAAACCCAGTTATTACCCAAAAGTACTCCTTCAAAAAGAGGAAATACCAGAGATCAGATTTATAACATCATTGTTAACCATCATCATAAAAGTATCCAAAGTTCTTCTAATCAAAGAGGATCCCAAGGTCGCTCATAACCATGAGCTCGACTGATATACCAGTTTCAAACACTCTACAGAGGTTGCAATATTTACGCACGAGTCGTGAACCCTTTCCAGCCTGGGTTGTACAGACCCGATTTTCACTACCGAGGTGAATGGCCAGGGATACACTACGTAGCCTTTACATAGACTCCCTTGGTGCATAGCTGCTCGTTAGGTTTCACCAGTCGTACAAACGCAGTACACCTCCCCAAGGTGGGTGACTAACAAAACCAAATTGAATGAACCTCTGCACCCCCCTTGGCAGAGCGAGCACTACGCCCCAGCCCCCATTGACGGCCCTCAGGCAAAGCCAACTACACCCCCAGGTTCATCTAATAAATCAACTAAGGGCGTCCCATTCCACACTCATGGTTGCACTGTTATCCCAGGTGGTCACTCCATGATCAGGTCCTTATAGAGAGGTACTCAGGAAAAAAGGCTAAGCCCCCTAGAGTATCACAATATCATCAGCATAAACAAGATAACAGTATCGTATCATAAATGTTCACATCATGTTCATTGATTAATGTAAAGCAAAAGCAAGATGCTAACCATGATAACCAAAAGGTACTTCAAGGACAGTGTAGATACAAAGCTAGTCAATCCTTAGGTTTCATAAAGTAACGCGAGACAGTGAATTATAGAGTATGTAGGACATGATAGGTCAGAGGACACTTGCCTTCACCAGGTTGTTGCTCAGGGAGGTCTCCAACAACACACTCGGGAACCTCGGACTGCTCGTTGTCTAAATAAAGCGAGCATGCATTCAATACATTTGGAAAGTACAGATGAACAACACACCAAACATGTACAACCATAGGAACACATCTTAAAAACTACACAATACTAAATAAGGAATAATGAGATCAAAGTATAACATGAACTATAACATACCCTAATTTCATTTAGAAATAAATTATTCTTTAAGTGTTGTCCATGATTACACAATCTAGTTCCATTTGTTTTACTGTGATCTAAAAGTTAGACCAGAGATAAATTCATGTAATACACATTATTAATCTTCACAAGATTAAATACACTTTAATCTTTAGGGTTTTCCTTTTATTTATTTTATTAAATAAATAAACCTACACCTATACTAGTTCATAATTAACCATAAAAATTAGAATGTGTAGACAGTAACTGGAATTAATTTATTTAAACAGAGAATAATCCTATGAACATTTTGCAATTTGAATCACTAAATTTGGAGTTCATATGCAAAAGATATGAAATAAACAAGTTTGGGAAATCAAAATATGAAAATAGGTCTAATTCTATGAATATTTAAAAGTCCAGGGTTCAATTTGCATGATTACAGGGGCCTGCGTGCGAAAACCAGGGACGGCGGGTTGATTCTGAACAAACCGAGGATCTCTTTAATAAAACTACCACGTGAAGGGTTATCGGGCGATTCAAATCGTTAGATCAGAAACCGACGACCGAGATTAGATCTACGGCAAAGAGCACGCGCGAGCGAGCGAGCGCTGACAGGCGGGCCTGGGGTTGTCAGCAACTGAGGGGAAGGGCGCATTGACCGATCGGGCCCAGCGCCAGGGGACATGGGTGCTGACAGGGGGGGATAGGCGCGCAGGGCGCGTGTGCGTGAAGCGATATCTCGTGATCTGGGCCATGCGATCATGATCGGACGGGGGAGATCAGAACGGGGAAGGGTGAACGGCTACGGGCGGCGCCGCTCCTCGCGACGGTGAAGTCGCCGGAGTTGGGGCAGGCGCGTGCTAGGGCGGTTTCGGGGTTGCCGGAGTGGGACAGAGATGGGGAGAATGACGCAGCAAACTCAGTGGCGGGGAAAAGGCCATGAATCCGAGGTCAAAGAGGGGGAATGGCGGGGAAGAGGTCTTGGGCGGGCCGGAGGAACTCCGGTGAGGGATTCTGGCCACAGGGAGAGGGCTTGAGGTGCGCTAAGGCCTGAGATAGCTTCAGCAGAGGGAGGGGTACCTTAGGGACCAACGTGGGGGCACTGGACCGAGCTAATTTGGCCGGTCACCACGCGGGCGCAGCGGACCGCCACGGCCGAACTCTGGTGAAGCCGAAATTGGCCGACGACAAAGCGAAATTGGGGAAACTGAGCACGGGTGTCTCACCTCGGGGCGGAGCTCGGGGTGGCTTGGCACCGTCTCCGGCGAGCTAGATGGCTGGGGAGGCAGGCGCGGGTCTCCGGCGAGGTCTGGCGGCGTGAGTAGAGCGCGAGCGGGAGCAGGACTGCGTGAAATGAGGCGGGGGAGTGAGTGTGGAAGCGGGCGGGGCTCAAAAAGGAGCTGGGGCGTGGGCAGAGCGACGTGGACGAGGATCCCGACGACGTGCGCGAGTGCGCGCTCGCTGATCCACGACGGGCGTGGGGAGGGCGGAGCTGACAGGGGAGGCCCACGGCGCAGAGAGAGAGGGAACGGGCGCGCGGGGGTAATGGCTTGGTGACTGGCGAACTAGGCCCGCGAGGTAGAGAGGGAAGAGAGGCGCGCGGGCGGGGGAAACCGGCACCGACAGCTCGGCCCCACTCAGTAGCGAGCGAGAGAGAGAGTAGAGCGCGGGGCGGACTGGTGCTGACTGGCGGGGTCCGCCTGTTAGGGGTGGCAGGCGCGCAGGCGCGGGCGCGCGCGGCTAGGCATGGTGGGCTGGTTTGGGCCAGAATGGCTTTTTCCTTTTTCCTAAATTTCCTAATTGCTTTTCTATTTCTTTTCTCTAGGGTTTTCAATCAAAATTCAATTCAAGTTTCAAATTCAAACTAATTCAAACATGTGCAACAATTCAAGGAATATTTAAGCTCAGCATGATGCAACATGTCATGACCCATAGTGTTTTGGCAAAAATAAATAAACAATCCCCCCTAACTTAAGCTAATTCTACTTAAAAGGGAAAAAGGGAGAGAGAATCTAGAGAGAGATAGAACCTAGGGTGAGAGAGAGAAGAGTAACACATGAATTTGGGTGATCATTGGAAAGAAATTTTATACCCCCAAATTCAGGGTGTTACAATGACAAACCCTTTTATCATGTAGGTGATTACCATAGCATCATTATGTTGGTAATCCTTGAGTTCAAGGTAATCTTGAGTGAATGTAATTGGAATGTGTGACCATTTGCACCGTATATATGAACCATGATGGGGGAATATGTGCTTTGAGGAAGGTACCATGGTGTTAACCGTTCAAGCTTAAGGAGGCTTCCTTCTTTCTGACTGATGCAAGTCATGTGTTGGATATTATGGTTGTCCGAAGGGTGGTTGCTCATATGATGGAGACCTCAGGAGATAAGGTTGGTGTAGTCCCCACTGACTAGACTTTGGATGAACCAAAGCATTGGATGCCCATGATTGGAGCTTTGGCTCTTGATGTTGAGCATGATGAGGGATAAATGGAGGGTAGTAGGACACCATGTGGTAGACTTCCTTTGGTGGGCTAGTTTGTGTTGTGGCTGCCAAATCCTCCTACTTCTGGATCATGATTTGGCAAGACTTTGCGGTGTGTCCCATATTTTCCGTACAAAAGACATAGTAGGTTCTTCATTGTTATATGTTTTGGTTGAATCGTTCCCCAAAGCTATGACCTTCCCTTCCTCCTATTGATGCTGAGGGACAATGAAAATTGTCTTATAAATGTTGTGAATGCCCATTCAAGGACTGAACTGGGTGTTGATGCTAAAATTGTTGTCCTTGAGACTAAGATTGTTTCTCTTCATGACGGCTTGGGTTCTAGATGCTTTGGACTTGCCTTGGATGAAACCTTCCTCCAAAGCTATTGGATAACTCTATGTACCACTGCACTTCCTATCTGTGCTGGCAAAAATCATTATCTTCCCTAATGTATTCATGCATTTTATATATAAGCTTCTTTAGAGAATGGGGTGGCTTCCATGCAAAATATTGCATTTGCAGGGTCTGGACAAAGTCCCTTAACCATTGCTTCAGTAACGATGTCATCAGATACACTTGGTGCCTGAGAACGAAGGCGAAGGAACCTTCGAGCATAAGATTGAAGGTGCTCATCTGAGCACACTAGAACAAAGTTTGGGTAGTTATGGGCTTCATCTACAAACCATGGAAGGTGGTGAGTAGAAGATCCTTCAACTTCTACCATGATGAGACCAACCTTTATAGAAGAGAAGAGCAACAAGTTTGTGCTACAATCATAACTTCCATGACAAAGGACTAGGCCATTAATGCTGCATTACCTCCATATGAGGATATTGTTGCTTTGTAACTCATCAAAAACTGCATTGGACCTGATAAGCTATCATACAAGGAGCTGAGGTGGTTTGTACAAAGCTGGCCATGGTGCTGCTTGAAGGTCCACTATTAAGGAGGATGCATTATCATAGATGAAGGCATCGTGGTTGTGACCTTCGAGATAAATGGCCCTTACATCATGGTGACATTGGGTTTCTACTTGTTTTTCCTCTTGTCTCTCTACGGGTTGGAATTCTTCATACGCTTAATCAATTTGTTGTTGCAGCCGAGCCACCCGAAGCATTTTTTCTTTTTGAGCTTCGTCATGTTTGTGAATGGCTTCGATGTTCTCGAACTCTTGATCGAGATCATCTTGTGGCGATAGGTTGATTGTCTTCCTCTTCTCTACCCTTTGTTCATTGTCTTAAGGAGGCTAAGTATCTTCTAGTTGCCTGTGATTCTGTGGAAGCACAACTGGAGTCCGCTTTGAGGGCATGACGAGTGGATGTGGTTTCTCGTGAGTTCACTAGAGGTGGACGCCAATGTTGGTCATCTATCGTGGTTCCTGTAGGAAACCAAAACAGAGCAACACAATTAAATCAATAATACCTTCTCCCCTCCTCCATTCGTGAAGTGAAAAGAAAATTCAGGGACAAGGTAAAATAAAAACAAATGCTATGAAAGTGAGCGCAAAAATTAGGGAGTCATGAAGTGCATTCATTGTTGTTTTATTAACATCATTGTACGTACATGTCGTTACAACGTGTGTACCTTTGGGATACGAGCAAAATGTCCAAAGCTATTTGTGCTCAAGAAGCTTCGGATGCAAAGCATTCCAAGGTTGTGAGAGCACGCAGATAGTGGAAGGATCCTATCTACATGGGCATTTTGCACCTATTCAAAGGGACAGAGCAACATACAACTTCGTACACAATTACATTATTATCCCTAAATTTGAAACACATGATCTATGGAGCCTACTAAGGTAAAGTTGTATTCTCCTCCACAAGGCGTGCCACATACATCTATCCCATTCTTCTTCATCTCCATGGCGCCAAGGGTATTCCTTGGCCCTATTGAAGTGCTTCGTCTCAGTCATAACAACGAAGTTACTGCTTCTTCCTTTGGCTTATGGAAGTCTAACGCTGAAGGTTACTTTGTTCTCCCTAAAACAAATTCATAGCCAGCTAAAACTCATTAGTTTGAGGACCTTCGGCCAGGGTCGCCCCTAACACCTAGCTTTCACACATATTTGTATTCAAATATACAAATGAAATCTAATTTTATTACATATATGAAATTTATATTTCTAATTTACAAATACATGTGTTATTATTTAAATCTGATTTGGAAAACATAACTACTACAAAGCTATTTAAGTTGAAGGCTATCATATGCAAGTAAGATATCAGATTAATGCTTTATTTTCTGGGCGTGATAATTTTGAAGAAAACAAATATTAAACTTAAATAAGGCTACTACCCAAAAATCATTTTTTGGATAAATTAAACTACCACAATTACTGTAACAACAGAAAATAAGAAATCCATATAGACCACACATCATTGGGGCGAAGGCGTAACGCCCCCCTCGCTCGACTGTTTCATAACAGGGAAAGTAGTGCTGGGTGGTTTTGAGGCCCAAACTCAGCAAAACCAGCCATCTGTAGTGCTGGGTGGTTTTGAGGCACAAACCACCAAACCCGCCGTGAGTACCGCACCTCGTGCGCGTCCTCCACGATTAGACACGTGTCCCGCCAGCCCTCGACTGCGCTAGCAACACGGTCCACTCCACCACGTCCTTGCATGAGTGCGTGTCCAAGGTGTGAGCCACCACAGCTAGTTACCCGACTGCTCTAGTCCGTCAGTCAAGACCCAACACTCGCCCTTCACCGCTCCTGGTTCATCAGCATGAGCCCGCATGAACTTCGCCTCAGCCGTCGACCACCGTCCCTATGCTCCAGACCTGCACACTACAAGCCGACCGACATGGTTGCACAAGCATAATCTCGCACTCTAGTCAGTCCAACGACTACCCCAGAGTGCTACCCATTAACAATCACTCATTATCAACCTAAACCACAAGGGACAAGTCAACCTTGTGTTCACAAAAACACATAGAAATACAAAACACATCTAATATAAAATTGAATTTCCTTGTTGGTTATAAGAAAACTACATAGAAAAATAGCATTTCCCTATTGATGGCTTATTTTCCCATTGTTATTAGCTAAACTGACAACAAAATTGCAATTTGATCACCGACATAAAATATTGTAGTGAGTAGCCAACTCGGAGCTAGGTCACACGAACCTTTTAGCCTAGTTGAGAAGCGATTTGCTATGCTTACACTGATATAAAATGAGGAAGTGGCTAGTTTCTCAAACCCATAATGTGCAGTTATGCCATGGTTTCGAACCCAAGACAAGTGAATTTATACGATAGGAATGAGAGCGGGTCGCTACACTAATGGCTTTGCTCTTGTGAGCTTGAGGAAGAGAGAGGGTTTAGATTAGTTCAGAGAAAACTTCTACGACTAATATGGTGTCAATGTCTTTGTTGCTGATTTTCATGTGCTATAAGGTGGAGTGCTTGGCTCTTGTGCTTGTGTGATAACTTTTACAAACTAAGTTTTTTGGCCTCCTTTACAGTTTGGCTTTCATCTCTTTATATAGCTGAGGGAGCGAGTAGCGATTGTTACATGACATTTTCGATGGGGCATGTTGCATATATGTGTGGTCGCTCTGGTGTGTCTACTTCGTCATCCTTTAGCAGTCCATGTGGGTGGTTCAGTCTTGAAGATGCCCAAAGCCATGCTGCTAGGTACACTTCTAAGAGGCATCTGGGCGATTTGCCTCGGATTTCTCCTTATGAGTTCATCATGTCTGGCTTTATTGACTTTTGTACCTTTGGAGCGTGACTAACCATGGCTTGTGGGGATCTGTTCATACCTTTTTTGCTTTTCACATGCTTTAGTTAAGAGTGTGTGCTGATCAAATAGAAGATGATAAATGCTCTCCCCCTTTAGGCAGGATGTACCACCTCTAGGTCATGGGGTCCTATTAGAGGTGCTTGGTTTTATATCATTGCCTTGGGGTGGTCGAGATTAAAGTGGCCTGATTGGGGCAACTTGGTTAGGATTCTTATGTTGTGGTGATTGAGGTTGGGTCTAACTCGGTTTGTGAACCATTAGCTAGCTATGTTAGGGTTAGATCTATCATGGTTGGGGTAAGCAGGTTGGAGACCCTGGTCGAGGGAAATTAGATCGAGGCTACTTGAAAGTCCCTTATGAGTTTTGGTGTTTGGATGACAACACAACTAAAGGACTAACTAAGGTGTTAAGTGTTGAACAAGATTTAGTAAACATCATGTAAGGTTCTACACAAGAGGTAGGTGTGATATTCCATATAAGCTGAGTCTAAATATGGATTATGGATATTGTAAGGAAAATGGACCCCGGGCCATTTGGCTAATTGAGTTTTGGTGTTTGATGAACAACACAACCTGTGAACTAATAAGTTTTCTAGTGTTTGTGTTTGTAGTTCACATGATGCAAGATTTACTTGGACTAAGGAATTGAGGAAAGCAACACCTCAAAAGAAGACATTAAGAAGATCCAAGAAGAGTCCAATTGTGCTGCTGTGGACTGTCTGTGCAAGGCGCACCGGACTGTCCGGTGGCACATCGGACTGTCCGGTGCCCACACGCTGGACTGTCCGGTGCACCAGGGAACTCCAGCCCAACGGCTAGTTCCAGGTGGCACCCGGAGAGAAGAGGCACTAGTAGGAACCACAGGTGATTTTGTTTTTCTTTTTTGTATGATTTTTTGATATTTTTCTCAGCACAAGAAGCAACAAAATAGGAGCTACACCAAGTTTCACCTTAAACAGAGATCAGATGTGGTCTACAGAAAAAAGTGCAAGTTCTCTGAAAAGCGTGCAAGAACTTTGACAAATTTTTTTCTTTATTTTCCTGATTTTTTTTGACAATCTAATCGAAACCAAACAGGCCGAAGGCGAGTTTGGCTGGCCTCAGAATGGTGTCAACAAGCTCCTGTAAAAATTTCAGATTTTTTGGACAACCGAGCGAAAAGTTATGCCCGGTTTAAGGAAGGTACCTCAAGTTATGTTTAAAAACGACCGAGATGAGACAACCGCTTTCTATCCTTCCTCCTTCGTTTTCTTTTTTTTCTGTTTTTTTTTATGTAACCGAAGGAGAAAAACAAGGAAGCAGCGTTGACTTGGTTTTCTTTTTCTTTTTTTTCTTTTCTTTTTTTTTGTTTCTGTTTTTTTAACGTAACCGAAGGAGAAAAACAAGGAAGCGGCGTTGACTCGGTTTGTGGCGTGATCAAATGGGAGATGGTGGCGGCGCGCTAGGGTTTGAATGGTGGAAGAAAGAAGGATGGTAAAAAAAGCACAATGCAACCAGCAACAAATGACGCGCAAGCACACAAATTCAACAATGCAGATTATTGAAAGAAAGTGCGAGGCTCAAAAGGGTGCTGGGATAAGGTCTAACCTGAATTTTTACGTGGTTTTGTGGATTGTAGGAGAAAAAAACACTCGATAAACTCACCGATCAACCTGGAAATCTGATACCACTTGATATAGCTGAGGTGCCCGATCTTTCGGCGAGTAGAGATAATTCCGATTTGGTGGAAGATGACCCTTGCGATCCGACTACGACGAGCAAGCCCGAGGCACCAATGCAATCGCTAAACCAACTCCTGTGGTTACCGACCTTGCTGATGCGAGATCGGCCTGATCACGAAGATCGTTTCATGTGTGCAATCGAAGAACGAACAAGAAAAAGATGCGAGCAATCTAATCTATTACTCGAGGGTGGAGTTCTGAATACACGAAGACAGCGCTGACGAAGTGAAGATCTTTGGCACGGGCCCGAGTGATTGGCCCAGCTAATGAACGAAGTGGCGCTTGATGTGGAGGTGCTGCTGGTGTAGTCGTACTCATAGTGATGTCCTCATCAGCAACATACCACCCAAGTGCTTAATAGAATCACTCGATGATTAGCGTAGGTGCTTTGCGAAGTGCTTAGGTTAGTTAGACTGCTTTAGCGCTTGCTCTAGGTGAACCCTAGTTAGTTGAGTGAGTTTAGACAAACCACACAACCCCTCGGCTCTTGCGTGAGTCGTTGTAATTGTACCGAGTGGGGCGAGAGTCTTGCGAGACCGTGACAACTGCGTTTGTGTCACGGCCGCCACCGTGTACCGGAGGGAACGAGGCCCGCGACGTTTCGGCCGGAAGCTCGATAGTGGAGACGGCGGGGAGCGTCCGAGAGGAGCCAGAAGCGGAGCACCACTTGCACGTGGAGAAGGCCCGCGGCTCTCTACGGAGTTACTCGACCGTGGTGCTTGGCCCTCGCGTGGGCTTCCCTTTGCGTAGGGGCACCAACGAGTCGGGACCTTGCGTGGTTCCAGATACCTCGGTAAAAATACCAGCGTCATCCTCGAGAGTTTGCTTCTCTACTTTGCTCTTTAAGTTTCCGCATTTATATTAAGCATTTAAGTTTCAATCTTGTATTCATACTTATTTAGTGGAGATTGAACTTAGCCATTGTGGTAGAGATAGCAACACTTAGACAAAACCTAGATTGCAGTCTCTAGTTCGATTATTTGCATAGGTTTTGCTCTATTGATTTAATTATGACCTAGTTTAGTAAAAGTTTTAGAAGTCCTAATTCACCCCCCTCTTAGGCGTCACCTGTTTCCTACAAGTGGTATCAGAGCCCGGTGTGGCTCATTTGAAACGTTTTAGCTTCACCGCTAAAAGAGCTGACGCTTTTTAGAGGAAGGGGTGGATATCCATAGGCCACCACACTTCGACGGCACTAACTTCCCATATTATAGTGCTAGAATGGCTTGTTACCTAGAGGCCGTTGATCTAGGTGTTTGGAGAGTCACTCGTGACAGGATGAAACCCCTCAAGAATCCCGAGAAACCCACCACGAGTGAGGAAAAAGAAATTCATTTAAATGCTAGAGCCAAAAATTGCTTGTGTGAATCTCTTAGCATGGATATTTTTAATCAAGTATTTACCTTGAAAACTGCTAATGAGATTTGGCTAAAATTGCATGAGCTCCATGACGGCACACCCAATGTCCGTGAGCAAAAACATTGCCTAGTCTTAAATGAGTATAATTCTTTTGCTATGAAAGATGATGAGCTTGTTAGAGACATGTATTCTCATTTGAATCTAATTATCAATGAGCTCAATTCTATGGCATAAATAAGCTAGGTGATGCGGACATTGTGAGGAAGATTATCTCCCTGCTACCACAACAAAGATATGGGAGCATCATCACCATCCTTCACAACATGGAGGACTTGAGCAACATGACCCCGACCATTGCGATTGGGAAAATTGCGGCTTTTGAGATGTCGCAAAAAATGTGTCGGGGAGAGCAGCCAACTTTCTCAAGGCCATATGCTTTTGCATGTGATGAAAGGAAGGGCAAAAAGAAGGCTCCTACTCCAAGTTCCTCAAGTGGAGAAGAGGAAGAAGAAGAAAGTGATGATGATGAAGATAATCAACCATGCACATCATCCTTCGAGGATAAAGAAAAAATCCGACGCATCGGAAAGGTAATGAGGATGATCCGCAAGATTAATCTAATGGGTGTGCCCCTGCAGGTCGAAGATCTTCTTTTTAACATTGACAGGAAAAAGCAAAGGAAGAGAGGATGCTTCGCATGTGGGGAGAAGGGCCACTTCAGGGACAACTGTCCAAATATGGCCAAACCCAAAAAGGAGAGGTGCAAAGGCAAGGCGCTAACAAGTGTTAGAACTTGGGATGATTCTTCAAGTGAAGATGAACCTCCAAGGACGTGCAGCCACCGGTCCTCATCACGCTCATCACGGTCATCACACAAATGCCTTATGGCAAGAGGTAACAAAAGCATTCCATCCTCTAGTGATGAAAGTAGTAGTGATGATGAAGGTGAGAGAAAGCCCTCCATAGATGAGCTTGCAGAAGCCGTTGAATTTTTCCAGGATGTTTGCACTAAACAAAAAGCTCAACTTAAAACTTTGAAAAATAAGTTGATTAGCTCCCAAAATGATTATAAAGGTTTGCTAGAAAAATTTGACAAACTTAAATAGTGAGCTGTCAACTAAAATTGAGCTATTAGAATCTAGTGCTCCATCCACCGCTACCGATGATAGTGTCATTAAAAAGAATGAAAAACTTAAGGCTAAGTTAGCTAGCTCCCAAGAAGCTATTGAAAATTTGCTAGAGAAAATAGAAATTCTTAGCATACACAATAATGAGCTAACTACTAAGCTAGAAAACATTGGTAGCACCCCAGCAGCATCTTTAGTTGAAATACCTGAAATTATTAAAAAAGATGCTTCTACTTCCTGCTTTGATTTAATTGATGTTTCTAACCCCTGCAACTAAGTTCTTGTTAAGAATATTGTTGTAGAGACATGTTCGAATGAGGTTGCAAAGGAAAATGAACAATTAAAGCAAGAAGTGGCTCGCCTTGGCAAGGCTTTGTATGACAAGAAAGGCAAAGCCAAACAAATCCAACCTCCACAGGATAACACCACTGCGGGAGTGAACAAGCCTATGGAGGGAGAAACTGTGATTTGTAGGCTATGCCACAAGGAAGGCCATAAGTAGTCTTTCCAATGCAAGGCGATGACCGGAGATAAGCAAAGGCAAAAGCTCAAGCAAAAGCCATCAAGCAAAATCTCCAACACCTACATCAAAAAGGTGGACAAAAAGACTGCTACACCATAATTGATCAAGAAGAAAAAGAATGGAAAGGTGATAGCAATCAAGGCCAACAAGCAAGCCAACAAAGGAAAAGGGGCCAAACGCATCTGGGTGCTAAAGGAAATAATTTCAACCATGAAAAGCACCAAGAAGGTTTGGATCTCGAAAGGGAAGTGAGTGGACTGAAGGTCGTCAGGAAATTTGGAGACTTGGCAAATTTGGGATGTATATCATGGGATACATCATATGGGATCAAGTTTAATTGCCAAGTGGGTTAGTAAAAATTTTGGACCCAAATTTCCCACCCATGACTAAGGTAACTAGATTTATTGTATCTCTTATTTTTAGATATGCGTATCTATTTACCTTGTATCTAGTTTACCTTTCTTGCCTAGTATTACATTTGTTATTTACCCTTGTTTAAAATTATGCATACTAGGTAAATCATATGGTAGGATTGCTTGTTTTCAATTCATATACTTAAGCAAACCTACATGGCTTAAAATGATTATTTAAGCACGGCACATAGCTTCTATATCACTCCGTAGTAAATGATGCATTAGTTGAAAATTTTGAATTCTATAAGTTGTATCATTTAACTTATATGTGCCAAAGTTCAGATTATAGATAATTTGCCCCTCTTGATATCAAATCAAGTGCAAGTCTCCTACAAATATTCAAAACTTGTATGCACACCTTCAGGGGGATGTTACTCTATAATTTAATACTTTGAGACTAACACCTTTTCAAGTCTATTTCATGTGATAGTCTCATTGTAAGGAAAATAAGGTCCCCAGAGAAAGACAATAATCTTCCACTGCAAAATGTCCAAGAACTCTAATGTCTCTCAAGCTCGCCATTGAATTTCAATCAGTATCTTTTGAGACTACATCTAGTATCATTTACATGTCTTCTCCAATATTTTATTAGACTATATTTCATATCATATACTTCCATGTTGCTAAAAATGCATAAGTGGTTAACTCATATTCGGTTACCTATGCATAAGGGAAGTTAGTCTTTTCAAATCATGTCTTACATCTCTAATTTTCACATGCTTTTTCCTAAGATCTCTATCAGGGGGAGCTTTTCTTCATCTCTAAAGGGGGAGAAAAACTCTTTCTAAAGGAGAACACTCATTTAGGGGGAGTAATCTTTTGAGGACAAGCTTTTATTTACTTCCTACATGCTTTTAATGTCTTCCTTTTCGGTGGTTGATGCCAAAGGGGGAGAAGTTTAGGGACCAAAGCAATGAAAACTATATCAAACACCAAACACCACAAATTTTAAAATTTTATATCTACAAATGGTTCTTCAAGTGGTTTTGGTTATTTGGTCCTAAAATAGGAAGTAAGTGAATTATGGAGTTAGGGGGAGGCTTAAGTCCATAATTTCACATTGTGGGGATAACATGCATCCTAGCAAGTAGATTGCATATTTTCATTCAAATACTTGTAATATTTGTTTGCTTTGGTTGTGTTGTCATCAATCACCAAAAAGGGGGAGATTGTAAGGAAAATGGACCCTGGGCCATTTGGCTAATTGAGTTTTGGTGTTTGATGAACAACACAACCGGTGAACTAATAAGTTTTCTAGTGTTTGTGTTTGTAGTTCACAGGATGCAAGATTTACTTGGACTAAGGAATTGAGGAAAGCAACACCTCAAAAGAAGACATTAAGAAGATCCAAGAAGAGCCCAAGTGTGCTGCTGCGGACTGTCTGTGCAAGGCGCACCGGACTGTCCGGTGCCCACATGCCGGACTGTCTGGTGCACTAGGGAACTCCAGCCCAACGGCTAGTTCCAGGTGGCACCCGGAGAGAAGACCACCGGACTGTCCGGTGTGAAAAGCCTTCGGCGCCAACGGTCACCTGCTCTGACAGGGCAACGGCTAGGCGCACCGGACATGCTATAGTGCGCTGTCCGGTGCCCCACCGGACTGTCCGGTGTGCCGCAGCGAACTGCAGCTTTTCTCCAACGGCTATTTTAGAGTTGGGGCCTATATATACTTCACCCAACCGGCCATTTGAACGTGTGGGAGCCCAAGCAACATACCAAGCCATATAGTGCATATTTCCAAGAGCTCAAACACCCAAGTGCTTAATAGAATCACTCGGTGATTAGCGTAGGTGCTTTGCGAAGTGCTTAGGTTAGTTAGACCGCTTTAGCGCTTGCTCTAGGTGAACCCTAGTTAGTTGAGTGAGTTTAGACAAACCACACAACCCCTCGGCTCTTGCGTGAGTCGTTGTAATTGTACCGAGTGGGGCGAGAGTCTTGCGAGACCGTGACAACTGCGTTTGTGTCACGGCCGCCACCGTGTACCGGAGGGGACGAGGCCCGTGGCGTTTCGGCCGGAAGCTCGATAGTGGAGACGGCGGTGAGCGTCCGAGAGGAGCTAGAAGCGGAGCACCACTTGTGCGTGGAGAAGGCCCGTGGCTCTCTACGGAGTTACTTGACCGTGGTGTTTGGCCCTCGTGTGGGCTTGCCTTTGCGTAGG
The DNA here is from genome assembly GCA_029449295.1 of Zea luxurians. Taxonomy (NCBI): domain Eukaryota; kingdom Viridiplantae; phylum Streptophyta; class Magnoliopsida; order Poales; family Poaceae; genus Zea; species Zea luxurians. Next base: position 231,714 of record JAOPSE010000540.1, read on the forward strand.
GGCACTAACGAGGATTAGTCAGGACCTTGCGTGGTTCCAGATACCTCGGTAAAAATACCGGCGTCATCAACGAGAGTTTGCTTCTCTACTTTGCTCTTTAAGTTTCTGCATTTATATTAAGCATTTAAGTTTCAATCTTGTATTCATACTTATTTAGTGTAGATTGCACTCTCTAGTTTGATTATTTGCATAGGTTTTGCTCTAGGGATTTAATTGTGGCCTAGTTTAGTAAAAGTTTTAGAAGTCCTAATTCACCCCCCTCTTAGGCGTCACCCGTTTCCTACAGATATGACTAGTGAAGAAGGTGAAGAAGAAGATGGAGGATGGACTTTGCTTAAGTGGCATTCAATGTACATGACTTGGAGACTGATTGGTGAACCGAGGACAAAGGCAAGAAAGACTTTGAGGGATTAGAGAAAGGGAGAAGGTCAAGAGGATCGAGATACCTAAAGCTAAGGTGAAGAAGAGGTTCTTGCAAGAAGTCAAAGTTGATCAAGTGGAGAAGAACCATGTTGCATTGGAGACCACAACATAAGGGTATGACTTGAAGCCATAGAGGTAACTCTTATGCATTGGATGGTTCAAGCCATAAGGCTCAAGATTCCCTAGATCAAGTAAGTGTATCAAAGTCAGAACCTAGAAGAACTTTAGTTGTGCATACTTTGATTAAGGGGCAAAAAGTGAGACTCTAAGAAAGGACAATAGTACAAGGCATTCTAGTGTTTGGAAAAGTTCTTTGTGACAACAACAGAAGGTCTAGGCAGCCTGACGTATCCCTCCTTGGGTCCATGTGCACTGGACCACCTTAAGTGAAGTCAGCAGTCTCGGGTTTTTGAGTTAAAAAAACATATGGGTCCATTGCACGGGGCCACCTTGAGTTAAAAAAAGATCTGGGTCCATTACATGGACCTTGGTCCGGTGGTATACCAGACCGGTATAGTGCTGGCCAAAGAAAGAAGGTTTCAATCAAAACACGGAGATAGAAGCGACTGTTGGAGGTTCGGTGCGCCAGTGGACAGAGCACCTGCCCAGTTTGTTGGCAACGACTATTTTGGCCCTTAGGGCTATAAATAAACCCAGTTTCGACCCCAACAAGGACACCAAGACAAAAAGAAGCAAGTAGCATAGTAGTGTAAACTCATATTCTCTATCTCTCATGTGTATTCTCTTGTAGATCAAATGATTTAAATGAGTAGAGATTAAGAGCAGGTACGAGTAAATCTCATATGCCAGTACATGAGCTTGAAATATCAACGGCTTACCATCTGCTGCTCCAGAATCTACGCGGAACCAATAATCTGGCAACCTGCATTTGACTTTCCCGATTTACTGTTAGTATAATAATGTCCTGGTGCAGGGCGAACCTGGACGACCCAGCTGTCCAGATGCGTGATCTGGTGGGGCTCGCACCTGCTTGTCCTCGCGTTCGTCCAGACTGCCGTGGCAGGTCGCAAAAAATATATACTTTCAAGTCAGCTGCTCCGTCTATATATTGTTCAAAAGAAACAGCTCCTCCGTCCGTCGGTCCGTCCGTGTCGCATTGTCACGGCAGAAAGAAGAGCACGGGCGAGTGGGGTTGTTTCATACCGACGTGGGCTCGGCTGGTCATCCGACGATTATGCTAATCCAATTTATGAGGTGCCGGTTAGTTGAGCAAAATGTGATGTAATCAGATTACGATCGGATGACAATACAGATGCTTGGTTCAGTCCGACAATCCGATATCGAACCATTCGTGACCAATACCGCTCCTCCGTCGGGTCCTGCTGCCGTCACTACTGTAGAATACGAAACAGTGCGGAAGCAGGACAAAAATTTATGGGAGACCAACAAACCCATGTGACAACAAAATCAAGCACGACCGAAAAACTAGCGTTGCATAGAATCCAAATTTCATATCAATACACGATACAAGTTAAAAAAAGAAAACTATACAAACAAAACAATTGCAAACACAACACTAAGTTCTTGTTGACAAAATCGATGTCGTGTGTATCTGTCGAATGTCTATCCTTGAACGGTGGAGGCACCAGAAAGGGACGGTGTCAGGCAGCCTCTCCGACACGGAGGCGGGGCTCGCTGGTTCACCAAGGTCACCGACCATCGAGAATGGGTCGCATCGTTTCGACGAACGAGATCGGACCTCCTAGACGTGTCGGCATCGTGATGATGACAAGTGGGGTGAGGATGTCGTGAGGGTTTGGGTCGAGCGACATCACGCGTCGGGAAGGAGACGGTGGCAGACGACATAAGAACGAACTGGCTTGGACGACGCTAAATAGAATGGAGCCAAACAGATAGATACGGGGACCGGAACAAATAGGAGGATAAAAGTGAGGAGGACTAGGTCAACCTAACGAGAAAATTAGAACATAGGTGATTTAGTCCACGTTAAACTTTATTTTTTACATATTTAACATTGAATGAATATTATGTGTAGAAAGTTTTACAAAAATTAAGGGAGCTATAGCCACCTTTGCCCCTTATGGATCCGCCCCTAATAATATGAATTAAGGTCTCACTGGGACTGGCCGAAGTATCAGATTTCTAGCTGAGCAATCGGGACAAAAAAAAACATCAACGTTTATTTCCGGTTACAAGGTCCGATACTAAAAGTGACTTTTAGTACTGTTTTTGGCTCGAATCTATACTAAAGGTGTACACTTTAGCATAGAAACGGTATTAGAGATGAAACTTTAGTACCGGTACACATACAAATGTATAGATTCTTTCCAAATATACAGATGGTTTCTTTTTTCTTCTTAAAATCAAGACACTTTATTAAATATAAAGAGAGTATCACATATTTCCAGTATAAATAGGCAAGAAAGTTTTTTCGTCATATTTCTTTATTCGATCCTATTTTTATCGTCTACTTCCTTCTTCTTTCATCTTGGTTCTTCTTCCATCCTATTTCCTTTTTAAGAAAAAAATAGATTCCTATGACGCCCTAGTTATTGTCCATTCACCAAGATCAATTTTAGCATCATTGCATATAAAAAATAAAACAAGAAAATAGACTTAAAATAAACAACGTAAGTAGTATGGACAAAAAAAAAATATAAACAAACATTATTTGTGAGTGCGTAAAAATAAAACTCTACAGTGAAGATACATAAGAATAATGCTGAAACAAAGCGAGGACAGGGACATCTGCATGCTATGCCTAACTCAGTGGTGAGCACCGGTTCGTTGCTAAAACCGGTACTAATGATATCAGTTTATATTAGTATCGGTTATTATCTTCTAAACCGGTACTAAAACTTAATATTACTACTGGTTGAGAACCTATCAGTCGAAACAAATGTTATTAGACTGGAGCCTTATTCTCCGGTAGCAAAGGCATCTGAGATTCCCAGTGATCTCTTTTCGTTATTAGGGGATAGAGACGACGAAAATGTATAAAAAAGAAAGATAGTGACAAAACAAAACATGAAAATAGAAAAAAAATATAAAGATTTCCTATCAGAGCAAGTGTTTGGAACAGAGGAATAAGAATTGTGGGCCCATACATCAACGTTGATCTCTCTTAAACATACTGGTTTAGTTGTTTGGGCATCCACAGTAGGGATGGCAATGGGTTGGATTCGGATCGGATATTGCAAATATCTGTCAGCAACCATATCCATGGTCACAGTTAATATCGATCCGCGACTATACCCACGGATAGAAATTTATATCCATGCCCATGCCCATCGGGTTGTGGATATATATCGGATATCCATCGGATATGACAAAGAACCATTTTCAACAATTCAATAACATAATTAATCGAATTTCTTCCCAATTCACCATATGTACAGCTAAAAACTTAATAAAATTTAAACAAATATATATATCCTTCAACAAGCAACATTTCAACATGACAAAAAATAAATGTCTTGAATTGCAATAATAAATTCAGAATAGAAAGTTGCACATGTCTGCATGATTGGCTAGTTATCAACAAATACATGTCTGCACGACAAATAAATAGTTTAAGTACATGTCCGCATGTCAACAAATACATTCTAAAATGACAACAAATACGTGTTTGCATATCTCCTCTGCTTTTGGCCTTTAGCATTAAGCCTTCTAAAGTTCTGATGATCAGATCCTAGTGTAGTGTTAAGCACTTGAGCTAGCGCTAGGAGAGCTAGAGAGGGGAGCACGGAGCAAGCACACTGCCACAGAGTATCTATCAACAACGAACTGGTCGTTAGGTTGTCTACCAGTCTGGGAAAAATGAAGTATTGGTTAATTTCGGATATCCTACGGATAACCCGCGGATGAGGTTTAATATCGAAATCCATACCCACTTTACCTCAAATCGGATACGGGTCTAACCCGCGGATCAAAAACACATATCCATATCTAGATCCATCGGGTCGGATATCCGACGGATATCCGAATCCACGGATTAAATTGCCATCCCTATCCACCAGGCAGGACTACAGGGGTAGCAGACTTTCCTATGAGAAGGAACGAAGCATTGTGTTTCGAATCAAGCGGTACTAACGTAGCTAAGATTTTTTTATAAAGTATGTCATAATTTTTTCGTAAATATTTTAGTATAATCCATAATAATTTAGTATATAGTTGAGACTATAAAGATAAAAATAGCATATGAAACTATATATTTAAAATTTATGTTTATAAATATATACATTAGAATGCAAATATAATATATATCACTTTCTTTTTTTTTCTTGATGTCGGTGGACTGGTGGTCCGGTAACGGTAGGATAGCTTAGGATATGTCATGTCCCACCGGACCACCCAGTGTCTACGCCACTGCATTTAAGGCATGCTTTCACTATTTAAATAACTTAAATATGTATTGTTTTAATATAAAATATCAATGTTAAAAGAGTAAACACAGTGTTGATCTCACGTCCCAGAGAAAAGCATCAAATCTAGACGACGAGGGTTGGGTGTAATCATATTCTAATCTAATTACTGGCGTGAGACAGATAACAAGGCCAAAAGCAGCAGTGTCATGTGGTTGTTCACAGCTCGTCCTTCCCATCGACGAGCCAATTTCAAACACTGTTACTATTCGAGTCAAAACCATTCCAAAGCTGATTTCTTTGCAAACCTTTCGAAACTGTCTAGTTCGGTTTTGATTCCGAATACTTTGCTTTTATTTTTCGATGCAGGCATGAACTGGAACTGCGCGTGAGTTCAGCAGATTATTCTGCTATACACGTCAGCCGGCGTGCTCCAAAACGGCATGCACTGCCGACGCATGGTTTGGTTAGCTTCCAAGGAAAGAAAGGCCGGAAATCCGCCATGCCATGTCCCTTGTCCGAACTGAGAAAGACACACAGGAACCGGTATACATGCGTCATGAATCGTGCGTGCGTGCTAGCTGTGTTCGGCCAATCCAGAATCCAAATCCCTTTCGTTCTCCTTGAATCTTTAAAAACAATTTAAAGCGGTAGTCATGTTGATAACTTAGCCATACATGGACATTTAAATGGAACAATATTACATGGCATATGTGAAACTCTACGTGCATAAATTTAAATAGTCTCGCCATTAACCAAAGGATATTAAACAAAATATAACTTGTTGCAATGGCATGTGCAGAACTTTGTAGAACACCACTAGTCCTAATACATATTAGGAAATATAACTTATTGAGACTTACATTTTCCTACTCGGTGTAGTGTGGGTGTTTCTTCTTTCGCTAGTGCCTTGAAGATGCTTTCTTTCACTCTTTCACTCTTGTTCTTGAGAGTTGCCTCACAAGATTGGATGCTCACACCTCCTTGCAATCTATCCTCCTAGTGCTTCGGATGGATTCAATCCATTCTCGTGTGTCGCTCTTGCTCAAGGCTCATCTATTATTCAAACTCATGAGCTATTAGGGACAAGGTCTCTGACCAAAGATCCATATTGACAAATTCAATGTTTAGACATTTTCCTAGGATAAGAACCTCAAGCAAAGTCGAAGGCCATCATGCTTAAAGGATCTTCGAATGCTAGACAGAGCCAAAGCAACACCGAGCCGAAGCAGAGGAAAGCGAAGCTTCAACATCTTTGGAAAATACTTCGTAGAAGGAAAGTGAAGATCTTCAAGGAGAAAAATGGCGTACACGACACACCATAGTTGTAAAATAACGTAATTGTACTCCTTCGATTACAAAAAGTTGTCATGTAATAATCAAGGGTAAACTTGTAATTATACATGAAGGTGTATATCGACTCATCCCTATAAATAGGTGAATAGTACCAGTGCTATAGGGTACTGACATTTGTAATCCTACACCTGCTGCATTTTCAGTGTGTGGAGAGCCTCCGAAGGTATGATTGTATTAAGACTCTTATATTGTGTACATGTACATTCATACTCTCATGTTAGATAACAATGACCTTTGGAGTCAATTGAATCGCATAGAATTCTTGTGCAACTTTATCTGGTATCCTCGATTGAAATAGCTAATAATTTATTTTATACCTTCTTCCTCCAAAACCTTTGGAGGTAAGATGGATTTTGAAATTAGTGGTATTGTCCTGTTGTTGTTATTTTCATAATTTTGATAGGTATCCAATATTTTGCACCCATATGTAGTGAACTCATCAATGACAACAACCATGCCTCCTTGAAAGGAAAGAATTATTAGCATAACCGAATGTGCTACCAATTCTAAAGAACAAGATTGCAACAAATACATCAACCAAATCAAAGCTAGCCACTAGATTATTGGTTGAGCGGGATGATGTTGATGTAGAGATTGAGGGGCTAAAGGCCATCTAGAGGCACATGGAGATTTAAAAGCATAAACTAATTTTGGGCTAGTTAGCTTTGGAGAAAGATAGATGAAGCCTAGAAAGAGCTTTATTGCATGAGAAGGGAAGAAGATGTAGAGCAAAAACAAGAGCAAAGTAGATGTCTCAACACAAGCACCTTCATCTAAGAAGTGCAAGGCTATGCTAGCTTCATCTACGATAGTGTGTATCCACTATGAAGGGATTTGCAAGTAGCCCCTTGGCATGTGGTATACAATCCACCTTAGCTTTCTTATTATGATAAACAGTCCAACCCAAAGTAATTTGTCATTGCATCCTTCGATAGAACATGATGTTGTTAGCCATGTCATTCATCATAGCCACAAGAGGCATAACCCAGACTTGGTATTTGTCCCTTCGTGTGGGTCAACCAATACATGGGCACAACTTAAGGTTATCTCTAGTAGCTTTCTCATTCCCATACCCATTGCATATTCAAACTCCACTCTGTGAACAATGCAGTGTACAGTGTAGAACAGTGTTTTTGGGTAAACTATGGGCAGACTGTTGCAGACGGTCTAAGAACCAACTAATCACAAGTTTACGAGGCTTTCAAGCAAAAGCGGTTACAACATAAGCATTGTTGCAATGTGCTTAAGAGGCATATGAATCCCTTCGAAGCTATCTTCGAAGATTTGTTCGAATCAGGGCATAAGCACTAAAACTATCAGATGAGATAGGCATTGAGGTAGCAATTAAGGGACTCAAAACTGGCCCATGTTCCCAATACTTCTCCAAAAAGATTCCATAAACCAAGGAAAAGCTATTTTGGAAGATGATGAGTACATTCGAGTAGGCAATGACTATTAACAGCGTTGGCAAGAGCAACAAAAGTGCACAGAGATCACAAGAACCTTTGAAAGGGACACAAGACACTTTTGAAGCATTCAGAACAAACCGTAGTCTGATGGGGAAAAGCAATTTTGCCATCTAAAGCACCAAGACAATCTTCAAACGAACCCCAACAAAGGCAACATAGTACCTTTTGGGGTGGTCCAACATCAAAAGGTGGAAGGGGAGGTCACACCATCAGAGGAAGATACTCCAACAGTGGCCAATCAAGGATACAATAATGTGTATTCTATGAAGAAGACAAAGGTCATACAACAAAATATAGAAACATCACAATCCATAAGCAGAAGGAGTTGCAAGCTACGAAGCAAGGCGACCAAATAAAGGATGTATGTCATACATTGTCTTAGTGCCCACCCAGTTATGTAGTGTCACATATACTACTTTAGAGGCACAATTCACATCCTTCGTCCTTAAGACTGACTACACAATAATTGCTACATCAATGGAAGCTTATGGTCCTTAACTCATGTTCTCACCTTAGTATGATCGATTGTTACAAATTAGTGTCAATAATGGCTCATGCAGGAGCATCACCAAACCGATAGAAGGCAAGGGTTTGTAGCCTATACAGTTAACAACATGGCACCGCCAGCAAAACATATATTCCTGATAATGGAAAGGTCAGGCTTCAAACTAATCAATAAAATACAAAAGAAAGGGTTCCAAAAGGGCCAACATGTAGTTGTTCAAGGACCATATATCAAATCCAAGTTGTCTCATACGCCCATCACATTCACTCAATACAACCTTTTGCTTAGAGACGACCCACACAATGACACCTTGGTAATCAGTTGCAATATAAAAGGATTCATTGTCCAAAATGTGTTGGTTGATAACATAAGTGTGTGGATATAATCTTCTCCAAAGCTATCAAGCCAATGCAAAATCACAGAAATATATATTGCAAGAGGCAACAAATCCATTATTTGGCTTCTAGGGAAGGTAGATAATTGCCGTTGATAAAATTTGCATGCTAGTATCTTTTGGCTTTGTCAACAATGCAACAACAAAAGGGATCATGTTTGATATTATTGAAATGGATTACTGATAGTCACATAGATTGGGGGTGAATAGGCGCCAACCTAGAATTTTGACACATACAAAATCTTGATCCCAAACAAGCCATTAGAACAAGAGAGAGTATAATCAGAGCAAGGGAGAGATGATCTTTTTACACTTGTTGATTGTTTCTCAAATGAATGCAGAAATAACTTGGGAACAACATAAATGAAAGATCACAACAAAGCACTTAGAGGGGTAGTAGAGGTGGAATAGTTCTCTTGCACTTATTTCTCTTATTGATATACAAATCACTTGAAGAGAAATACAAGTGATTTAGAGTGAAAAGGCCAAGCAAGACAATGTAGAGGGAAGATCAAATCACATAGTCAAATCAAGCACACATAAGAACACATGTATAACACCCTAAATTTTGGGGTATAAATTTTTTTTTTGCTTCATACTCAAGATTCAGGTGTTACCCTCTCTTTATCCTCCTCTTATATCTTTTTCCTAAAATGTGTAGAGTTATTTTGTATAATATATAAGTGTTGAGCTTAGTAAAATAAAACCCTAAATAAGTTTTGATTGTTGCATTCATGTCATTGCATAGTGTTTCTAAGTGCAAAAGGTGCTCAAAGCATGTTAATATAACTCATAGAAGTCTTCGGTATTTTTCCACATTTCTTTGAAAATTTTCCCTTTAAAAATACTTTTTATTTATTAGACTCTTAATAATCTATTTGTAAACCCAAATATTTTACTTTATTTGAGTTTATTAAACTCCAAAACCTATCTAGGAATTTTCCTAGAGTTTTTGGACTATTTAAAATATTTTTCATGTACTAAAGTAATATTTTTTGATACTAATTATAATTAATTAGTCCTTAAAATAGGGAACCCTACATGTAAGGCCAACCTTTGCTTTATTGTACACATTTACTCTGTCCACTCTCATATCGTAGGGCGCCTCGCCCTAGGCGAGAGGAAAACCATTGTAACCTGTCACACCCGGGTTTTAGGGGTCCAAAACCCGGGCGCGAAATAATCACCAGGTGTGCTGGGACCAAGGCTCACACATATGATAAATAGTGGTACAGAAACGAATGTCACATCTTTACTATATAATAGGAGTTATGTACAAAATAAATAAATAATTACATCATAAGAAGACAACGATCCAACAACCCAAAGTTGACTGGGAGACGACGACCTAGACATCTCACAAACTCATCACAGCATCCTCCATGAGCCTCATCCTGCGGTACCTGTTCTTGACCTGTGGGGGGGTGTGAGACAGCAAGAGTGAGCTCACATACGTTCATCGCTCAATAAGTTGTGGGGAATAATGTGCATGAACTCGCCAAAGAGTGAGCTCACGTGAAGTGTAAGGCTTACCAAAGAGGATGGTTGAAGCTGGGCATTGCTTTTAAAGTTGGTCAAAATTTTATTAGCAATTACTAAGTATAAGTAAATATCAACCCATATAAGTAGTAGAACAAAAGTGATAACAACACCCTCAATGCAATGTATATGACAAATTGAATTTAGTTCCATAAATTAATCATGTGAGGGTCCGAGTTACTCATGACCGTGAGCACGACTGATATACCAGTTTTACACTCTGTAGAGGTTACGCATCTTTACCCACAAGTTGTGTTACCCATTTTCCACGGGGTTGATCGAACCCCATACACCTCTACCAAGGAAGCGAGGCAGGGTCCATTATGAGGCCTTTACAAAGTTCCACTAGCTTCAGAAAACTCGCTATAGTTTCTAGGAAGCTCCAGTGCAGGGATCCCTCGCCTGACCGCCATCGCAGCAAAATTAACCTACGGACCTCCCTACACTGACCACTCCCCTACTGCCCTTGCCCCTTTCGGGTACGGTAGTCCTCCACTAGCTTTCCTAATTAGTCAGCCAAAGGCGTCCTATACCACCCTTGTGGTAGCACTGTTTTCCCGGGTGGTCGCTCCATGTTCCAATTAACATAATGATCTTATCATGAACAATAAATAACAAACTGATAATAAAAGTATGATCATGAATAATATGTCTCTCAATACCCAAAACCACATAAAGCAATAACAGGTACTACCCAAGAATTTAGTGGTAAATAAGGTATAAAGATAGCCAAACTAGGGTGACCTATTGGGTCCTATCAAAATTAACCTATGCAGATCATTATGATTAATAAGAACATGACTGGGTAAAAGAAGTGATCAAGGACACAACTTGCCTGGAACTTGAGATTCTAGGTACCAACTTGTTCTTTAGGTGACTCATAACCTCGCTGCTAGTCATAGCAACACAGACAAACATGGTATATGCAAAGTTAACATTACACCAAACATAAGAACAAACTGCATAATAATAATCTACGCGTTGCTATGAGATCGTAGTTTCGAGAACCACTAAAATTGGAGTTATGGTTATAAAGATATGATTTTCTGAAGTTTTAGGTGATTAAATGATAATAATATATTTTGTGCTATAAATCATGTGAGAAACATATAAAAAATAACTGATTCAACTTTAGGCTAAGTTATAACATAATCTTGTTCCAGTAAAATTATAGATACTCTGAATTGAAATACTATATTAACAAGTTAACCCAATAAACATAGGTTAAACAAATTAGTTAACTATTTTTGAGAACATGTTATATGATAAAATAATATTACTAAAGTGTAGAAAATTTTATTATGAGGCTAGTGCAACTGGAACGGGTCAATTCAGAGTTAAAACGTAAAAGATATGCATTAAATAAGATTTCGGATCACTTAATACTAATTTTACTAGCTCTAGGGATCAATTTGTAAATTTCCAGAGCCTAAACTGAATTACTTTTACACTCCCCTATATGGCGGGTTGATTCTGATAAAACAGAGGAGCACATTAGCAAATTACCGAGGTCGAAGGGGTATCTATCACCAGGGTCGTTCGATCTGTTTTTAATGCCCGAGATTAGATCCACAAAGTTGTGAACCGGAATCCAGTGTCAGCGGTCAGATCCCGATCCCACGCTCGAGATTAAAGGATCCCGCGATCTGATCTCGGCCAACAGATCCAAGATCAACGGCTAGGATTTTCGATCATGATGGAGTATTTGAGATTCAATCGTGAGCGCTCATCACCAGATCGACGACTAGGGCCGTTTCTCCCCTGCACGATCCTATTCACGCCGGAATGGGGCTACGGCATCCTGCTCGCGTTGGCAGGCTCACCAGCGAGAGGTGGCTGCTGCGAGGCTATGAATGAGATGAGTCTTTGATTGATGGCTTGAGGTATTATGGCGGCAAGTATTTATATAGGCTAGAAGGTGGGCGGTTACATGATAGATCTAATCTGGTACTTATCTGTTACAACCATATCCTATATATTAGGAACTCTAACAAACTCGAACCCAAATCTGTTACATGATAGATCTAATCTTATACTTATCTGTTACAATCCTATCTTATCTATTAGGAACTCTAACTTATATCTTTTATTGCAATAATATTGTTGTTAATTTATACTAATCATATTATACCTTCAATTTAAATAAATCTTAAAATATATTTTTATTTAAAATTTTAAATTAATAATTTTTTGGGTGTTACACGCGAGTTGAAAGGAGTATTTTCTTAAATATTTTATTGTGATATCCTAATTTGTATCGACTTTACCTAAAGGACGCCGTTTACAAACAAACCAACCAACATACATCAATCAATTATATTAGCTTGTATTTCTAATTTCTGCTTTCTATTTTAAATTTAAAATTGAAGTCTAATTTAGAGCTAATTTAAATTTTCTATTTCAAGCATAAATTGCAACAAACAAAAACTCAACAAGATTTATGCAAAGCATTTTTACTAATTAATTTATCCATTTAAGCAAATGAAAATCAATAGGAATAATTCATGTAAGTTGTTTTACAATAATAATTATTAAATAAAATAATTCAAACACATAGCCATATTTTATAAGTACAATAAAATAAATTTATAATCTTCACATATTTATTTAAAAGGATATAATTTCTAATGTAAAATCTATATTAAGAGATAGTTTAACTTAATTCTTTTTTGGTGAATAAATCTTTAATACAAATGATAGTTCACATAAGAATCTTTTAGGTATAAAAACACATTTATTAAAATCATGAAATGTGTTTTCCTAATTTATCTACAATAGGATTTTAGAATGTTACAAATCGTACCCCCTTAAAAATAATCTCGTCCTCGAGATTAGTAAGAAATGGATGTAAAAAGTCTTATTTAAAGTTTAGCTTTTAGTTTCTAAGTAGTTTAACAATAAGAAGTTTTATGTTAATTAGAAAGTGATTAGGAAAGCATAGGTATCTTCTATGCCTAGCCACTTTTTAGGCAATATGAGATTTGGTTAGAGCAAGGATAGATGATGGTAAGATGTACTGGGTAAGGAAATACTACATCCTGGTGGGTGGATCATGACTACTTTCGCGATCCAGTTGACTCTTATATCGTTTGCTGATGAGGTTAATCTCTTTTCTTCTTGGGTCTTGGTGTCTCCATCCGAGTTAGGAACATGTAGTTAAGATAGCTAGGGTACATGGGTAGGTCAAAATCTTATTTATCAATAGGTTAGAATAGATGGATTATGTAACCTATTAGGAGTGCATGGCCGAGTTGGTCTAGGGCACTAATTTAGGATTTAGTGAATTAGGTGAAAAAGGTTTTTTACGTGTAGAGTTCAAATTAGCTAACCAGTCTATCTTACTAGTATTAATGATCTAGGTTAATCAATTCTAACCTTTAGATAGGAGCAAGAGAATGCATTAGATAAGAGATCAAGATTAGATTAGATTAGATTTAACTAGGTATTATTAGAACATATTAGATCACATTAGTTTTCATTAGATTGGATGGGACCTAGATTAGATTGGTATGACTTGATTAGAATATATTAGATTTATGTAATTTGGATTAGATCATGGTTGTTACTCTAGGATGAGATATTATCCATATGGGATAAGATAAAATCTTTTTCAGGTAAGATGGGTCTATAAGATAGATCTGTTTGTTTTTTTATATTGGGGATAATCAATTTTTCTGAACATATTTTGTGCTCATATGTATGTAGATGCAATTGTGGATATTACTCTGCAACCCATCACACTCAATCAAAAAACCAAATCAAGTAGGTTTCATAAGAACAAGCATTCAAGCGTATAGTTACTTACAAAAATAATTTTGTTTTTGTTCCTAAGATTAGGTCTCCTATTCCTAAAAGTCACTTTAGGTACATGATTTCAAAGTGTGAAATCCACTTTTGTCTTTTAGAAGTGAAAAGGTAATAGTAATCAGAGTAAAGCAGCAGTGGATGAGAAAAGATTAAGGAAAGTTTAGAAAGGATCAGATTAGAAAAGGTAAGTAGATAATGGTTGTCCAGTTCTATCTAGGTTTCGTCCTACAGTCAACATCCGCTCTGATACCACTTCTGTCACACCCGGGTTCTAGGGGTAACCCGGGTGCGAAATAATCACTAGGTGTGCTGGGACCAAGTCTCACACATATCATGAATAGTGGTACAGAAACGAATGTCACATCTTTACTATATAATAGGAGTTCTGTACAAAATAAATAAATAATTATATCATAAGGAGACAACGATCCAACAACACAAAGTTGACTGGGAGACGACAGCCTAGACCTCAAAAAATTCTTTGCTTTATACTCAAAATTCAGGTGTTACCCTCTCTTTATCCTCCTCTTATATCTTTTTCCTAAAATGTGTAGAGTTATTTTGTATAATATATAAGTGTTGATCTTAGTAAAATAAAACCCTAAATAAGCTTTGATTTTTGCATTCATGTCATTGCATAGTGTTTCTAAGTGCAAAAGGTGCTCAAAGCATGTTAATATAACTCATAGAAGTCTTTGGTATTTTTCCACATTTCTTTGACAATTTTCCCTTTTAAAAAATACTTTTATTTATTAGACTCTTAATAATCTATTTATAAACCCAAATATTTTACTTTATTTGAGTTTATTAAACTCCAAAACATATCTAGGAAATTTACTAGAGTTTTTGGACTATTTAAAATATTTTCCATGTACTAAAATAATATTTTTTTGATACTAATTATAATTAATTAGTCCTTAAAATAGGGAACCCTACATGTAATGCCAACCTTTGCTTTATTGTACACAATTGCTCTGTCCACTCTCATCTCGTAGGGCGCCTCGCTCTAGGCGAGAGGAAAACCATTGTAACCCTATGTAAGGAGCATAACCTCTCCCTCCGTACGCCCCCCATTTGTTTCTCCTCCATCCGCATATCCCTCCTTGTTCGCATATGCTCACTCACACCAGCATCTCTATGGATGGAGTCCCCTGGCAAGTAGATCCTAGGCGACGACGAGACACCCCTGCAATAACCGAAGAGGAGCATCATCGTCTTCCTCATCACAGAAGCATCGACGTCCTCACCACCGACAGTTTCCTCTTGGTGAGAAACATCTGCCCTTTCTTTGTGGTGTTGTGATGTTCTCTGTTCATAGCCGGTGACCAAATTTCCACCCAACTCGTCGAATCATAATAACAACGTCAAATGAGTGAATCTTTCTCTCAAATGAGGTAACACCATTTAAGATCACTCTTAAATGTCTTTTCCTATGTGACTAGACACAAGGAATAAATTTGAGAGGAATATGCACTTAAGTCATTGATTATTACCATCATTTGATTACTTGTAAGCTTTTTGCTTTATATCAAAGATGGGTCGTGGCTCCTATATCAATTGATTGTCACCTAGAGGGGGTGAATAGGCAATAACCTGAAATTTTGACACCTAAAGAAAATATAGATCCCAAATAAGCCATTAGAATAAGAGATAGTAAAATTAGAGCAAGTGAGAGATGATCTTTTGCACTTGTTGATTGTTGCTCGAATGAATGTGGAATTAACTTGCGAGTAACACAAGTGAAAGACCACAATAAAGCACTTAGAGAGCTAGTAGAGGGGGAATAGTTCTCTTGCACATGTTGCTCTTGTTGATATACAATTGACTTGAAGATCAATACAAGCGATTAAGAGTGAAAGAACCAAGCAAGAGAACGTAGAGGGAAGATCAAATCGCAAAGTAAAATCATGAACACACAAGAACACATGAGATTTGATTTGTTGGAGTTTGGTTCCAACGAACCTACGTCTTAATTGAGGTGTCCCAAAGGACGGGTTTCTTTCAACCCTCTCAAGTGATACAAGATCAAGTTGAGCCCTCTAGGCTTCCTAATATGTGAGATAGCGTCTTAGTAAGGTACTCCACAAATAGGGAGCATCTTGCAAGCCTTTACAAGATTGTGAAAGGGAAATAGGGTCAAACCTTTTCCATATGAATTTTGGTGGTTGAATTGCCCAACACAAATTATTGGACTAACTAGTTTGCTCTAGATTATGAGTTCTACAGGTGCCAAAGGTTCACAACAAACCAATACAAGTCAAAAGAAAGGGTTCAAAACTAAGGAGCAAATTGTACCGAAGGCAGCCCTGGTCCGGCGCACCGGACTGTCCGATGTGCCACCGGACAGTGTCCGGTGCACCACCGGATAGTGTCCGGTGCACCAAGGAGATCGACGCTGAACTTGCCACCTTCGGGAATTCTGGGAGCCGCTCCGCTATAATTCACCAGACTGTCCGGTGTGCCAGCGGAGCAACGACTACTTCGCACCAACGGTCATCTGCAGAAGACATTTAATGCGCTACAGTGCGCGCCTGCGCGCGCAGAAGTCAGAGCAGGCGCCAGAAGGCGCACCGGATAGTCTACAGGACCTGTCCGGTGCACCATCGGACTGTCCGGTGGCTCCAGAAGTCAGAGCTCCAACGGTCAAACCCTAACGGTTGGGTGACGTGGCTGGTGCACCAGACATTGTCCGATGGCGCACCGGACTGTCCGGTGCGCCCGTCAACAGAAGCCATCCCCAACGGCCATTTTGGTGGTTGGGGCTATAAATACCCCCAACCACCCCACATTCATGGCATCCAAGTTTTCAGACTTCAAACCTCATACAAGAGCTATAACATTCAATACAAGACACAAACAAAGAGATCAAATCCTCTCCCATGTCCGGAATCACTCCAAACAAATTAGTGACTAGAGAGAGAGACTTTTGTGTTCTTTTGAGCTCTTGCGCTTGGATTGCTTTTCTTCTTCCTCATTCTTGTTTCCACAACACTTGTAATCAAAACAAGAGACACCAATTGTGTGGTGGTCCTTGTAGTGGACTTAGTGTCCCATTTGGTTGAGAAGAGAAGCTCACTTGGTCTAAGTGACTGTTTGAGAGAGGGAAAGGGTTGAAAGAGACCCGGTCTTTGTGACAACCTCAACGGGGAGTAGGTTTGCAAGAACCAAACCTCGGTAAAACAAATCACCGTGTCATCCGCTCTATTTCCTTGGTTGATTTGTTTTTGTGCCCTCTCTTTTTGGACTCATTTATATTTCTAACGCTAACCCTAGCTTGTAGTCGTGTTTAAGTTTATAATTTTCAGATTCCGCCTATTCACCCTCCCTCTAGGAAACTTTCAATTGGTATCAGAGCCCGGTGCTTCATTAGAGCCAAACCGCTCGAAGTGATGTCGGGAGATCACGCCAAGAAGGAGATGGTGACCGACGAGAAGCCCGTTACAAGCCACGGGAAGGCTCCATCGGGAGAGTCCCGCAACAAGTGGAAGGAGAAGGAATCCCCTTCACACAAGTCGAATCGGAGTGGCGAAAAGAAAAAGAAGATGAGGAAGGTGGTCTATTACGAGACCGACTCTTCGTCGCCATCCACCTCCGGCTTCGACGCGCCATCCGTAACTTCTAAGCGCCATGAGCGCAAGAAGTTTAGTAAGATTCCCCTACACTACCCTCGCATTTCTAAACGTGCTCCATTACTTTCCGTTTCATTAGGCAAACCACCGGTTTTTGTTGGTGAAGATTATAACATGTGGAGTGATAAAATGAGACATCACCTAACCTCACTCCACACTAGTATTTGGAACGTTGTTGAGTTTGGTGTACAGGTACCATCCGTAGGGGATGAGGACTATGATTCGGACGAAGTTGCCCAAATCCGGCACTTCAACTCACAAGCCACCACAATACTCCTCGCCTCTCTAAGTCGAGAGGAGTATAACAAGGCGCAAGGATTAAAGAGTGCCAAGGAGATTTGGGACGTGCTCAAAACGGCACATGAAGGATACGAGGTGACCAAGATCACCAAGAGGGAGACGATCGAGGGGGAGCTTGGTCGCTTCATGCTAAACCAAGGAGAAGACCCGCAAGCCATGTACAACCGGCTAAAAACCTTGGTGAATCAAGTGCGCAACCTCGGGAGCACCAAGTGGGATGACCATGAAATGGTCAAGGTTATTCTTAGATCACTCGTATTTCTTAACCCCACTCAAGTTCAATTAATTTGTGGTGATCCAAGATATAAACTAATGCCTCCCGAGGAAGTGATAGGCAAATTTGTGAGCTTTGAATTGATGATCAAAGGCTCCAAGAAGATCATCGAGCAAGGCGCCTCCTCCTCCGTACCCAAAGCACAACCCGTTGCATTCAAGGCAACGGAGGAGAAGAAAGAAGACTCTACACCGAGTAGAGTCCCCATCGACGCCTCCAAGCTCGACAATGAGGAGATGGCGCTCATCATCAAGAGCTTCCGCCAAATCCTCAAACAAAGGAAGGGGAAAGATTACAAGCCCCGTTCCAAGAAGGTGTGCTACAAGTGTGGTAAGCCCGGTCATTTTATTGCAAAATATCCATTATCTAGTGATAGTGACAGGGGCGACGACAAGAAGGGAAAGAGGAGAGAAAAGAAGAGGTACTACAAGAAAAAGGGCGGCGATGCCCATGTTTGCCGGGAGTGGGACTCCGATGAGAGCTCCACCGACTCCTCCTCCAACGAGGACGCCGCCAACATCGCCGTCAACAAAGGGCTCCTCTTCCCCAACGTCAGCCGCAAGTGTCTTATGGCGAAGGACGACAAGAAGAAGAAGGTAAAATCCAAATCCTCCACTAAGTATTCAACATCTAGTGATGAGGTTAATTCTAATGATGATGAGGATGATTTGTTTACTCTCTTTGACAACTTAAACATGCAACAAAAGGAAAAATTAAATGAATTGATTAGCGCCATTCATGAGAAGGATGAACTCTTGGATAGCCAAGAGGATTTCCTAATTAAAGAAAACGAAAAGCATGTTAAAGTTAAAAATTCTTATGCTCAGGAGGTAGAGAAAAATGAAAAATTAACTAGTGAGCTAAGCACTTGCCATGACATTGTTTCCAACCTTAGAAATGAGAATGCAAAATTAATTGCTAAGGTTGAAAAGTTTGATGTTTGTGATGATTCAATTGTTAGTCTTAGAAATGATAATGCCAATTTAATTGCTAAGATTGACAAATTGAATGCTTCTCTTTCTAGCCTTAAAATTGAGAATGAAAAATTAATTGCTAAGGCTAAGGATTTAGATATTTGCAATGCTTCTATTTCCAATCTTAGAGATGAGAATGATATTTTGCATGCTAAGATTGTTGAGTTAAATACTTGCAAACCCTCTACATCTACCGTTGAACATGTTTCTATTTGCACTAGATGTAGAGATGTTAATGTAGATGCTATTCATGATCACCTTGCTTTAATTAAACAATAAAATGATCACATAGCTACATTAACTGCTAAAATCAATGAGCATGACTTGGAGAATGAAAATTTTAAATTTGCTAGAAGCATGCTTTATAGTGGGAGACGCCCTGGCATTAAGGATGGCATTGGCTTCCAACAGGGAGACAATGTCAAGCTTAATGCCCCGCCTAAAAGATTGTCTAATTTTGTTAAGGGCAAGGCTCCCATGGTTCAGGATGACGAGGGTTACATTTTATATCCTGCCAGTTATCCCGAACACAAAATTAGGAGAATTCACTCTAGGAAGTCTCACTCTGGCCCAAATCATGCTTTTATGTATAAGAGTGAGGCATCTAGTTCTAGGCAATCGATCCATGCTAAATTGCCTAAGAAGAAAACTCCTAAAGCATCAAATGGTCATAATGTTTCATTCAAAACTTTTGATGCTTCTTATGTGCTAACTAACAAATCAGGCAAGGTAGTTGCCAAATATGTTGGGGGCAAACATAAGGGATCAAAGACTTATGTTTGGGTACCCAAAGTTCTTGTATCTAATGTCAAAGGACCCAAAACTATTTGGGTACCTAAAACCAAGAACTAAATCTGTTTTGTAGGTTTATGCATCCGGCGGCTCAAGTTGGATCATCGACAGCGGGTGCACAAACCATATGACAGGGGAGAAAAAGATGTTCTCCTCCTATGAGAAAAAACAAGATCCTCAATGAGCTATCACATTCGGGGATGGAAATCAAGGTTTGGTCAAAGGATTGGGTAAAATTGCTATATCACCTGACCACTCTATTTCCAATGTTTTTCTTGTAGATTCACTAGATTACAACTTGCTTTCTGTTTCTCAATTATGCAAAATGAGTTACAACTGTCTTTTTACGGATACAGGTGTCACTGTCTTTAGAAGAAGTGATGATTCAGTAGCTTTTAAGGGAGTATTAGAGGGTCAGCTATACTTAGTTGATTTCAATAGAGCTGAACTCGATACTTGCTTAATTGCTAAGACTAACATGGGTTGGCTCTAGCATCGCCGACTAGCCCATGTTGGGATGAAGAATCTTCACAAGCTTCTAAAGGGAGAGCACATTTTGGGACTGACAAATGTTCATTTTGAGAAAGACAGGATTTGTAGCGCATGCCAAGCAGGGAAGCAAGTTGGTGTTCATCATCCACACAAGAACATCATGACGACTGACAGGCCACTTGAGCTCCTCCACATGGACCTATTCGGCCCGATAGCTTACATAAGCATCGGCGGGAGTAGTTACTGTCTAGTTATTGTGGATGATTATTCTCGCTTCACTTGGGTATTCTTTTTACAGGATAAATCTCAAACCCAAGAAACTTTGAAAGGATTCTTGAGACGGGCTCAAAATGAGTTCGGCTTAAGGATCAAGAAAATAAGAAGCGACAACGGGACGAAGTTCAATAATTCACAAATTGAAGGCTTCCTTGAGGAGGAGGGCATCAAGCATGAGTTTTCTTCTCCCTACACGTCACAACAAAATGGTGTCGTGGAGAGGAAGAATAGAACTCTATTGGACATGGCAAGAACCATGCTTGATGAGTACAAGACTTCGGATCGGTTTTGGGCCGAGGCGGTCAACACCGCTTGCTACGCCATCAACCGGTTATATCTACACCGAATCCTCAAGAAGACATCATACGAACTCCTCACTGGTAAAAAGCCAAATGTTTCATATTTTAGAGTCTTTGGTAGCAAATGCTTTATTCTTGTTAAGAGAGGTAGAAAATCTAAATTTGCTCCTAAGGCTGTAGATGGCTTTTTACTAGGATATGGTTCAAACACAAGGGCATATAGAGTCTTTAACAAGTCCACTCGACTAGTTGAAGTTTCTTGTGACATTGTGTTTGATGAGACTAACGGCTCTCAAGTAGAGCAAGTTGATCTTGATGAATTAGATGATGAAGAGGCTCCGTGTGTCGCGCTAAGGAACATGTCCATTGGGGATGTGTGTCCTAAGTTATCCGAAGGGCCCATTCAAGCACAAGATCAACCATCTTCCTCCATGCAAGCATCTCCACCAACCCAAGATGAGGATGGGGCTCAAGATGATGAAGAAGATCAAGAAGATGAGCCACCTCAAGATGACGGCAATGATCAAGGGGGAGATGTCAATGATCAAGACAAGGAAGATGAGCAAAATCAAAGGCTGCCACACCCAAGAGTCCACCAAGCAATACAACGAGATCACCCCGTGAACACCATCCTAGGAGACATTCATAAGAGGGTAACCACTCGATCTCGTGTTGCTCATTTTTGTGAACATTACTCTTTTGTTTCCTCTATTGAGCCACACAGGGTAGAGGAAGCACTTCAAGATTCAGATTGGGTGCTGGCGATGCAAGAGGAGCTCAACAATTTCACAAGGAATGAGGTATGACATTTAGTTCCACGTCCTAACCAAAATGTTGTAGGAACCAAGTGGGTCTTCCGCAACAAACAAGATGAGCATGGTGTGGTGACAAGGAACAAAGCCCGACTTGTGGCCAAGGGATATTCACAAGTCGAAGGTTTGGATTTTGGTGAAACCTATGCACCCGTAGCTAGGCTTGAGTTCATTCGTATATTATTAGCCTATGCTACTTACCATGGCTTTAAGCTTTACCAAATGGATGTGAAGAGTGCCTTCCTCAATGGACCAATCATGGAAGAGGTCTATGTTGAGCAACCTCCCGGCTTTGAAGATAGTGAGTACCCTAACCATGTTTATAAACTCTCTAAGGCTCTTTATGGGCTCAAGTAAGCCCCAAGAGCATGGTATGAATGCCTAAGAGATTTTCTTATTGATAATGGATTCAAAGTCGGAAAGGCCGATCCTACTTTATTCACTAAAACCATTGAGAATGATTTGTTTGTATGCCAAATTTATGTTGATGATATCATATTTGGGTCTACTAACAAATCTATTTGTGAAGAGTTTAGTAGGATCATGATTCAAAAATTCGAGATGTCTATGATGGGGGAGTTGAAGTATTTTCTAGGATTTCAAGTCAAGCAACTCCAAGAGGGCACCTTCATCAGCCAAACGAAGTACATTCAAGACATACTCACCAAGTTTGGGATGAAGGATGCCAAGCCCATCAAGACACCCATGGGAACCAATGGGCATCTCGACCTCGACACGGGAGGTAAATCCGTAGATCAAAAGGTATATCGATCGATGATAGGCTCTTTACTCTACTTATGTGCATGTCGACCGGACATTATGCTTTCTGTATGCATGTGTGCAAGATTCCAAGCCGATCCTAAGGAAGTTCACCTTAGGGCCGTAAAACGAATCTTGAGATATTTAGTTTATACACCTAAGTTTGGCCTTTGGTACCCCAGGGGATCCACTTTTGATCTAATTGGTTATTCAGATGCTGATTGGGCGGGTTGTAAGATTGATAGAAAGAGCACATCAGGGACTTGCCAGCTCTTGGGAAGATCTCTGGTGTCTTGGGCTTCAAAGAAGCAAAATTCTGTAGCTCTTTCTACCGCCGAAGCCGAGTATATTGCCGCAGGCCATTGTTGCGCGCAATTACTTTGGATGAGGCAAACCCTTAGGGACTATGGTTACAAATTAACCAAAGTTCCTCTTCTATGTGATAATGAGAGTGCAATCCGCATGGCGGACAATCCAGTTGAGCATAGCTGCACTAAACACATAGCCATTCAGTATCACTTTTTGAGGGATCACCAACAAAAGGGGGATATCAAGATAGCCTATATAAACACCAAAGATCAATTGGCCGATATCTTTACCAAGCCTCTAGATGAGAAAACCTTTACCAAACTTAGGAATGAGCTAAATATTGTTGATTCTAGGAATTTTGATTGATTCTTTGCACACATTGCTCATTTATATACCTTTTATCATATCTCTTTTATGTCTATGACTAATGTGTTTTCAAGTGTATTATTAGGCTTAGTCATAGATATTGAAAGGGAAATGGAGTATTCGGCAAAGAAGGCGCTTCCACTCAACTCCATTGATATTTGCCGGTATTCCGCATTATTCTCCACTATGGTATAATCTTCACTCATATTTTTGTTTACCAAAGGGGGAGAAAGTTTGATAAAAGGGCTTATATTTCACTCACAAGTATCCGTTTTTGGCGATTCATGCCAAAGGGGGAGAAAGCATGAGCCCAAAGCAAAAGGATCGCACCACCACCGAATTTTAAAATGAAGTCTTTCAAATTGATATCTTATTGTGTTCAAAATGGGGAGAAAGTAGTATCTTCAAAACTTGCAAAACCCTCTTGAACACTAAGAGGAGAATTTTATTTAGGGGGAGTTTTGTTTAAGTCAAAGGAAAAGCATTTGAATAAGGGGGAGAAAATTTCAAATCTTGAAAATGCTTCTTTCAATCTTATTCATGTACCTTTGACTATTTGCAAAAGGTTTTTGAAAAGAATTTTACAAAGGATTTGCAAGAACAAAACCCGTGGTGCAAATGAGGTCCAAAAATTTAAATAAGAAGAAAACCATCCATGCACATCTATTGAAATAAGTTTATTGGTTTCAATTCCAAGCAACCTTTGCACTTACATTATGCAAACTAGTTCAATTCTACCCTTTTATACTTGCTTTGGTTTGTGTTGGCATCAATCACCAAAAAGGGGGAGATTGAAAGGGAAATAGGGTCAAACCTTTTCCATATGAATTTTGGTGGTTGAATTGCCCAACACAAATTATTGGACTAACTAGTTTGCTCTAGATTATGAGTTCTACAGGTGCCAAAGGTTCACAACAAACCAATACAAGTCAAAAGAAAGGGTTCAAAACTAAGGAGCAAATTGTACCGAAGGAGCCCTGGTCCGACGCACCGGACTGTCCGGTGTGTCACCGGACAGTGTCCGGTGCACCAGGGAGATCAACGCTGAACTTGCCACCTTCGGGAATTCTAGGAGCCGCTCCGCTACAATTCATCGGACTATGCGGTGTAACACCGGACTGTCCGGTGTGCCAGCGGAGCAACAGATACTTCGCGCCAACGGTCGTCTGCAGAAGACATTTAATGCGCTATAGTGCGCGCCTGCGCGCGCAGAAGTCAGAGCAGGCGCGAGAAGGCGCACCGGACAGTCTACAGGACCTGTCCGATGCACCATCGGACTGTCCGGTGGCCCCACAAGTCAGAGCTCCAACGGTCGAACCCTAACGGTTGGGTGACGTGGCTGGCGCACCAGACATTGTCCGGTGCGCCCGTCGACAGAAGCCATCCCCAACGGCCGTTTTGGTGGTTGGGGCTATAAATTCCCCCAACCACCCCACATTCATGGCATCCAAGTTTTCAGACTTCAAACCTCATACAAGAGCTATAGCATTCAATACAAGACACAAACAAAGAGATCAAATCCTCTCCCAAGTCCGAAATCACTCCAAACAAATTAGTGACTAGGGAGAGAGACTTTTTTGTTCTTTTGAGCTCTTGCGCTTGGATTGCTTTTCTTCTTCCTCATTCTTGTTTCCACAACACTTGTAATCAAAACAAGAGACACCAATTGTGTGGTGGTCCTTGTAGTGGACTTAGTGTCCCATTTGGTTGAGAAGAGAAGCTCACTCGGTCTAAGTGACCGTTTGAGAGAGGGAAAGGGTTGAAAGAGACCCGGTCTTTGTGACCACCTCAACGGGGAGTAGGTTTGCAAGAACCGAACCTCGGTAAAACAAATCACCGTGTCATCCACTCTATTTCCTTGGTTGATTTGTTTTTGTGCCCTCTCTTTTTGGACTCGTTTATATTTTTAACGCTAACCCCGGCTTGTAGTCGTGCTTAAGTTTATAATTTTCAGATTCCGCCTATTCACCCCCTCTAGGCGACTTTCAGATTGCAACACAAACACCAAGCATAAGAACACAGCAACATGAGCAATCACACAAGGCACTATCAAGATACATGATAAATGGCTATCTTCTCTCTAATGGCACTTGGGAGGTTATCAGATCACTATGGAGTGTTGCTCTAATACATATGAGTTTGTCTTTATGACTTGTGTTGCCTGGATCCTTGAATGGGCTATTTGGGGCTATTTATAACCCCAAACCCCCAACAGTCGTTGAGTGAACTGCTAAAAATCTGCTCTGCGCTGTCGCACCAGGCCAGTCCGGTGCACCACTAGGCCTCCAATGGTTACCTCAATCAATAGGATCTGCCCCAAACTAGTTGTGCCACGTGGCACCGAACCCTCGTCGTGTGCTAACACATCAGTTAGCTATTGGAGCCGACAATTGAAATAGTGGATTAGTCATTGGACCTGCTGGTCTGGTGCTCACCAGACTAGTCCGGTGTACCATCAGCTTCAAGTCACTATTACAGACCTCTCTAGAAAAGTGGTTCGATGCACCACCAAACTGGTTCGGTGCGCTAGGACACCAATGTCACTTCTGCAGATCTCTCTAAAACTTCGTTCTTGTGCGCCAAGCCATCGAAGTTGCTCCTATAGAGCTCTCTGGAATCTGAGTCCGGTGCACCACCGGACTGGTCCGAAGCACCCTAGACTGCTTCACTTTGTATTCTTTCTAGTTTTTATTCTCCAAATAAATTTGTCACTCTTTGAGAGTGTTCCCATAACTTAGAAAAACACTCTTAGTGACTGTCCAACTAATCTAAGTCATGTAACTTCATTTGTTTAATTCTTCCAACTTAATTTTCTGATTCAACCCAACTCTTGCTCCAAAAGCACTAATTCCAAGTTAACACTTCTCAATCCTTTTAAGGTGCTCCAAAACATTCCTACGGGCAAAACACACTTAGCAAATAGGTTAGTATATGGTGTTATGTTGGTCATCAAACACAAAAACACTTATAGAAATAGCTCAAGACACATTTCCCATTCAATTATCCACACAATACAACTAGGTAGTTGTCCATACATTGATATGACTTCTATATTTACAACATGTCTTTATGTAACATAGGGAAACATTCAATAAAGTGGTAAACATTGAGCGCGTTGTGCCAAAGCTCCATAGTTCGAATCTCACCCACACCAATTTTTTGGCCATGGGTTGGTGGGTGGGCACACGACGCGTGTGGGGAAGGCAACACACAAATACATTCATGTTTTATAGTTGTAGTAGATATTAGGAATAGGCACCATAAAAACCTTAGAAGTTGTAGTACATTTGGGCCACCTCTGTATGAAAATGTTTAGACCTGTTGGGGTCATCTTGGTCTTTAGAAGCAAAGAAGATGCAAGTATCAAATGGGGTTGCACACCTAGACAAAGAAAGGAGCGTATTATTGATGAAATAGAACAAATTGAGCATAAAAAGAGCCAAAATCAAGGAGAAGGTCACATCATCGAATCATATGATGGAAGTACTTATTTGTGATAATCTAATTGATCCGACTCTTTTTCGGCATTCAGTTAACCTAAGAGTAAGAATACCAACTAAAAAGTTCTTATTCAACAACAAGGATGTGTTTGCCTAGTCTGCAAGTGAGTAATGCAGAGTCAATAGAAGTATAACTAGATATAGCCTCAGTATTGAATTAAAGATAAAGCCAAAAAAGTAAAAGGTAAGGAAAATGTCCGAAGACATGGCTAAAGGAGGCTAGAACCAAAGTGAAAAGGCTTCTACACACTGGGGTAATTCATGAAATCGACTACCCCAAATGGTTGGCAAACATAGTCATGGTAAAGAAACCAAGTAAAAAATGGAGAATGTTCATTGATTTAATGGATCTTAATAAGGCATGTCTGAAAGATGAGTACCCACTTTCGTGCATAGACTTACTCATGGATGCAATAACTAGATCAAAGATGATGATCTTGCTTGATTGTTATTCTAGGTACCATCAGCTATGGAACTTATTGCTACCTTAGAATGTCTAAGGTTTTTAGAATTGTGATAGGTACCTAGCATGGGCCTGATGAAAGCTCCATGTGCACCTTTGCAAATTGAGATAGCTAGTAGACTAACCACTACTCCAGTGTTAAGAATAAGTTAGGCTAAGTCCACATCCAAGATTGATCAAGAATAGCAACCTTGAAAAGTATGGCAATGACCACAAAAGATAATCAAGTGCTCAACATCAAGGATGAAAGCAAAATACAAGGGCTTTATGCAAAGGTGTAGGGTAGGGTATTTTGTTTCTACCAATCAAGATGCAGTATAGTGCATGGTTAGATGTAGATAAGTAATCACACTATAAAGAGAGGAACTCAAAGATAAGAATGGTTACTTAAGTGCCACCAGGTCAAATGATTCAATGTATTGCATTAGACCTAGTGAAATCATAAAACTACAACTTGGAAATAATTTTAAAAAAAATAACATACAAAAGTGTAAGAGACATATTAGAGTTAGCACACGTGAAAATAATGGAAGAAAAATGCTTAACATTCACAAAGCCAATAGATGAAACACACTTTTGTGTGTTAAGGAATGAACTTAACTATCTTGATCTAAGCAATTTCACTTGAACATATGGTTGTACTTTTAATTGCATTATAATATAAACATGTTTAAAATTTTCTTTGCATATAGGGTTTGTCTAACATAGTTAAGATAATTGCCCAAAAGTGTGTGAAGAAGCTTAACTTGAGTTGAAACTTGACAAGCAAGTAGATTTAAATTTCAAGCATTATATTGCATATGCATGAATGTTATTTGATTGTTTATTTTGATCAAGTTTGAAAAAAATTGTGGTCATCATCAATAGGGGCACGCTCAATGTTGAAAGTGTTTAAACCTCTACTGAAACAACCACAAAGTGAGATCTCAATCCTTTGTGCATATTTTCATAAAAAACATATTTAGCCTAGCGGAAATTATTTGAAAACTTGTGGATTTAAGAGAGGGCGATTATACCAATCCCAATTTGTGTTTATTTGAATCTTATTTTAAGTTAGGATTCAGTTTGGTGCAAAATCCAAGAGAAAAAACTTAAAATATTTGCATCAAGTACATTGAATAATGCACCACACAAATCATCAAACATGTCACATGAATGGTGTAAATTGTGCATCTTCCGCAATGAAATAGTGGTGTCCAGTGTGCACCAGACTCAATCAATGTGGTCACCAGACGCGTCTGGTGCCTAGAGTTTTCTTAACATGGTTCATTGTTGATGTATCTGGTGCCTTATCTAATGGATGACCGGGCCCATGTGGTGCCATGAAGAGCACAAAAAAATATGTTGTCATGTGTGCATGTCTCTCCCTTTTCTCATTTCTCCCTACAAATGTACTTCCACCTTTGCTCTTCATTATTGTTGGTCGCCCTCACACGCACCACCACATCGCCCAAGCATCTTCATTGCTCTTTGTGCTCCTTGTGCCTCCACATCGCCATAGCCTACATACCTCTTCCACAATGCCGCACAATGACTTTGTTCCTTGCTGGTGACACATGTTGTTTCTAAGACGTCATTTACCCACAGTTATGGCTAATGGAACTTGATATGTAGTTGATCATGCTTATGGGTGCAAATCTATAGGACGTAAATGGGCGTTAAATAAAAAATCTTAAATATAATGCTAATATTGAGAGATATAAGGCGACGCTTGTGGACAAGGGTTATTCCTAGGAAGAAGAAAAAGTTTCTCGTAAGGAGTGAAATCGGTTGGTAAACACTAAAACTATTTTCGTTTTCATATTTTCCTCGGAAATAAAATCGAGAACGATAACTCAGGAACAGAAACAACATTGCTAATTTAAAAACATCGGAAACAAACGTTTGGTTCAAATAATACATCGGTTACGGTCGAAATCTAAAATACATTCGGTAAAAATCGTAACATGCACCCACGATTGACTTAAAAAATCACACAAGTCATACATCCACATAAAATACTAATAATATACAAATATTCATAAATTTGTGAAGGATTTAAGCATATCTCACAAAGCATTAAAGCAACATCTCACAAATACAAGTGACAAGTATTGTGCACACATACAAAGAAAGTCACTGCATAATACCTTATAAATAAAACTATTCGATTGAAAATATACCAATAACCATAAAAAACCATAAAACAATATCACACATCAAACTACGGAGCATATAACTAGTCATATAACTTGACCCATCACAATGTAAATAATATTTTTAAAGACATTTTAATATAAGATAGGAGGTCACAATTAATATAAGACAATGTAATACAATATAAAATCATTATCAAGTATTTAAATAAAGCAATAGCAAGTCTAGTAGCAAATGACTATAGAATCAAGATGTGTATGATGGCACGACACTTGCATTATAATCGTACTCCTAATACATGGCATAGTCAACATAATTTGTATCCTCCTCATCCTTCTTAGTTTCTTGTGCAAGTTATGAATATATGTATCAAGAGTAATTATTGGTAAGAAACTATAAATAAATAAGATCCATAAAAGTTTCATAGAACTCTAAACTATATAATAGATCTTGATTTTAGAAAAATAATAAAATTAGTTTAATATTTTTATAAGTTAATATGAATTTATTATGAATTTACAAAGATCAGTTCATATTTAATATTTTTATAATAAATACTGAATTCATTACCGACGGTAAAATACGAATAAATATGGTGATTTCTAGAAATGGTCGAAAGAGATCCAAAATGTTTCTGTTTTCTACGATTTCGTTTTCATATTTTCGGTACCCATTTTCGTTTTCGTTTAGCCTTAAATTCTAGTAAAAAATTCAAAAATAGTTCCTGGTAAGCAAAAATTATTGTTTCCGTTTTCACTCCTAATTATTGTGACACTTATTCACTAGTTGATCATCCTTGCTGCCTCACATGATCTTCTCGTTCATTATATGGACATCAATTGATTGATCTCCTGAATGGAAAGCTTGAGGGAGAGATCTAATGGATCAACTTGATGATTTTGTAGTGAATGGTCAAGAGGGAAATGTGTGTAAATTGTTGAAATCTTTATATGGCCTAAAATAAGCATCTATGTAGTGACAAGAGACGAAGTCTGATAAAATTGTAACGTTAGCTAGATTTGTTGTAAAATGAAGCTAATAAATGTGTCTATTACCTATTTGGTAGAGGAGAAGGTGTGATCTTGTGCTTGTATGTGGATGATACACTAATTTTTTGAAATAATATTAGTGTAATTAAGGAAGTGAAAGAGTTTTTGTCTAGTAACTTTGAAATGAAAGATTTGAGAGAGGTTGATGTTATTCTTGATATAAAGTTGTTGAGAGGAAAATGAAATGGCGGGCTTACTCTTGTACAATCCCATTATGTGAAAAAGGTGTTGAATCACATTGGATATAATGATTTCATATTTGGTATAAGTCCTCATGACTCAAGTGTGCCGTTAAAAACCATAAAATAATATGTCATCAACTAAGATACTCTCAAATACTTGGGTCTCTTATGTATTTGGCTAGTGCAATGAGGCTTGACATCTCTTTTTATGTGAGTACACTTAGCAACTTTGCTTCCAATCAGGTGGATGACATTGACAACGCCTCTGAGAGGGCATTGCACTATCTAAAAGGGACTATGAGCTACGACATTCACTATATGAGAGCACCTAGAGGGGGGTGAATAGGTGATCCTATAAAAATCAACTCTAAACAACACAAACTTTGTTTATAAATGTTAGTTAAATGAAAACCAAGTTGTTGTGAATAGAGAGAGAGAACTCTTCACTTGATTGTTCCTTTAGGATATGTATTGAACTTAAGAACAATAACGCAAGTGAATATGTGAGAACTCTATGGAAGAAAAACAATCACACTAAATAAATGCACAGGAGACATGGTTATTTTATCCTGTGGTTCAGCCAATGCCTACTCCACATTGTGGTGGCCTCCTTCGGTCAAGGATTGCACTCAATCCCTCTCAAGTGATCCAAAAATCAAACTTGAGTACCACGGTTTTCTTCCTTATCTCAAGTTTTCCCTTGTGAGGAATATCCACAAATTGGAGTCTCTCAGCCTTATACAATTGATCACAATCAAACCACAAGAGTAATGGAGGGAACAGAACCACACACAGGAGACAAACTTGCAGCGACTCACACACAAAACGAGAGAGAAGAGCACAAAGACAGCACAACGGTGTTACAGCTCAAAACAAGTGCCCAAATATCAATCTACTAAAGCACAAGCGTGAATTTGATGTCTCGGCGTTGTTGGATGTTCAATGACTGCTTGGTGTTGTGCTCCATGCGCCTAGGGGTCCCTTTTATAGCCCAAGGCAGCTAGGAGTCGTTTGAGCTCCATTTGGAAGGCCCTGGTTGCCTTCTATCTGTGGGCACACTGGACAGTGTGGTGCACCACCGAACAATGAACAGTGCGCGATTTCCTTCCTTCTCTGGCAAAGCCGACCGTTGTCAGTCACGGGCCACGTGGCACACCAGATAGTACAGTGGCACACCAGTCAGTCCGGTGCCACCTCCTGACCGTTGGCTGAGCCACGTGTCACCCGCTGATCACGTGGTCGACCGTTGGCTGGGCGCGTGGCTAGCACACCGAATAGTCTGGTTAATTATAGCCGCGGAGCCCTCAGCATTTTCTCGAGAGCGGTCTGTTCACCGAGGCGCCAGCCTAGGCACCAGATACTGTCCGGTGCACCACAAGCTGGTGCAAGTCTGACTCGCCTGAGCCAAACTTCTCCAATTCAATTTCTTCCACTTTGAGAAGGTTCCTAGCACTTAGTATAATAATGTAGTACCAAAAACAATTTACTATGGCTAGAATCATACCTTGCTTTTCCATTTGCATCTCTTTGACACTTAGGGTTGGGGGCCTTCTTCTCCGTCGAAGGTCCTTCAAGCAAAAACACCTTCGGCAGGACGATATGCAAGCAGATACGACATGAAGATATATGCTGAAGTGTTGGGGGCCTTCTTCTCCTTCGAAGGTCCTTCAAGCAAAAACACCTTCGGTAGGACGATATGCAAGCAGATACGACAAGAAGATATATGCTGAAGCTACAATTGAAAGAGCTTCGGCATGGTGGCATGCCTAAGATGAAGGATGGCACCGACTTAAAGAGGAAAAGACTACATAGTCCCTAATGATTTGTATTATAATTATAATTAGTTATCAGGGACACGAATGTAATTTTGTCTGGGCTGCGTCCCGTGCTTATAAATAGATGAACAGTATCCCCGTACTGTTCACGCTAAATTGTAATCTCTCTTGCGTCACTTTCACTTTTTTACCTACTGTCAAGCCGAAGGTATGAATGTAATATAGATATCATTTATATTTATTTGTGTTTATAAGAATAAGAATATAAATAATCTAATGACTTGGTATGATTGTTTATATTCTTTTCATGTTTCATATGTCTCTATTTTATATCTTTACCCACTGAAATGATGAAGGTATGCCCTTCTTGACCTTCATCTGAAAAACATTATATCCCAGGGGAAATAATGCTTCGAAGGACGAAGGTCTTTAATCGTTAACAATTGTGTTGCTTTGTTCTTGGTGTATAGCATCCAAGAGCAAGGACCAACATTGGCGCCCACCTCCGATGAACTTACTTCCACTGTTGTGACGATGGCTTCGTACAACAACCAAGATTTAGCACCTTCGGTCACAAAGCTAGTGCTCCCAATCATAGGTGGTTCAAGCTTAGAGCCAGCCAACAAGAAGCAGAAGAAGGAAGCACAAAGAAGAGTGCAGCATGTTAGGGTGCAAGGACCCTTTATCAGATCCAAGTGGTCTCGTATCCCAATTACCTTCTCCCAGGAAGATCTTTAGCTTAAAGATTATCCTCACAATGATGCCATGGTTATATCTTGTGTCATCAAGGGATTTCTGGTCCACAATGTTCTGGTTGACACAGGTAGCGCAGCGGACATCATCTTTGCAAAGGCTTTCAGACAGATGCAAGAGCTAGAAGACAAGATACATGATGCAACACACCCTCTTTGTGGCTTTGGAGAAAGACAGATTGTGGCACTTGGCAAAATAACAATGTCAGTTACCTTCGGTTACGTCCATAACACAAGAACTGAACAGGTTGTCTTTTACATCATTGATATGGAGTATCCATACAATGCAATCATTGGTCGAGGGACGCTCAATGCCTTCAAAGCCATTCTTCATCCAGCATATTTATGCATGAAGGTACCTTCAGAACAAGGTCCCATTGCTATTCACGGGATTCAAGAAGCTGCCAGGAAGGCCGAAGGGAGCTGGACGGATTCAAAGGCTATCCATAACACAGATGAAGCCCAAGCTTATCAGAAGTATAAGCACAAAAGAGAGAAGGCTGCTTCAGCGGATCAGCCGAAGCCTATGCGCCTGTGTGAAGACATAGTAGAACAAAAGGTGCTGCTGGGATGTCAGTTATGTGGTGAACAAGAAAAGACACTGCTAAGGTTTTTGTTCAACAACAAAGATGTCTTCGCTTGGACAGCTAACGATCTCTGTGGTGTTAATAGAGATGTCATTGAGCATTCATTCAATGTAAATACATCTTTTAGGCCAAGAAAGCAAAGACTTCGGAAAATGTCAGAGGATAAAGACGAAGGTGCACAAAATGAAGTAAAGAGACTTCTCAGTGCCGGTGTTATCAGAGAAGTAACATATCCAGAGTGGCTAGCTAACACTGTTATGGTGAAGAAGGCTAATGGGAAATAGAGAATGTGTATTGATTTCACAGACCTCAACAAGGCATGTCTGAAGGATGAGTTCCCTTTACTAAGAATAGACTCCCTTGTAGATGCAACAGCTTCTTCAGAACTCATGAGCTTATTGGACTGCTACTCGGGTTATCACCAAATTTGGATGAAGAAAGAGGATGAGCCAAAGACAAGCTTCATAACTCCTAGTGGTACTTATTGCTACCTTCGAATGCCCGAGGGGCTCAAAAATGTTGGAGGAAGCTTCAGCAGAATGACTGCCAAGGTTCTTCACTCTCAAATAGGCAGAAATATGCTAACTTATGTTGATGACATTATAGTAAAAAGCACAAAACAAGAAAATCATGTTGCCGACTTGCAAGAGACGTTTGCCAATTTCAGGCAAGCCAGTCTCAAGTTGAATCTAGAAAAGTGTGTTTTTGGAGTGAAGAAGGGCAAGTTTCTTGGCTGTCTGGTATCAACAAAGGGTATAAGCTAATCCAAGAAAGATCGACGCTATCCTTCGGATGGAACTGCCAAATTCAAAGAAGGGGGCTCAACAGTTGGCAGGAAGGCTGGCATCGTTGAATAGATTCAAGATCAGCAGAGAGAAGCTTACCATTCTTTGAAATACTGAAGTCAGCCGGAGTCTTCCAGTTGGGTCCGGCTCAACAGAAAGCCTTTGAAGAGTTAAAACAATATCTGATAGATTTGACAACTCTAACTCCACCTTCATCAGGAACTCCGTTACTCCTATATGTGGCTGCCTCCCATTCTGCAGTCAGTGCGACACTTGTACAGGAGAAGCAAGATGGCCAAGTAAAAAGACAAGCACTGGTATACTTCGTCTTTGAAGTACTCAGTTTATCAAAGAAAAATTACACAGAATTGGAGAAGGTATTGTATGCTATGTTGATGGCCTCCAGGGAGATTTGGCATTACTTTCAAGCATATCATATAATAGTGCCTTCATCACAACCTCTGAAGGATATAATGAGAAATAGAGAAGCTACAGGAAGGATTGGAAAATGGGCTGCGGAGCTTAATGAATTCACCATTGATTATGTACACAGATCCTCAATTCAGTCTCAGGCCTTAGTAGATTTCATTGCTGATTGGACGCCAGGGTCTTAGGGAGAGGAAGCAACAAAAGATGCCGAAGCTTGGACTGTATTCTGTGACGGCTCTTGGGGAACCTTCGGCGCAGGAGCAGCTGCTGTTCTAGTAGTTCCCTCTAAAGTTAGGACATGTTATGCAATAAAGTTGGACTTTAGTTGCACAAATAACATTGCCAAGTACGAAGCTCTTCTTTTAGGGCTTCGGAAGCTAAAGGCAATGGGAATAAGAAGGGCAATCCTCAAAACTGATTCCCAAGTTATTTCTGGCAACATGGACAAAAGTAGCAGGGCAAGGGATCCGAAGCTTGAAAAATATTTGGATGCAGTCCAAAGATTGGAAGATTCTTTTGAAGGATTTTCTGTAAAAAAATATCCGAAGGGGGGAAATGAGCATGCGGATTTGCTAGCTAAGTCAACGGCACAGGGGATCCCTTTGCCTTCGGAAGTATTCTTTGAAACAATAAAAGCACCTTCAGTCGAACTTATGGAGAGAGCAGTGCTTACAATATCACCTGTACATAGTGAAGATTGGAGGACTGAAATTATACCTTTCCTCCAAGGCAACTGTCTTTCGGATGACGAAGTTTACAATAAAAGAATGGAAGCAAGAACAAGACCATATGTAATCATAAAAGGGGAGTTATATAAATATGGAGTCTGCTCTCCATTACTCAAGTGCTTGTCCGGAGCCGAAGGTCAAGAATTAATGAAGGAAATACATGCAAGATTATGTGGGTCTCATATTGGGTCTAGGCCTTTGCTAGGGAAGGTTTTCAGACAAGGATTTTATTGGCCGAAGGCAGCATCGGATGCAGCAGACTTGGTTCAAAAATGTGAAAATTGCCAAAGATGTGCAAGAGACCAGAAACAACCTTCATCTTTAACCCAGCTAATACAGCCAACTTGGCCACTGCAAAGGTGGGGTCTAGATTTGTTAGGTCCACTTCCACCATCACAAGGAAATTTGAAATATGTCGTCGTAGCAGTGGAATATTTCTCTAAGTGGATCGAAGCAAAGCCCTTAGCCACAATAACTTTGGCCACAGTACAGAAATTCTTTTGGCAAAATATTGTTTGTCACTTCGGTGTGCCGAAGGCAATAACCGTTGATAATGGAACTCAATTTGATGCTGAAACGTTCAAAGATTTTTGTGACCGTTGGTACAAAAGTTCATTTTGCATCAGTAAGGCATCCAGAATCAAATGGGTTAGTAGAGAGAGCAAATGGAATTATAATGCCAGGAATAATAGTTAATCTTCAATCATCCTAGAGGAAAGTGGCCAGATGAGTTGATCAAAGTGGTGTGGAGCCATAACACAACTATCTCAAGGTCAACAGGTTTTACACCTTTCAAGCACCTGTTCGGTGATGAAGCAATAACACCAGAAGAAGCAAAGACAGGATCAATAAGAACCATAGCTTCAGTAGAGGACGAAGCTGATTCTCAAATAACAAAAGACACTATAGAAGGGACCAGACTTCAGGCCA
Organism: Zea luxurians; assembly: GCA_029449295.1. NCBI lineage: Eukaryota > Viridiplantae > Streptophyta > Magnoliopsida > Poales > Poaceae > Zea > Zea luxurians. The sequence continues at coordinate 268,151 of JAOPSE010000540.1, forward strand.
TAGAACACATCAATAAGTATCAGGCTGAAACAATAAAATGGCGTGATAGGAAAGTTCGATTGAAAAATATCAAGCCAGGTCATTTGGTGCTTCGGAGAGTAGCCAACCCAGATACAGTGGGCAAGCTACGGCTAAAATGGGAAGGACCTTTTCTAGTAGTATCTTCGTCAAGACCCGGTTCTTACAGATTGAAGGATATGGACGGCAACGGCATACCTAGATTTTGGAATGCGAATGAGCTTCAGTGGTATTATGTGTAATTGATGTAATCTTTTCTATTTTTCCTATGGCACCCTTTTCCTTTCAGGAGGGGAGAAAGGTTTTTAATGGGACCATAGTTTGTAATTTGTTATTCTTATTTAGCCCTATGCAATACAAGGGCCAAAATCCCCCAAAAATGTAACATGTAATATCAGAACCTGCACCATCGAGTGCAAAAGAGAATAGGGAAAAGCTCAAAAGTCATCCCCAAGGGGATGCAGAGCTGAAATCACTCCAAGGATGACGAAGCTACAAAAAGTCGTTCCTAAGGGAGCGCAGAGTAAGTCCCGAAGCTCAAAAAGTCGTTCCTAAGGGAATGTAGAGCCAAATACCACCGAAATAGACGGTGAAGAAGCTCCAAAGTCGTTCCTAAGGGGATGCAGAGCTTAAATGCCACCAAAATAGAAGGTGAAGAAGCTCCAAAGTCGTTCCTAAGGGGATGCAGAGCTTAAATGCCACCGAAATAGAAGATGAAGAAGCTCCAAAGTTGTTCCTAAGAGAATGCAGAGCTTAAAGACTCCAAAGTCGTTCCTAAGGGGATGCAGAGTCTGGGGGTGGCTTCATGTGTGTTTGGGTCATACATTTGCATGTTACATTATATCATTCATTGCATTCATACAGACATTCATTAGACATTCGTAGGATCATCATCATCATGACATAAAGCACGAACAGAAATAGTCCAACTTCGGCGATAAAGTGCTTCGTTGAACACGAAGAAGCTTCACTTCAAACATAAATACATGCATTTTATGCAAGGAAATGCTTCGATGTGTACGAAAAGAAGGGAAGGTGTTTTTTGCCTTCGGCTCAAAAGATACACGAATTTAGTCCACAGCAAAGCAATACGTACATGGATGGAAAGGTAAAATTATATTACAAGGTATGGACAAATATACACAGTACTGAGTTCAACTCTCGACTATAATTCTTTGCAAAAATAATGCAAATATCCCCTAAGCTCTATACAGAAGGCACAAAAGGAAGCTTCATATCAGCAACCTTCAAAATGTGCTTTGGGTTATTAACCTTCGGCACCGCCATCCTGCAGACAAACAATGTTATAAGGTAAAAGTGATTATAAAAATCAAGGCAAGCAACATGTATAAGTTTCGTACTGGTTTAAGCAAACTTCGAGCTTCATCTCTAGCCAACTCTCGTCCGTCCTTAGCCCAAATCTGAGTGATGAATCTGTTTCTGATGCTTCGGGCTTCACCAGGGATGTTAATAAGGTCTTATAGTGATAGGCTGAAGGTTGGTTTGTTCACTATTTTTGCATGCATGCATCCGGCCTTCAAGAATGCAGCAGCTGTGTCGCGAGAAGCTAACAAAGCACAGAAGTCACCGTGCCCTGTTATCACTTCATCGAGCGCATCAACTTCATTTTCAATGTGCTTGAAGGTATCTGATATGTCCTCAGCCGAAGGGGTAATATCCTCAGAGCTGGCCCCAACCGAGCTAAAGACTCATTTTAACCGTTGCACGCAGCGGCTACCAAATTCCAAGCATGTGTTCCGAAGTCTCTCAGAGATTCTTGTAGCTTTGAGTTTTTATTAGCTTCGGCTTCATATTTTGCTCGAGGTTCCTTCTTCTCTTGTTCGAAGCACTCTGATTTTCCTTTTAAGATTGTTTGAGTTTGGAGAAGCTCTTCGCTTAACCTAACATTTTCAGCTTGAATCTCTGCAATGAACCTTCTGTTGCTTGAAGCAGGAAGTCTTTCTTTTCAAATGAAGCTTCGTAATCTTTAATCTTACTTTCCAAGCCCTCGATTATCATCTCATTTTTCTTGTCCTCGAGGTCTTGTTGCATCCTCAATGCTTTACTTAGTAGCATACTCTATGGAAATAGGCTGACTTCAGAAAATTCTAATACCACAAAGATAACAAAAGTTTAGGCAAAAAGAATTTTACCTTGAAATTGGAGTAAAAGAGACTGTCGATGATATGTTGCCGTCTGTAGCCGCTTATATCAGACTCAAGCTTCGAAAAACCGACACTCTTTGATAGAGTGCCGATTATTTTCGCCCTGGCACGATCGCGAATGCATCCCAAGGCTTCTTCGTCAATTCCACCAAAAAGCATAGCTCCTGGCTGGTAGCCACAGGATATCCCATATTCCGGTAGCTCCTTCTTCTCAGCCTCGGACAATTCTTGACCCACCAGGTTCCGACGGTCAAAATCTTTTTCTTCTGAAGTAGTATCAGCAATCTTTTTTCCTTTGTCAGGCACTGCGGCCATGACCTTCTCTGCAGCTGCAGCTGTCTCTTCTGCAGCCATTTCCGAAAGAAGTTTGTCAATTCCTGACAGTGTACTTGCTAGATTGGTAGCTTCGGCAGCAGCTGCATCTTTGGCAGAGGTTTCAGCTTCGGCAGTGGCCTCGGCACTTGCGTCAGGTACTATTCTAGACGCTGATGTTAGAGGTTGTGTCCGCTCAACAGCTTGCATAACATTAACAATTCTTCGCTTTTTCTGACCATCAGTCTTCTCCTTAACGGTCGAGGGTTGATCCTTCTTCTGTAAAAGTTTCGTCGGTTCTGGTCCCAGAGGACTTAGCAGCTTGACGGGTAAGGATTTAGTCATTACCTTTAGAATTTCTGCTATTTCAGCAGCAAGAGGTATTGAAGGAGTCTCTTTTGTTGCCTCAGTTACCTTTGGCTCTAGAACTTTAGCCTTCCTCTTTTTTGAAACTGCCGCCTTCGGCTCAGGAGTGGATTTTGTCTTCTTAGAAATTTTCTCGACTTCTTTAACCATTTTGGCAGCTTGCCTGCTTAGAATGCTGACAACCATTTTCTTTTTACCCCTTCGACCCCTTTGTCAAGTTTTTCATAATCAGGGTAGTCAAAATTCAAGGCGTGCATCACCCGGTTTAATCTTCGTTTCGGCTGGGTACCGAAGGATACGGTCATCAGCTGATCTTCCTTCTTGGTATAATTCCCAAGTATCTCATTGCACATGGTCTCAATCATGTCTAGCCATTCTTTGCAAGGCTTCTTGAATTGTTTTTCAAACTTAAAACGGTAAGCAAGTCAAACAAGTTCATGCTTCTTCCCCACTTCTTTCCTCTTTGGCATTCCCCAGCCACTTGATGTCGGATATGTTCTGTTTGCCAAGTATTCTTGCACCAAGTCCCTAGTACTGATCTGCTCAGCTACCACTCTAAATTCTACTTCAGCCAACTGACAGGGTGACCCCAGTTGCATATTACATAAGGGCCTAGTCATTCCGAAGCTCAAAGACAGTGGACTGATAACCATGGTCATTAGCTTCTCCCTCTTTTTCTCGTCAGCCTTCATATAGAACCACTCACTCTTCCAACCAGTTGGTCACTTCGTGCGTAGCTAAGAACTGGTGCCTTTGTATCCTTTCGATACACAAAATTGTAACATCCAAAAGTTTCATGAAGGCCATCTACCCTGGCATTCGTCTGATAATGCAGCTCGTGCACTCAGCAGAAAGCTTTGGCATCTGTACTCATCCCCTGGCTTCGGAGGGCCCAGATATAGACGCTGAGTCTAACAATAGCATTAGGAGTCAGCTGATGAAGATATATCTCAAAGTTCTTTAAAACTACCCCTATCATTTCATTCATGGGGAATCGCAGCCCTGCTCTGAAGAAGCTCTTGAAAACGACAACTTCATCCTTCTTCGGCTCTGGGATCACCTCTTTTCTAGCAAATCGAATAAGTTTGCTCTCAGCCTCTCCAAAATAGCCCAATTTCATCATCATAGGCAAGTCATCTTCCGTCATAGTAGATTTTTCAAATTCAAGATGACTAGGCTTTGTTGGGATCAGAATGTTGTAGTATTCTTCACTCTCATCAATATTTTTACCATCAACCACAGTTTGTTCAGTCCGGTGCCGCCTCGTGACCGTTGGGTGAGCCACGTGTCACCTGCTAATCGCGCAGTCGACCATTGGCTGGCGCGTGGCTGGCACACCGAACAGTCCGGTTAATTATAGCCGCGGAGCCCTCAGCATTTTCTCGAGAGCGGCCTATTCACTGGGGCGTCAGCCTAGGCACCAGATACTATCTGGTGCACCACAAGCTGGTGCAAGTCTGACTCTCCTGAGCCAAACTTCTCCAATTCAATTTCTTCCACTTTGAGAAGGTTCCTAGCACTTAGTAGAATAATGTTAGTACCAAAAACAATTTACTATGGCTAGAATCATACCTTGCTTTTCCATTTGCATCTCTTTGACACTTAGCTCATATCAAACAAAACAATACGTGTTGAGCATCTAATCACCAAAATATTTATAGAAATGGCACAAGGGGCCATTTCCTTTTCAATCTCCCCCTTTTTGGTGATTTATGCCAAAACATCAAAAGCAACTTCCTTTTTGGCAAATCTCATGTAGAATTTGGCATATTTGGATCACTTTTGCCACCACTTGGTTTGCTTTCACAAAACAAATTCATTTTCCTATCTCTATGTCAAAGACACTTGTTTTGGCAAATCAAAAGATCTTTCAAGAATACTTTTGATCAAATACCAAAAACTACCCCATTTTCCCATAATCGAATTTCTCCCCCACAAGAGAACTATTTTTGCAATAAGAGGGTTTTGATCAAACACCAAAAATTCTATTCTAAAAGTTTGAAATTCACAAGTGGTTGGCTGATCCAGTTGCTTTGGCCTTAATTTCTCCCCCTTTGGCATTAAGGACCAAAACAGAAGAACTATTAGGCCCCTTTAACCCCATTGCCTCACAAAAATTTCAAATAAGATCAAAGGCAATGAGAAAACACAGATAAGAACTTGGGACAATATACATTGATACCGGAATGCAGTGGAATCCCCTTCTTTGTCCAAGTTCACCTTTTCCCTTTCAATGCCATCTTTGAGACTAGATCAGTAGTACTCCAGCAAACACATTAGTCTCAAAGGATCAAGTTGTAGTACATCCTCTCCCTAAACATGTGCATCATGTGCATAAGGACTTGTGAGGTCCGGTGATGACTTGTACAACTTGAGCACCAAAAATAAGCTTGGTGAAGATATCAGCTAGCTGGTTCTCGGTGCTAATATGATAAATATCGATATCTCCCCTTTGTTGGTGGTCTCTCAGAAAGTGATGCCGGATGTCTATGTACTTAGTGCGGATGTGTTCAACAGGATTATCCACCAAGCGGATTGCACTGTTATTATCACATAGGAGTGAGACTTTGCTCAGATTGTAGCCAAAGTCCCGGAGGGTTTGCCTCATCCAATGTAGTTGCGCGCAACACTGGCCTACTGCAACATACTTAGCCTCAGCAGTGGATAGGGCAATAGATGTTTGTTTCGTAGAGCTCCAAGACACCAAGGACCGCCCCAGAAACTGACAAGTCTCAGATGTACTCTTCCTATCAACCTTGCATTTGGCATAGTCGAAATCTGAATATCCGATTAAGTCATTGGTAAACCCCTTTGGATACCAGATCCCAAAGCAAGGCGTAGAAACTAAATATCTAAGAATTCGCTTCACGGCCACAAGATGACATTCCTTGGGGTCAGATTGAAATCTAGCACACATGCATACGCTAAGCATAATATATGGTCTACTAGCGCAAAGATAAAGTAAAGAACCTATCATAGACCGGTATGTCTTTTAATCAACGGACTTACCTCCTTTGTTGAGGTCCAAGTGTTCGTCCGTTCCCATCGGCGTCTTAGCAAGCTTTGCATCCTTCATCCCAAACCTCTTGAGTAAGTCTTGAGTGTACTTCGTTTGGAAGATGAAGGTTCCTTCCTTGAGTTTCTTTACTTGGAATCCAAGGAAGTAGTTCAACTCGCCCATCATATACATCTCGAATTTCTGCATCATTGCCCTGCTAAACTCCTCACAAGACTTTTGATTAGTAGAACCAAATATTATGTCATCGACATATATTTGGCATACAAACAAATCACCATTACAAGTCTTAGTAAAGAGAGTAGGACCAGCTTTCCCAACCTTGAAAGCATTAGAAATAAGAAAATCTCTAAGGCATTCATACCATGCTCTTGGAGCTTGCTTAAGTCCATAGAGTGCCTTAAAGAGCTTGTAGACATGGTTGGTGTTGGGGACTTGTTCTCAAATGCTTCGGATTAAGAACAAGGCAACATAAAAAGTGTTAGACGTTAAGGCCCTTCGTCCTATGGAACATTATGCCCCTTCAGGAATAATGAGTTCCGGACGAAGGTCACAAGAGACATACCTTCGTGAATTCAACAAGTAATAACGAAGGATTCATATAAAATATGAGATGTAAATCATAGAATCATTTCTATTTTATTAACACAAAGAAATAGAAATGATTACGAATTACAAATGTACCTTCGGTCCTGAGAGAAGGTAAAAAGTACAAACGTGACGCAAATGCCAATGCTCAGTCAGCGTGAACAGTACGGGAGTACTGTTCATCTATTTATAGACGCGGGACGCAGCCCACGTAAAATTACATCCATGTCCATTACATTTGTTAATGGTTTATGAAAATCTGTCGAGGCCCCCGAAGTCTTTTCATCTTTAAGTCGGTTCCCCATTATGTCATCGCGCCGAAGCTTCCCTGCGCATAACTTCGGCTTCCCTCGACCTTCGTCTGGTTCAGGCTTCGTCCTGGTCGTGCTTTATATCCATAATTCTGAATCCGAAAATATCTGTTCACATAATCCACTTGGAAAACATTGTCAAATCATGTTTTTGAGGACCTTCGGAGGACGAAGGCCCCCAACAGTAGCCCCTCGCAATATTAATTTGTAAATGATAAATTTAGATTGCGATATGGACGAAGGCCTTGAGCCGAAGGTCCGAAAAAACACCTTTCCTTTTGCTAGAATAGCAACATTCACTGACAAGCGGGGCCTTCCAATTTCCAACGCCCTAGGCGTATAAATAAGATCACATCGCGAACTCATTTGGTACGCACACTTGCCCTTTTGCTTCGGCCCAGTAAAATTTTTAGCGCTTGTTCATTAAGATTTGCTGTTCTTTTTGATTTCGAAGCTTCGGCCTCGGGAACAATTTTTTAGCGTTGCCGAAGATGTCTGAAAGCAAAAAGACCCCTGCTGAGACGAAGCTGAAGATCCCTGCTGAGACGAAGCTGAGTCTCGAGGAGGAGAAGAATCTGGGGTTCCTGATAGCGATGGCCGAGACCAATACAGAGAAAATCACGAAGGAGATTCTCGAAGGTCTGTCCGAAGATACTGATGACAGCGACAGCTATGATGTGGAAAGTGGTGGGGAAGAGGCCGAAGATCGACCGTGGCGACCAAGTCACACAGTTTTTGGGAAAACGACCATCAAGCAGAGTCACATTGATAATATGAGGGGGCGATATTTCCGAGACATATCTATTGTGAGGGCTGATGCCGGGGAAAAGACTTCTCCCACCCCCGAAGAGGATGAAGTTGTGATTTTCCGAAGCTTCCTCAGGGCTGGACTTCGATTCCCCCTGAGCAGTTTTGTTGTTGAGGTACTGAAAACATTCCAAGTCTACCTTCATCAACTCACTCCCGAAGCCATTATAAGAATGGGGATTTTTGTCTGGGCTGTGAGAAGCCAAGGTTTGGAACCGAACGCTAAAAGCTTCTGCAACATTCATGAGTTATTATACGAGACGAAGCCCTGGGGAAAAGAGCAATACCACAACAACTTTGGGTGCTACAGCTTCGGCGCCCGCTCCGGGTCAAGCTGCCCTGTGCCGACCTTTCGGAAGAGATGGCCCGGAGCCTGGATGACTGAATGGTTTTATGTAAAGAATGATCTAACAGCTCAAGAGAATGTGAAGAGTATTATTATGCACCCAATCTGGCAACGCTTCGGTCTCCGAAGGCCGAAGGTCGAAATGGACGAAGCCGCCGAAGAATGCCAAAGAGCCTTCGGAGTGGTTTGCTTGTTTATTGGGACAAGAGACTTGGTCCAAGAACACATTGCCTTCAGGGTATGGCCACTTGCAGAAAAGTGGGAAATGCCGAAGGAAACCATCAAAGAGTCCGACGAAGGCGGACTAGTCAGATTAAAGTACACATTCAAATATGCAGATAAATTTATTGAACCTGATGATGATTGGCTGAAAAGCATTGAAACATTAAGTGATGAATTACTTGGGGCATATTCGAAGGCTGAAAATACCGCACTATCAGCAGCCTTCGGAGGCCGAAAAAAGAAGAGACTCAATCGAGTGTTTGATGCAATTGGGTTCTTCTACCCTGATTATCATTATCCCATCCGAAGGCAAAAAAGGAAAAACATAACCCCTGAAAAAGAAGAAGCAGGAACTGCTCCTAGTGAGCCAGAACCGAAAGGAAAAAGGTTGAAGGTCCTCACACATCGACCACGCCATATTGAACCAGCTTCGGTGCCTGAGTTCACTGGAGAAACTTCTTCGGCCGCCGAAGCTGAACAGCCAACCTTGCTGCCAGAAATTGCAGAGATGGCCGAAGCACCATCGACAGAAAAAATGGAAGAAGCAAAAAATCCGACTAAAGAAAAAGCATCAGAAATTTTGAGTCCTGTAGTAAATGTCGAAGCAGCAAAAATCCAAAAGGGTCCAATGGTGACTCCAAAAAGGAAGAGAATGGTAAATGTACTAGATGTCTTGGAGACAATTAAGTCTTCAAGCACAACTCCAAAAAAGAGTGTTGAAATTGCTGAAGCTTCTTCTGAAGCTCCGACGCAACAAGCTGAAGTTGAAGCTGGGCCTTCAGAGCCCTTCAGGGAGCAAACTTTGGAAACCGAAACAATAAAAATACCAGAACCGATTTTAATTGAAGAGACTGACACTGCCATCCCCGAAGCGCCTGCCAGCATGTGTGATTACATCATACGACATGCTTCGGGGAAAAAACTATCTGAAGAAGAAACTCACGAAGCTAACCATTATGCAAAGGAGCTAAAATATCCAAAGGGGGCAGTAATATTCAATGGGACAAATGAAGATGATTTCTTATACTGCCTTCCTGACAACAAAGAGCTCTCTGTCTGCCGAGAGATGGCCAGGAGTATTGGTTTCCCGAAGCTTGAATCTGGATTAAGCGCCATGACGAAAGAAGATCTCGCAGACAGTCTTGCGTACAACAGCCTGAAGGTACGAGAATTTAACGCTTGAAAAGAAAACTCCCTTATAATTTTTTACGCAACTCATTCCTTTTTTCTTATATGAATTTTTTTTATAGGGCTTGATCCTAAGCAACGCGCTAAGAGCGCAAAAGAGCGCCGAAGATGAAAGTTATGAAATTGCGTTTAATAATTTACGCTCTGAAGTTATCAAACTGAGAAACGAAGCTTTGGAAAAAGATAAAATTCTGCTTACACTGGTAGATAAAGTGAAAAAAGACGAAGCTGATTCAAAGGCCCAAGCCGAAGCTCAAAAACGCGAGATAAAAGATCTTCAGAAGCAGCTGGCTAGAGCTAAAGAGGAGCGCGCACTTGAGGAAACGAAACGAGAACTTAGTGATTTTATGGTCAGCAAATTGGAATCAAGAATTAAGGAGCTTCGCACATCTCAGGGGAAATGCTATGTTAAATCTATAGAATGCGTGAATAAAATTAAAACCAGCTTTGCTAGCGTCGGGGCCTTTTCCAGCGAAGAGAATTTTTCCCGAGGCAATCCCGAAGATCCGCTGGAATGGATTAGCCACGAAGCAGAGGCCTTCGAAGAGATCCTGAACAGCCGCGGCGACATATGCGCTTTTTCGGGCGCCAGAGGAATTGCTTCTGTCTTGGAGAAGAAAGGTTGCGGGCATGTTAAATTCTTAGCTCAGTCTGAAGCTACCTTATCTTCCGAAGATATTAAGGACCCCTCGGCCGAAGCAAGCGTGGTTGGTGGCAAATTTTTTACTGATATTTGGAACAACGGCGGCCGAGAAATGGCGCAAGAGATCATCCAAAGAAGCGAAAAAGGCATTCATGATGCTAGAAAAGTAGCAAAAGCCACCGAAAGGAGTACGGAGCCCGAAAGACAATTAGGTACCAATTAGTCATTCTTGTTGCATTGTAATTTTCATTTCAAACTCTGCACATAGTTTGCAATAGTGATGAAGAAATGTTCTCTTCCCTCAGAAGCTGCTGGGTCAACTGCCGACCCCCATACAAAAGGAGATGAAGAAATCAAACAAATGGCCGAAGCTATCATAAACAAAGTTGTTGATCAACTTCTAAATGAAGTCGCCGAAGCAGTGTTAAGAGAGGACTAGATGCTATTAGAAGAAACATTTAAATTGTGATCTATGTAATATTTTGTACATTTGGATGTAATATATAAGTTTCTTTCCATTGTTCAATTCTTTACGATGCATGAAACTGTACATACATACCATTTTTGAGCCTTCGGCGAAAAAACACCTTCCCTTCTTTTCATGCTTCGTGAAGAAAACATTCTTCGTTAAAATTATTCTGATAAGACACATCCATGCTTCGTAAAAGCACTCTCCGAAGCTAAACAATTTTGATATTGCTCTGATGAAGCTCATCCATGCTTCGTAAAAACATCCTCCGAAGCTATTTTCCGAAGATCACCATCATATTCCCTCGTGACTTTACACGATTTGCACTTTCTCAAATCATTCTTTCGAAGGTTAATACTGTGTGCCCTTCTTTTGCCGTATGCAACATGATGTATGATGCTTATGCTATGCGAAATGATGTGATGATGCTATGTTATGCAAATGACGTCTGTTCCGAAGATACACACAAAACACATTCGTAAGCTCTGCATTCCCTTAGGAACGTCTTTGGAGCTTCTTCGTCTTTTACTTAGACGACCTCAGCGTTGACTTTTCGCTGTAAGCCTCCCTTAGGAGCTTCTTCGCCCTTTACTTAGGCGGTATCAGCGTTGACTTTTCGCTGTAAGCCTCCCTTAGGAGCTTCTTCGCCCTTTACTTAGGCGGAATCAGCGTTGACTTTTCGCTGTAGGCTCTGCATTCCTTTAGGAACGACTTCTGAGCAGAAAACTTACACTGCGCTCCCTTTGGAACGGCTTTTTGTGACTTCACAAACTTACTCTGCGTTCCTTAGAACGACTTTCTGTTATTCCGAAGGATTTTTAATTCGAAGGTCCTCCTTGATAACGGAAAAAATTTTAAGCTTCAGCAACTTAGGCTTGTGGAGCAAATAGATCTTCCTCGTGGAAAACAACGAAATTATTACATGGAAACTATCAATGTTTTTTGCTTCACAGAAAATAAAACTGAATAGGAAAGACTGCTATCAAAGGTAGGATATGTGTCAATAAATGTGCTTCGACTCTGGCACAGTGCTGTTGACTGTGCGAGCTTTGGACTGCTCTCTGAAGTCCCTCTGATGTGGAGCATATTGACTCCCTTCTGGCTGTTGACCTTGCTGCAATGGAGGTGGGGGCGGAAGCTGTTGCCAGGAAGCTTGAGGTTGACTTGCCGAAGCTACAGAAGCTGCAGGGTGGTTGTCTATGTATTGTGGGACATAAGGCGGATGATACGAAGCAGTATGCATGACCTGCTTCGGCTGAGCTTGCTGAGATGCAGCTTCGGCAATTTCCTTTTGCTTCTAGATTGTAATATGGCACGACCTAGTGGTATGGCCCTTGCCTTCTCCACAGAACAAGCAAAACAGTCTCCTTGGCTGATCTCCGAATCTTCCGCCGAAGCCCCTGGCGCCTCTGCCTCTTGGAGCTGGTGGCCGGAAGGAAGTTTGTTGTTGCCCCGAAGCCTGTGATGAGCATTGCGGTCTGTTCTGACTCCCCTTATCATCATTCTGAGTGTTGTGGATAGAACGGACATGTCTCGGGTAGTATCTTCCTCCGAAGCCCCTGGTCATTTCAGAAAATCTGAAGGCCTCCTCCCTTCTTTGCCGAAAGTCATTGTCTGCACGAATGTACTCATCCATCTTTTGGAGCAATTTCTCCAAGGTCTGAGGAGGCTTTCTAGCAAAGTATTGAGCTGCAGGCCCAGGACGAAGCCCCTTGATCATGGCTTCGATAACAATTTCATTGGGCACCGTTGGTGCCTGCGCCCTCAATCGTAAAAACCTTCGGACATACGCCTGAAGGTACTCTTCGTGATCCTGAATACACTGGAACAGGGCTTGAGCTGTGACCGGCTTCGTCTGAAATCCTTGAAAGCTGGTTAGTAACATATCCTTCAGCTTCTGCCATGAAGTTATTGTTCCTGGCCGAAGGGAGGAATACCAGGTCTGAGCAACATTCCTGACGGCCATGACGAAAGACTTCGCCATGACTGCAGCATTGCCCCCGTACGAAGACACCGTTGCTTCGTAGCTCATCAAGAATTGCTTCGGGTCGGAGTGACCATCAAACATGGGGAGCTGGGGTGGCTTATAGGATGGAGGCCAAGGTGTAGCCTGCAGCTCAGCAGACAGAGGAGAAGCATCATCAAAAACAAAATTTCCCTGATGGAAATTATCATACCAGTCATCTTCGTTGACGAAGCCCTCCTGATGAAGGTCTTTCTGATAAGGCCTTCTGTTCTGCTCATCGTGAGTAAGATGGCGGACTTCCTCAGAGGCTTCGTCTATCTGCCTTTGCAACTCAGCTAGGCGGGCCATCTTCTCCTTCTTCCTTTGTACTTGTTGGTGTAGCATCTCCATATCCCTGATTTCTTGGTCTAGCTCTTCTTCCTGAAGTGTCGGGCTGACAGCCTTTCTCTTCTGGCTTCGGGCCTCCCGAAGAGAGACGGTCTCCTGGTTGTGGTCCAGCGGTTGCAGTGCTGAAGCCCCAGTCGCTGAAGCTTTCTTCGGCGCCATAGCTTCCGAAGGTGTTCAAAAAAACTCGAAGTGGAAGTGAGTTCACCGGAGGTGGGCGCCAATGTTGGGGACTTGTTCTCAAATGCTTCGGATTAAGAACAAGGCAACATAAAAAGTGTTAGACGTTAAGGCCCTTCGTCCTATGGAACATTATGCCCCTTCGGGAATAATGAGTTCCGGACGAAGGTCACAAGAGACATACCTTCGTGAATTCAACAAGTAATAACGAAGGATTCATATAAAATATGAGATGTAAATCATAGAATCATTTCTATTTTATTAACACAAAGAAATAGAAATGATTACGAATTACAAATGTACCTTCGGTCCTGAGAGAAGGTAAAAAGTACAAACGTGACGCAAATGCCAATGCTCAGTCAGCGTGAACAGTACGGGAGTACTGTTCATCTATTTATAGACGCGGGACGCAGCCCACGTAAAATTACATCCATGTCCATTACATTTGTTAATGGTTTATGAAAATCTGTCGAGGCCCCCGAAGTCTTTTCATCTTTAAGTCGGTTCCCCATTATGTCATCGCGCCGAAGCTTCCCTGCGCATAACTTCGGCTTCCCTCGACCTTCGTCTGGTTCAGGCTTCGTCCTGGTCGTGCTTTATATCCATAATTCTGAATCCGAAAATATCTGTTCACATAATCCACTTGGAAAACATTGTCAAATCATGTTTTTGAGGACCTTCGGAGGACGAAGGCCCCCAACAGTTGGGTTACCTGTCTTCCTTGAAGCCAGGGGTTTGTTCCATGTATACTTCCTCCTTGATTGGTCCATTGAGAAAGACGCTCTTTACGTCCATTTGAAACAACTTAAACGAGTGGTGAGCAGCATAGGCCAATAATATGCGTATTGACTCGAGCCTAGCTATAGGAGCAAAAGTCTCCTCAAAATCCAAACCTACGACTTGGGCATAACCTTTTGCCACAAGTCGAGCCTTGTTCCTTGTCACCGCCCCGTGCTCATCTTGCTTGTTACGAAACACCCACATGGTTCCCACAATATTTTGCTTTGGACGTGGCACCAGGCTCCATACTTCATTTCTCTTGAAGTTATTGAGCTCTTCCTGCATGGCCAACACCAGTCCGGATCCTGCAAGGCTTCTTGTACCCTAGAAGGCTTAATAGAAGAAACAAACGAGTAATGCTCACAAAAGTTAGCTAAACGTGAGCGAGTAGTTACTCCCTTGCTGATGTCACCCAGAATCTGATCCACTAGATGATTCCTTTGGATAGTGGCCTAGACTTGAGTTGGAGGTGCTTGTTGTGCTTCTTCCTCTTTATCCTTTTCTTCATGTGCTCCCCCTTGATTCATGCCTTCATATTGAGGTACATGTTCCTTATCTTGAGTTGGGGGATGCACCAGTGTTGAGGAAGATTGTTGATCTTGATCTTGTTGTTCCTACAGTCTCACATCACCTATTGCCATAGTTTGCATTGCGATCGTTGGAACCTCATCTTCATCATCAGGATCAACTTGCTCTCTTGGAGAGCCATTTGTCTCATCCAATACAACGTTACTAAAGACTTCAACTAAACCCGATGATTTGTTATATGCCTTTGTATTTGAGTCATACCCTAGCAAAAACCCTTCTACATCTTTGGAAGCAAATTTTGAATGTCTACCTTTCTTTACCAAAATGTAGCATTTGCTCCCAAATACACGAAATTAAGAAACATTGGGTTTATTACCGGTTAGGAGTTCATAGGACGTCTTCTTGAGGAGGCAATGAAGATAGAGCCAGTTTATGGCATGGCAAGCTGTATTTACAGCTTTCGACCAAAACCGCTCAGGTGTCTTGTATTTTCTAAGCATTGTTCTCGCTATGTCGATGAGTGTCCTATTCTTCCTCTCTACTATACCATTTTGCTGTGGTGTGTAGGGAGTAGAGAACTCATGCTTGATGCCTTCCTCCTCAAGATACTCTTCCACTTGAACATTCTTGAATTCTGATCCATTGTCGATTCTTATCTTCTTCATCTTGAGCTCAAACTCATTTTGAGCTCTCTTTAGGAAGCACTTTAAAGTACCTTGGGTTTCTGATTTATCCTGCAAAAAGAATACCTAAGTGAAGCGGGAAAACTTATCAACAATTATAAGACCATACTTACTTCCCCGATGCTAAGATAAGCAACGGGCCTGAAGAGATCCATATGGAGGAGTTCTAGTGGTCTTGACGTTGTCATCACGTTCTTGCCTGGATGATTTGTTCCCTGCTTGGCACGCTGCAAGGTCTGTCTTTCTCAAAACAGACATCAGTTAGTCCTAACACATGTTCTCCCTTTAGAAGCTTATGAAGATTCTTCATCCCAACATGTGCTAGACAACGGTGTTAGAGCTAGCCCGTATTAGTCTTAGCGATTAAACATGCATCTAGATCGGCATTCTCTTTAGTGAAATCAACTGAGTAAAGCTTGCCGTCTAATACACCTTTAAAAGCCAATCAACCATCACTTCTTCTAATGACAGATACATCAATATTTATAAATAAGCAATTATATCCCATATGACATAATTGACTTATCAAAAGTAAATTGTAACCGAGCGATTATACTAAGACCACATTAGAAATTGAATGCTCGGTAGTGATGGCTAATTTAACCAAACCTTTTACCTTGTCATGATTCTCATCTCCAAAGATGATCGTGTCTTGGGAATCCTTGTTCTTAACGTAGGAGGTGAACATTTTCTTCTCTCCCGTCATGTGGTTTGTGCATCCGCTATCAATAATCCAGCTTGTGCCCCGGATGCATAAACCTACAAGATGATTTAAGCTTGGGTTTTAAGTACCCAACTCTTGTTGGGTCCTATAAGGTTAGTCACATAAGATTTTGGAACCTAGATGCAAGTTTTGTCTCTCTTTCACTTAGGCCCCAAATTTCTAGCAATTACTTTATCATTTTTGCACATAAGCACAAATGAAGCATCATGAGTATGATAAAGCATAGTTGGACTACCTGATGCATTTCTAGGCACATGAAAAACAACATGGTGAACATGGCGCCTAGATCTATTCCTACTATCAGCATACGAAGAGCTAGATGATGCAAACATGGCATGTGAATCAAAAGCAACATCATGACGAGCGGGAAAAACTGCATGATTATGATGAGTAACATTAGAAGCATTCTTGATATGAGCATAATGATAGGCATGGTTCTTTTGTCATGTGAAGAATGAGAGCTATTTGCCATAGGAGCCTTCCCTTTCTCCTTGATGAGACTGGAGGCCCTTTGGCTTGTTAAGTTTTTGGTTCCCATTTAGAAACCAATTCCATCCTTAATGGAGGGGTGTCCACCAATGGTGTAGGCATCTTTGGCAAATTTTAGCTTTTCATAGTCATTCTTGCAAGTTTTAAGTTGAGCATTAAGGTTTGCAACATCATTATTCAACTTAAGAATAGTGGAAGCATGATCATTGCAAGCATTAATATCAAAATCTTTACACCTATTACAAATAGACACATGCTCCACAGATGAACTAGTGATATTTACTTTTTCTAGCTTAGCATTTAAATTAGCATTTAAACTCTTTAGGCTGAAAATAGAATCATTACAAGAAGATACTTCAGAAGAAAGAAGTTCATTTCTCTTAACTTCTAAAGCAAGAGATTTTTCAGCATTAACAAGTTTATCATGTTCTTCGTAAAGAATATCTTCTTGTTTTTCTAACAACCTATCTTCCTCATTAAGGGCATCAATTAATTCATTGATTTTATCTACTTTAGATCTATCTAAACCCTTAAAGAGATCACTATAGTCTACATCATCATCAGATTCCTCATCATTAGAAGTGTACTGAGAGTATCTCGTGTATGTACCTTCTCCTTAGCCATGAGGCATGTGTGATGTTCGTTGGGGAAGAGGAAGGACTTGTCGAAGGCAGAGGCAGCTAGTCCCTCATCGTTGGAGTCGGATGAAGAGCAGTCCAATTCCCACTCCTTGCCAATGTGTGCCTCGCCCTTTGCCTTCCTATAGTTCTTCTTCTCCTTCTTCCATTTCTTTTCTTGTCCCTGGTCATTTTCATTATCAGGACATTGTGCAATAAAATGACCGGACTTACCACATTTGAAGCAGGAGCGCTTTTCCTTTGATTTATTCTTGTTGAGATACTCCTTGTGTCCCTTCAAAGCGGTCTTGAAGCGCTTCATTACAAGCGCCATTTCCTCCTCGTTGAGCTCGGCAGCCTCCACTTGTGCCACCTTGTTAGGTAGCAGCTCCTTGCTGTTTGTTGCCTTAAGAGCAACGGGTTGCGGCTCGTAGAGTGGGAGTGGTCTGTTGGCTATGTCATCAACATACCTTGCTTCTATTACCATCATGCGCCTGCTTACAAATTTTCCGAGAATTTCCTCGGGCATCATCTTGGTGTACCTGGGATTCCCACGAATAAAGTTTACAAGATGGGGATCAATAACAGTAAACGACCTTAGCATGAGTCGAACGGCATCATGATCCGTCCATCTTGTGCTCCCATAGCTTTGGATTTTGTCACAAGGGTCTTGAGCCTGTTGTACATTTCGGTTGGATCCTCTCCCCTTTTCATGGTGAATCTCCCAAGCTCACCTTCCACCAATTCCATTTTGGTAATCATAGTGTCATCGTTTCCCTTATGAGAAATCTTGAGTGTGTCCCAAATTTGTTTGGCATTGTCCAAGCCGCTGACTTTGTTATACTCATCCTTGCATAGAGATGCTAGCAAAACAGTAGAAGCTTGGGCATTTTTATGAATTTATTCATTAATTAATATAGGATTGTCACTATTGTCAAATTGCATTCTATTTTCCATAATTTCCCAAATACTAGGATGGAGAGAAAACAAATGACTACGCATTTTATGGCTCCAAAAAGAATAGTCTTCTCCATCAAAGTGAGGGGGTTTACCGAGTGGAATAGATAATAAATGAGTATTAAAATTATAAAGGATGCAAGAATAATCAAAAGAGTAGTTCTGATTAACCATTTTCTTTTTCGACAAAGAGTCTTTGTCGTCGTTGTGAAGAAGAGGAGGCGTCACTGTCGTAGTAGATGAATCTCATTCCACACAAAACTGTCAATTCAAGACATAGTCCATTATTTAGTTGTGAACAACTGTAACACTTGTTCTAAGTGAATATTTAACTTATCAGTCTTCATTGAAACATTGGTATATCAAGAATAGTTGCTTTGATATTCTTATATGCGGCCTATAATTTTATGGGATGGTTAGTTATATTATAGCTTGAACCATATTAAATATTTGATTAAATCCTAAAGGCACATATTAAATAATGTGTGTGCTATAATTTAGTATCATACAAAATATTGGCATGGTGTTAACGCAGTATATAGTTCATCTTTGTTTGTCTACATTGGTTGTTGGAAAAGGACGAAGGCGTACTAGACACGAGTGCGCACCACCGTCGTTACCGAGGCAACGCGAGACGAGGCTAAGCATGGCAATCCATGATCGCGGTGGGACGTGGTGAGTCTCTTAGGATTCTAGTGTTAAATCTAGAGTCACAGGTTTCTCATCTCTTTACTCTAGGCGTTTGGATCGCTTCATTTTAGAGGAATTAGAATTCACTTAATAAAGTAACTTTTAGTTTGGAATTTGACATTCCACCACTTTCCAAAGTTTATATATAAGTCTATCTTAAATTCATGGGGTGGATGGTGAGAAATGATTTTATGCATTAGTAGAATTTGTTTCTACTGTATAGCTTACATGACACTCTTCGTCTCACTCTTATATAGTAAAAACGTAGCACATAAATATCTTCGACATCTTGCTAATAATAGTATAAAAATATATTTTGCATAAAACCGAATTAGCTTAATTGATATATGCCTAAATTACTATTATTAGAATGAAATTTAATTCCAATGATTCAAACATAGTTATTCTGGACTTGTGGGAGTTTCGTATCTCTTGATATCATGTGCTCACTCGGTTCCTCGCATTGGTCTGGTTCTTCTAGCTCGCCTATATAAGCTTTATCATGCCATCCTTTCTCGGTTCACTTCTCTTATCCTGCTTTAGCTATTAACTAAGCACCACAAGCAACGCAATTGTTCGCTCTATGGCCATTCGGGTCATCGCATCGTCTGGTTCTTCTAACTCGCCTATATAAGCTTCATCATGTCATTCTTTCTCGGTTTGCTTCTCTTATCGTGCTTTAGTTATTAGCTAAGCACAGCAAGTGACACGACTATTTGCTTCATTCCCTTCTTCCTAGTCGGCAATATGTCTGTTGCTAGATATGCTCTCTATCCAATAAGATATTAGATCAAAGTTATATTACTCACTATTTTTATATAATTAGATTGTGTCTAGCAGTTCACCCATATAGTCACCTAAAATATTGTTTTACACTATACACTACATTGTTCGTAGAGTAAAGTTTGAATATGAGTATGTGCATAGATAATCAAGTAGAAACAGCCTTATAATATAGATTATAGGTGCACTTCATTAGTATAGAGAAGCTCTTTAGAGGCGTATCTGAACCTATTTGCACTGATGTTTTTTTAAACCGCCAGTACAAATAATTATTTGTACATGCGGGTAACTAATAAACAACCGTGGAAATCGATTTCCACTATCGGTTGGAAATGACCGCTAGTGGAAATCGATTTCCACTGGTGGTCGAAGTAATAAAACCGCCAGCGAAAATATTTTCTAGGAAACATAAAATAGGTTTTAAAATAGAAAAAATATTTTTAATCAGGGAGGCCTCACCTAGGCCCTCCCGCAAAATAGCAAGTCGTGACATTTTTGCGTAAAATGAAATACGAGCGCTACGAGGCTAGCGCGAATCAAACCCCCTCACGCATGTACCCTCCTCTACCACTCCACCTATCAATTACAAGGTCTATAGATGGCAATTTGGTTGTCAAGATATTATAATCAACTAAGTGTAAATTGATTGTTTAAGGCCTTAAACAAATTCAGACAAAAAGTTGTCATCTGCAAAGTTGAATAACTTTTAAAGTTCTACAACTTTTATATTGTTACTTTTCCATTCAAGGTTGTTTGCAAATTTGCATTTTAAATTTTACAAATTCATATGCGATTTTTAGAGCCAAAATTATTTTAAACAAAAAACCTGTCAACTACAAAGTTTCATAAATTTTAGAGATCTACAATTTTATGTTGGTGGTTTTTTCATAAGGACAAAATTTGAAAAACTCAAAAAAGCAGGTTAAAATTTATTTTTATTAATGGTTTCTTAAGAAAACCGCATGTAGAAATTGATTTCTACATGTAGTTCCTTAAGAAAAGCATCTATAAAAACCATAGATTTCTACAGACGGTTTTCTTAAGAAACCGCCCGTAAAAAGATATGATTTATTCAAGTAACCACCACTAGAAATACCACTAGCACTTGATAACCAAAATCGCATGTAAATATTAGACCCCACGGGCTTAGTGTCTGTTTGGTTGGATTATGACTATGAAAAAATTGTTGTGTGCTAGGAGTTGTGGAAAAAGCTGTTTGGATTATGAGTTGTCAAAAAGCTAAAATTTGTTTAGTGGAAACTACTAAAAATCGTTAAAAGTTTTTCATATATATTTTTACAGTTCTATCCGAAAGCCAATTTGGTATGGCTTTTAGGGGCAAAAGCCAAAAGCCAAACCAAACACACCCTTAATGTATGTTCGGATGTTCTTCAATTCATGTGGATTGGATGACATTACGTCAGTTTAAATCCATGGTAAGTCAAAATCCATCTCAATCCCACTCAATCCACTATAATACACATGGAATGACAATAACCAAACAAGCCCTTAGAGTATTTTTACTAGTCACTTTCCTAATATTACCAAACTGTTATTTTCATTTTTCCTAGATTAAATTGCTAAAATCATCACCATTGAGGTTGACTACGCTTCTCCCGCACGGCTGGCCGCTGGCGCAGCCGCCATCGCCACCGAGCGCCAGGGACGCGGTGCCCCAAGTCGGCCACCCTGGCCCTCGTGTATCGTCCTCGTCCTTGCC
This sequence comes from Zea luxurians, assembly GCA_029449295.1. Taxonomy (NCBI): domain Eukaryota; kingdom Viridiplantae; phylum Streptophyta; class Magnoliopsida; order Poales; family Poaceae; genus Zea; species Zea luxurians. The sequence continues at coordinate 289,103 of JAOPSE010000540.1, forward strand.
TAGGGTAACACCCTTCAAACTCATGGTGAAGCTGTGGATCGGGAAGATAGAATGCAAGATTCCAGATGCTGAATTAAGGTCTTCACCTATTTTGTGTTGGAGAAATAAGCATTTTCAGTTTTAATTTAATCCAGAAAATCACATTGATGTATATGACAACATGTATGTGCATATGTGTATCATAACTCACATAATAGTAAAATATGCACAAATACAAAGAACAGATTGTACCCTTTGGAGGGACCGATGCTCAAGGCATCAGTGGCTCCATTCACATGAGACATCTCGTGTGTATGTTCGATGTTGTCGTACACAGTCGACGCAGGCAAATGTATGCTCAAGGCATCAGTGGCTCCATGTTTACTGATTTCTTCTCTTGAGCTGGTTTTTTCTCTTGCTTAAATTTGCGGTCTGGACAAGCGCTTGCCCAGTGATCAGTACTCCCACAAACAAAGCAACCAGCTACTTTGTTCTTCTTTATATTATTATGTGACGCATTGGAGTTCTTTTGTACCATATTGGCACTAGAAGTCTCAACTCCTTTTCCATGAGTGTCTTTTGCTCTCGCCCTCTCCTCAACATCAAGACCTAATAAGCTCAGCCACACTAAACTCTTGTCTCTTATGTTTTAGAGTGGTAGCAAAATCCATCCAAGAAGGTGGCAACTTAGCGATAATACAGCCAGCCACGAACTTGTCAGGCAAGACACATGGGAACTGTTCGATTTCCTTAGTCAGTGCTTGTATTTCATGAGCCTGTTCAACTACAGGACTGTTCTCAACCATCCTGTAGTCAAACAGTTGCTCCATGATGTACAACTAGCTACCAGCATCAGAAACACCAAACTTCTCATCTAATGCATCCCATAACTCTTATGTAGATGTGTGTGTTAAATAATAATCAACATACTTGTTGGCAAGAGTGTCAATCACGGCACATCGAAACAGGTTATCGGCAACGTCGAACATTCTCTCCTCTTCAAGAGTGAACTGTTCGGGTTTCCCCTGTGCGGTGTGATAGCAGTTCATTGCAGTCAACCACAATATCATCTTACTATGCCACCTCTTATAAAATGTTCCATCAAAAGGTTCACTTGGTATTAAAGGAGCAGCAAAACCACTCACAGAAAAATGTCTAATATCAGGTTTTTGGATTGTTGGGGAAATATGCACTTTTAGTTTTAATTTAATCCAAAAAATCACAATGATGTATGTGGCGACATGTATGTGCATATGTGTATCACTACTCACATAAGCAGTAAACAATAGTAAAATATGCACAAATACAAAGAACATAGTGTACCCTATGAAGGGACCGATACACAAGGCATCAGTGGCTCTATTCACACAAGACATCTCGTGTGTATGTTCGATGTAGTCGTACGCAGTCGATGCATGCAGATGTATGCAGTGCAGTCCCTGAAACGGCATCGGCGATGAGGAACTTGATTAGTGCTAGTTGAGCGGACGAAGTAAGAAGTCGCGAGTACGCTCCCCAAAAAGCAGCCTCCCGTGCAAGTGTCTCTCTGTGTACGCCGATTTCGGAGGCCTGCTCTCCCACTCTCTGTGCTCGCAGAAGGTGGGACGGGGATGGGCTGTATGCAACGCGTCTGAGAATGTTCGTACGTGTGTACTATTCTATCATAATCGCCAGAAGCAGCATCACCTCCTCCATATATATACACGAGTAGAGCGAGGCCAACGAATAGTAACGGTCGCCATTAGAGGTACCGTTATAGCCAGCCAGAAACTGACGCCATCAGTGACGTCCGTTACTAGTTGACAACCATTACAACTCGTCCATTACTAGCCATAACACAGTAAACGACCTGTAACGTATGACGGTAATGGACAGTTATCACTCCAGGCAAAATGCGCAACCGTTAGGAATGAACATTCGGACCAAGGTTTGATCTACCACGGCCACGGCCACGGCCTCAGCCTCGACCCGGCCCGGCCGACGGCGCGCGCACGTGTGGCAGTCCTTCACCCTTTTCTCAGCTTCTCAATAGATGCACCAATGGTCCACCTATTTAAGTTGATTGAATTGTCCCTTGAACTTCTGGTATGGTACTAAAGTAGTAGTACACCATAGCATTAAAGTGGGCCATTAGTATTGACTATTATTGAATATTAATATAGGCCAGGCCCACATTAATTCAACAATCCCCACCAAATGTTAAGTCACACTAAAATGCTCTCATCATCTCAAACGTTTGATGTACTATTGTTTCGATAGAGACTGTTAAGTTGAACTTCCACCTAGAATCTAGACTACACTTGACCACAACTACACAATGGACTAGGCCTTGAATTGACAGTTTTGCATGGAATAAGTTTCATCTAAACTCTTTACCAGTACTAGATTACCGAGCACATCCCCTCTGGTTGGAGCATATAAGTCAAACTCCATAGCCTTTCATGGGTATCTAGAGACCACCCAGATCTCATAAACTGTGACTAGCAGTTAACCCATATAGGTATGTTCCTCTAAAGATGTTCTGTATGACAACATCTTTGCTTCACAAAGCCACTTGGAACATATTAAGGTGTAAACACCAACCTACCTTACAGTAAGGAAAGATGTGCATCTAAGATGAACCTTATTAAGGGTCTTTCCTCTCAGTCTACCACTAGCTTGTTTCACCATTCTAATTCACGGGATCTCCTATCACATAGAATAGGTTACCACTATGATAAACTTTAGGTGGGTCTCAGGCCCATCTCACTCGATGCACTATCTATCACACTACGTGATAGCCCCTTAGTAAATTGATCTGCCAGATTTTTAGATGTATGGACATAGTCCAACGCTATTACTCCAGAGTTTTTCAATTTCCTGGCAGATTTTAAATGCCTATTTATGTGCCTTTTTGACTTCATATTATCCTTAGAACTGTTTATCTTGATTACTATAGTCTGATTATCACAGTTCATAGAAATAGCTAGCACAGATTTTTCAACTACTGGTAAATCCATAAGAAGTTCATGAAGCCACTCAGCCTCAACTGAAGCGGTATCTAATGCTGTGAGTTCTACTTCCATAGTCGACCTCGTTAAGATGGTCTGCTTGCAAGACTTCCATGAAACAGTGCCACCTCCAAGTGAAAACACATATTCACTTGTGGCATATATCTCATCAGCATCAGGTATCCAATTTGCATCACAATAACCCTCCAGTACTGTTGGGTACCTGGTATAATGGATGCCTAAACTCATAATACCTTTTAGATAGCGCAGAACTCTCTCAAGAGCATGACAGTGCTCATCTCCCGGATTTGAACCAAACTGGCTAAGTTTGCTCACAACAAACGTGCTGTCAGGCCTCGTAGCGCTAGCTAAGTACATGAGTGAACCAGTTATTTGGGAATATCTCAATTGATCCCTAGATATTTGTCGGCGTTTTGAGACCGGGGGGTCCCTGAGCCGACGAGTGAAGTGTCGCCGCGTGCCCCAGCCCAGGTGGGTCGACGCGAGGCCGAGCGCGAAGGGGGGAAGTGAGGTGGCCGGAGATGGGCGTGAGAGAGGTGGAAATCCCGCGGCCTTCGTGTTCGTCCCGCGCCCAGGTCGGGTGCGCTTGCAGTAGGCGGTTACAAGCGTCCACACGGGGGAGGGAGCGAGCGGCCTCACGCGAGCGCCTGTCTCGTCCTCGTCCCCGCGCGGCCAACCCCCTTTAAGAGGGCCCTGGTCCTTCCTTTTATAGGCACAAGGAGAGGAACCAGGTGCACAATGTGGGGTGTAGCAGAGTGCTACGTGTCTAGCGGAGGAGAGTGTAACACCCGGATTTTAGGGGTCCAAAACCCGGGGTTAACATAAACACCAGGTATGCTGGGACCAAGTCTCATACATATGATGTATAGTGGCACAGGATCGAATGTCACATCTTTACATATAACAGGAGTTCTATACAAAATAAATAATTACATAATAAGGAGACAACGGTCCAGCAACCCAAAGTTGACTGGGAGACGACGGCCTAGACCTCTCACGAACTCATCGCAGCATCCTCCATGAGCATCATCCTGCAGTACCTGGTCTTGACCTGTGGTGTATGTGAGACAGCAAGAGTGAGCTCACATACGTTCATCGCTCAACAAGTTGTGGGGAATAATGTGCATGAACTCGCCAAAGGTGGGAGCTCACGTGAAGTGTAAGGCTTACCAAAGAAGATGGTTAGAGCTGAGCATTGCTTTTAAAGTTGGTCAAAATTTTATTAGCAGTTACTAAGTATAAGTAAATACCAAACCCAATTAAGTAATAGAACAAAAGTATCAACACCACCTGCAATGCAATGCATATGACAAATTGAATTTAGTTCCATAATTTAATCATGTGAGTGTCCGAGCTGCTCATGACCGTGAGCACGGCTAGTATACCAGTTTTACACTCTGCAGAGGTTGCGCATCTTTACCCACAAGTCGTGTATCCCATGTCGCCAGGGTTTGCAAGGCCCTTAGACACTTCCGAGGTGAATGGCTAGGGATCCACTACGAGGCCTTTACAAAGTTCCACTAGCTTCCGAAAACCCGCTACAGTTTATAGGAAGATCCAGTGCAGGAATCCCTTGCAGGACCGCCATCGCAGCAAAATCCTCCCGAGGGCCTCCCTACACTGACCTCTCCCCTACTGCCCTTGCCCCTTTCGGGTAAGGTAGTCTTCCACTAGCTTTCCTAATTAATCAGCCAAGGGCGTCCCATACCACCCTTATGGTAGCACTGTTTTCCCGGGTGGTTCTCCATGTTCCAATTAACATAATGATCTTAACATGAACCATAAATAACAACTGATAACAAAAGTATAATCATGAATAGTGTAATCTTCATACCCAAAACCACATATAGCACTAGCAAGTACTACCCAGAAAGTTCAGTGGTAAACAAGGTATAAAGATAGACAAACTAGGGTAACCTATTGGGTCCCATCAAATTTAACCTATGCAGATCATTATGATTAATTAGAACATGAGTAGGTGAAAAGAAGTGATCAAGGGCACAACTTGCCTGGGCCTTGAGAATCCAGGTACCAGGATGATCTTCAGATGACTCGTGACCTCGCACTAGTCGTAGCAATACCAACATACATGGTATAGGCAAAATTAACATTACACCAAACATAAGAACAAAATACTCATTAATAATATACATATTAAAATAAGATCATAGGAACAGGAATCATTAATTTTGGAGTTGTAGAATTCAAGTTATGATTTTCCTAAGGTTTAAGGTGATTATGATATGATTAAATGATAAATAAATTTTCTGACAGAGTTCATGTCAAAACAGTGATTCTAAATGGTAGAGAATATTATTACAAAATTTTAGGAATTGGAATGACTCAATTTGGAGCTAAAATGAATTTTCTATGAATTATCTAAGTTCTAGCAATTATTTTTGTATTAAAAATACATTTTCTAATTCATTTACTCATTTTAAAACAGCAGTGGACTGGGCCTCAATTTCTGTGAAGTGCAGGGGGCTCGGGGCAAGATTCCCCAGACTCAGTCAACAGAGCCCGAGGGACGGCGGGTTGTTTTCAAATAAACAGAGGGTCTTCTTAACAAAATCGCCACAGCGAAAGGGTATCGATAGATCTGAGCCGTCCGATCCGATCCCAACGGATCAGATTAGACCATCACTTAACTGAACCGGTATGCGATCCTGCCCCTCCGATCGGAATCTAACGGGTGAGATTTTAAGTGGACGAGGTTGACTGGGGACCGTTCGATCCAAACCCACGGCCCGGATCCATTCCACGAAGCGGTACGTAATCGTCTGATCCTGGCCGTTAGTCACGCGATCGACGAACAGGGGTCATCCCCATCGCACGCGCTGAGACACGGCGGCGCACCCGAGCTCAGCACGGCGGAGCACACGCCGGCGAGGTCAGGATGAGCGCCCCGGTACCCGATCTCCTCGCATCGCGGACGCTAAACGCAATTGAGAAGGGAGCGAACATGGACATGGGCAACTCACCCCGAATTATGCCGCGCAGTGGCTGGGCGACGATGAGGGGCGGATCCGCCGCGACAGAGATACTCCGGCGACGAATTCGCAGCTCCCCGGCCACCGAATCCGCAGGGTAAGGCCGCGGACACCACCCTCGTGTCAAGGCGAAGCAAGGGGAGGGAGTAGTACCGGCAGGCACGGCGCGAAGCCCTCCGGCCACGGCGGACAGTGTTCCACGGCGGAGGAGGAGACCCTCGACGGAATCCGGCAGGCGATGGCTGATGAGGGGAAAAGGGAAGGTGCGGTCCCCTTTATACCCTGCTGCGATGGGATCTCGGCCGGGTTGTTGGAACGGCCAGCAGATTCCGTGCGGACTCCCCGGCGGCGAGTTCGCGCGCGCGCGCGATGCGGAACAGACGAAGGTGCTGACACGCAGGGCCCCCAGGGCAGCGACCCGAAATGTGTTCCTGGGCGCGACTGTCGCTGGCCACACGGGCCCGCCTGTCGGCGCGCGTCGAGCGGAGGAGAGGGAGAGACCGACGGCCGGGGCCCACGTTCCAGTGAGATCCAGGAGTCGCGCGGATGACGGCAGACTAGTGGGCCCGGGTTGTCAGTGGCTGCGAAACGCGCGCGAGCGCGCCCACGGGAGAAGTTGGGCCGCGTGGGTGGGAAATGCTTAGGTGGGCCGAATAGTGCGAACCAGGCCCAATCAGCAGGTTTATTCTTTTTCTTTTTATTTTGTATTTTCTTTTCTCCATTTTCAAATCCAATTTGAATTCAAGTTTAAATTCAAACTTTGTAAATAACTTGTCCTCAGTTTGAAAGGTATAATTTGATAATATAAGTGTGAAGGATGTTTATTTTGATTTTTATTTTATTTCATGTAGTATTTTTCTTAGTTCTTTCCTTCTCCTTTTATTTCCTATTTTCTATTTTCCTTTCCATTTGAATTTCAAATCAACACAAGTTTAAAGTTCAAACACTTTAATTTGGATACACATATAAAACTTCAGCATAATGTGCAAAAACATATTTTATATATTTCTTTATTTATTTTAGTTCTTTTAGACAAGCTTTTAATCATATAGTAGAATAATCCCTACCTTATTACTTCTAGGGAAATCAAATTTACATTGTAGACTATATATATTAAGAAATAGCTTAATCCTAATTCTTTTATATATCCTAACCCAAGGGCAATTTAGATTATCTAAGTATCTTTAATTATGTATTTTTAACATATATATGAGTGGAAACTCCTAAATTATGATTATCTTTAAGGAAAGGTGTTTTGATTTAAAATCTTTGAGAATTTTTCTTGTCTTCACAAGATTGAACTTTAGGGTGTTACAAATCCTACCCCCCTTAAAAAGAATCTCGTCCTCGAGATTTGTAAGAAAAGGGATGTATACTCATATTGTTCTTGGAACATATGCACAAACAAAGAAATCTCAGCATGAGGTATAATTCTTCAACAAAACATAGGGTCAATAAACCTTATTATTCCTTCTAAAATAATATTATATCATCTACTAACTAAAGTAACACTCAGAGCTTACAAATAGTCGTAATCCATATATGTTTATGTAGCCTGGTGGAACTGGTGGTTAGGAAAGCATGGGTGTATATATGTATGTCCACTTTATTATGTAGGATAGAAGATGTCTTTAGGGCATATATAGGTTTGGGTAAGAAAGAGTAGGATAAGAAAAGACTCCATCCAAGATTGTGGATCTTGACTCATCTTGGTGACCTTACTTGATCCTTGAAGACTTGAGTTGGTGCTCATCCTTTCTCGATGAAGTTGATCATCTTCTCTGGTCTTGTCTCATTGATTCGGGGTCGGTGTATATCATCAGAGTTTGGGGAAATATGGCTAAGATAGTTATGGATGAAATAGGCTACATGATGTAAGTCAAAATTTGGTTTGATGTCAGGTGGTGGTTGATAGATTTTGCAATCCATTAAGACTCTATTGATTGGGTAAGTTATGCAATTTGTTATATAGGTCGAGTTGTTGTGTATGGCCAAGTTGATATAAGTCTCCAAATTAGGCTTAAGTGATTTAGGGGTATGGACATATCTTTTGTATCAGCATTAAGTAACTCAATCTAGCTTAGATCATATTGGATTAGATAGAATCCAGATTAGGTTGGTATGACTAGATTAAACTAGTTGAGATTAGCTAGATCTACCAGGGTAGGATAAATATTATTAGGATATGTTAGAATCTTTTAAGATAGGATGGATTATATGATGTAGGTAGGTCATTGTTCAAGGATGAGTTGGTATAAGACATTAATTTAGGTCAAGATATATTTGTAGAGACAGTGTCTAACCTATATCACCAACTTAACCAACTTGTTAATATCTCACTTTAGATTGAATCATATTAGGTTAGATGGGATCTAGATTAGATTGGTATGACTAGTTTGACTAGATATGATCTAATTAATTTGCATTAGAACATGGTTGTTAAACTAGGGTGGATAAGTATGAGTATTAGGATAAGACAGATCCATACAGATAAGATAGAATCTTTTGAGGCCAGTTAGATCTATTAAGATGAGGATAAAATCTTTTCTAGATAAGATAAGTCTGCTAAAGCAATAGAGTTTCTTTTAAGATAAGATGGATCTATTAAGATAGGGGAGAATCCTTTTAAGATAAGATGAATTGGTTAGAATGAGATCTTTTAGGATAAGATAAATTTCTTAAGCTAGGTAAGTTCCGATGGGGATAATCTAGGCTGTCTAGTTATTTTATAAATATATTTTTATACCTATGTGTATATGCAGATGTAATTGTGGACATTACTCCACAACCCATCACACTCAATCAAAGATCCAAATCAAACAAGTATCATAAGAACAAACATTCAAATACATAGACACTTATAAAAATAGTTTTGTTTTTGTTCCTAGGATTAGGTCTCCTATTCCTAAAAGTCACTTTAGGCACTGGATTTCAAAGTGTGAAATCCACATTTGTCTTTAGAATAAGAAAAGGTAAGGATAATCAGAGTAAAGCGGAAATAGATGAGAAAAGATTAAGATGAGTTTAGAAAGAATCAGAGTAGCAAAGGTAAGTAGGTAAGGGTTGTCCAGTTCTATCTAGGTTTCGTCTTACAGTCAACATTCCTCTGATACCACTTCTGTAACACCCGGATTTTAGGGGTCCAAAACCCGGGGTTAACATAAACACCAGGTATGCTGGGACCAAGTCTCATACATATGATGTATAGTGGCACAGGATCGAATGTCACATCTTTACATATAACAGGAGTTCTATACAAAATAAATAATTACATAATAAGGAGACAACGGTCCAGCAACCCAAAGTTGACTGGGAGACGACGGCCTAGACCTCTCACGAACTCATCGCAGCATCCTCCATGAGCATCATCCTGCAGTACCTGGTCTTGACCTGTGGTGTATGTGAGACAGCAAGAGTGAGCTCACATACGTTCATCGCTCAACAAGTTGTGGGGAATAATGTGCATGAACTCGCCAAAGGTGGGAGCTCACGTGAAGTGTAAGGCTTACCAAAGAAGATGGTTAGAGCTGAGCATTGCTTTTAAAGTTGGTCAAAATTTTATTAGCAGTTACTAAGTATAAGTAAATACCAAACCCAATTAAGTAATAGAACAAAAGTATCAACACCACCTGCAATGCAATGCATATGACAAATTGAATTTAGTTCCATAATTTAATCATGTGAGTGTCCGAGCTGCTCATGACCGTGAGCACGGCTAGTATACCAGTTTTACACTCTGCAGAGGTTGCGCATCTTTACCCACAAGTCGTGTATCCCATGTCGCCAGGGTTTGCAAGGCCCTTAGACACTTCCGAGGTGAATGGCTAGGGATCCACTACGAGGCCTTTACAAAGTTCCACTAGCTTCCGAAAACCCGCTACAGTTTATAGGAAGATCCAGTGCAGGAATCCCTTGCAGGACCGCCATCGCAGCAAAATCCTCCCGAGGGCCTCCCTACACTGACCTCTCCCCTACTGCCCTTGCCCCTTTCGGGTAAGGTAGTCTTCCACTAGCTTTCCTAATTAATCAGCCAAGGGCGTCCCATACCACCCTTATGGTAGCACTGTTTTCCCGGGTGGTTCTCCATGTTCCAATTAACATAATGATCTTAACATGAACCATAAATAACAACTGATAACAAAAGTATAATCATGAATAGTGTAATCTTCATACCCAAAACCACATATAGCACTAGCAAGTACTACCCAGAAAGTTCAGTGGTAAACAAGGTATAAAGATAGACAAACTAGGGTAACCTATTGGGTCCCATCAAATTTAACCTATGCAGATCATTATGATTAATTAGAACATGAGTAGGTGAAAAGAAGTGATCAAGGGCACAACTTGCCTGGGCCTTGAGAATCCAGGTACCAGGATGATCTTCAGATGACTCGTGACCTCGCACTAGTCGTAGCAATACCAACATACATGGTATAGGCAAAATTAACATTACACCAAACATAAGAACAAAATACTCATTAATAATATACATATTAAAATAAGATCATAGGAACAGGAATCATTAATTTTGGAGTTGTAGAATTCAAGTTATGATTTTCCTAAGGTTTAAGGTGATTATGATATGATTAAATGATAAATAAATTTTCTGACAGAGTTCATGTCAAAACAGTGATTCTAAATGGTAGAGAATATTATTACAAAATTTTAGGAATTGGAATGACTCAATTTGGAGCTAAAATGAATTTTCTATGAATTATCTAAGTTCTAGCAATTATTTTTGTATTAAAAATACATTTTCTAATTCATTTACTCATTTTAAAACAGCAGTGGACTGGGCCTCAATTTCTGTGAAGTGCAGGGGGCTCGGGGCAAGATTCCCCAGACTCAGTCAACAGAGCCCGAGGGACGGCGGGTTGTTTTCAAATAAACAGAGGGTCTTCTTAACAAAATCGCCACAGCGAAAGGGTATCGATAGATCTGAGCCGTCCGATCCGATCCCAACGGATCAGATTAGACCATCACTTAACTGAACCGGTATGCGATCCTGCCCCTCCGATCGGAATCTAACGGGTGAGATTTTAAGTGGACGAGGTTGACTGGGGACCGTTCGATCCAAACCCACGGCCCGGATCCATTCCACGAAGCGGTACGTAATCGTCTGATCCTGGCCGTTAGTCACGCGATCGACGAACAGGGGTCATCCCCATCGCACGCGCTGAGACACGGCGGCGCACCCGAGCTCAGCACGGCGGAGCACACGCCGGCGAGGTCAGGATGAGCGCCCCGGTACCCGATCTCCTCGCATCGCGGACGCTAAACGCAATTGAGAAGGGAGCGAACATGGACATGGGCAACTCACCCCGAATTATGCCGCGCAGTGGCTGGGCGACGATGAGGGGCGGATCCGCCGCGACAGAGATACTCCGGCGACGAATTCGCAGCTCCCCGGCCACCGAATCCGCAGGGTAAGGCCGCGGACACCACCCTCGTGTCAAGGCGAAGCAAGGGGAGGGAGTAGTACCGGCAGGCACGGCGCGAAGCCCTCCGGCCACGGCGGACAGTGTTCCACGGCGGAGGAGGAGACCCTCGACGGAATCCGGCAGGCGATGGCTGATGAGGGGAAAAGGGAAGGTGCGGTCCCCTTTATACCCTGCTGCGATGGGATCTCGGCCGGGTTGTTGGAACGGCCAGCAGATTCCGTGCGGACTCCCCGGCGGCGAGTTCGCGCGCGCGCGATGCGGAACAGACGAAGGTGCTGACACGCAGGGCCCCCAGGGCAGCGACCCGAAATGTGTTCCTGGGCGCGACTGTCGCTGGCCACACGGGCCCGCCTGTCGGCGCGCGTCGAGCGGAGGAGAGGGAGAGACCGACGGCCGGGGCCCACGTTCCAGTGAGATCCAGGAGTCGCGCGGATGACGGCAGACTAGTGGGCCCGGGTTGTCAGTGGCTGCGAAACGCGCGCGAGCGCGCCCACGGGAGAAGTTGGGCCGCGTGGGTGGGAAATGCTTAGGTGGGCCGAATAGTGCGAACCAGGCCCAATCAGCAGGTTTATTCTTTTTCTTTTTATTTTGTATTTTCTTTTCTCCATTTTCAAATCCAATTTGAATTCAAGTTTAAATTCAAACTTTGTAAATAACTTGTCCTCAGTTTGAAAGGTATAATTTGATAATATAAGTGTGAAGGATGTTTATTTTGATTTTTATTTTATTTCATGTAGTATTTTTCTTAGTTCTTTCCTTCTCCTTTTATTTCCTATTTTCTATTTTCCTTTCCATTTGAATTTCAAATCAACACAAGTTTAAAGTTCAAACACTTTAATTTGGATACACATATAAAACTTCAGCATAATGTGCAAAAACATATTTTATATATTTCTTTATTTATTTTAGTTCTTTTAGACAAGCTTTTAATCATATAGTAGAATAATCCCTACCTTATTACTTCTAGGGAAATCAAATTTACATTGTAGACTATATATATTAAGAAATAGCTTAATCCTAATTCTTTTATATATCCTAACCCAAGGGCAATTTAGATTATCTAAGTATCTTTAATTATGTATTTTTAACATATATATGAGTGGAAACTCCTAAATTATGATTATCTTTAAGGAAAGGTGTTTTGATTTAAAATCTTTGAGAATTTTTCTTGTCTTCACAAGATTGAACTTTAGGGTGTTACAGAGAGCTAGCGTCCTAAGTACACGCCATCGTGGCGGCCGGAGAGATTTTGGCGCCCGGTTTGTGTGATGTCGTGGCCGTCGGAGGAGCGCTGGAGCCTGGCGGAGGGACAGCTGTCGGGGCCGTCGAGTCCTTGCTGACATCCTCTTGCTTCCGTAAGGGGGCCGAGAGCCGCCATCATCAGGGAGCGTGCGGGGCGCCATCATCGCCTATCTGGCGGAGCGAGCCAGATGGGACGCCGGTCTTGTTCCCTGTAGCCTGAGTCAGCTTGGAGTAGGGTAATGATGGCGCCTCTTGTTGACGTGGCCGGTCCGCGCCCTAGGTTGGGCGATGTGGAGGCTCCTCCGAGGTCGAGGTCGAGTCCGTCTTCCATGGCCGAGGCCGAGTCCGAGCCCCTATGTCGGGCGAGGCGGAGGCCGTTAGCTGAGGCCAGGGTGGAATTTGAGTCCTGGGGTCGGGCGAAGCGGAGTTCGTCGTCTTCTGGGACTGAGCCCAAGTCCGAGCTCTGGGTCGGGCGGAGCGGAGTTCGCCGTCTTCTGGGGCTTAGCCCGAGCCTGAGCCCTGGGTCGGGCGAAGCGGAGTTCGCCGTCTTCCGGGGCTTATCCCGAGTCCGAGCCCTGGGTCGGGCGGAGCGGAGTTCGCCGTCTTCCGGGGCTTAGCCCGAGTCCGAGCCCTGGGTCGGGCGGAGCGGAGCTTGCTATGGTGCGTGCGGCCAGGCCTGACTGCCTGTCAGCCTCACTCTGTCAAGTGGCACCGCAGTTGGAGCGGCGCAGGCGGCGCTGTCTTTCTGTCAGACCTGTTAGTGTAGCGGCGGAGTGACGGCAGTCACTTCGGCTCTACCGGCTGAGGGGCGCGCGTCAGGATAAAGGTGTCAGGCCACCTTTGCGTTAAATGCTCCTGCGATTTGGTCGGTCGGTGCGGCGATTTGGTCAGGGTTGCTTCTTGGCGAAGACAGGGCCTCGGGCGAGCCGGAAATATGTTCGCCGCTGGAGGGGGGCCTCGGGCGAGGCAGAGATCCTCTGGGGTCGGCTGCCCTTGTTCGAGGCTAGGCTCGGGCGAGGCGTGATCGAGTCCCTCGAATGGACTGATTCCTTACTTAATCGCACCCATCAGGCCTTTGCAGCTTTATGCTGATGGGGGTTACCAGCTGAGAATTAGGAGCCTTGAGGGTACCCCTAATTATGGTCCCCGACAGTAGCCCCCGAGCCTCGAAGGGAGTGTTAGCACTCGCTTGGAGGCTTTCGTCGCACTTTTTTGCTAGGGGACCAGCCTTTCTCGGTTGCGTTTTGTTCCGGTGGGTGCGCGCGAGCGCACCCGCCAGGTGTAGCCCCCGAGGCCTCGGAGGAGTGGTTTGACTCCTCCGAGGTCTTAACGCCTCGCGCAATGCTTCGGCTGGTCTGGTCGTTCCCACATGCGAGCTGGCCGTAGCCCGGGTGTACGGTCGGGTCCTATGTTCTCGGGCTGGTATGTTGACGCTGTCAACGGTTTTGCCGGAGCTGGGTTTGCGAGAGCAGCCCCTGAGCCTCTGCACAGGGCGAGAGGGCGATCAGGGATAGACTCGACTTTTTTACATACGCCCCTGCGTCGCCTTTCCGCAAGGAGGAGGGGGGAGAGTGCCATGTTGCCCTCGGTGGGCGCCGAACATGGTGTCTTCGGTGAGCTGCAGGCGGGTGATCCGAGCGGACGTCCGTGCCCCATTCGTTAGGGGTCGGCTAGAGGCCCAGAGGCGCGCCCAAAAGTACCTGCGGGTGATCTGCCGGACCCGGTCCCCTGGCGACGGGGTCCGAGGGCTCGATGCCTCCCTCCGATGGGATTCCATTACAAGATCGTTCCCGCTGGTCTCGGAAATGTCCTAGGGTACCTCGGGAGCGCAGCCCGAGCCTTGGTTATGTATCGAATGTACCCATGGTCATCCCTCGCTCTGTGTCTGAGGCGGCTGTGAACCCTTCGGGGGCCAGCCTTCGAACCCCTGATCAGTAGTGGACGCGGAGCCCGAGTAGCCTGAGGCGGCCGTTGAACCCTTCCGAGGGGCCAGCCTTCGAACCTCTGACCAGTAGTGGGTGTGGAGCCCACGTGCTCTGAGGCGGCTGTTGAACCCTTCCGAGGGGCCAGCCTTCGAACCTCTGATCAGTAGGGAGGCTCAGAGCCTGGTTCCTTCACGGGGAAGGATCCTTTTCGGGGTATCCCCCTTTCCCGGTCCCTGTTGCAAGAGAGAGAAAGAGGAAAAAGGAAAAGGATACGAAATCGAATGACGCGGCGTACCTTTTTTGACGTGGTCATTATGGCGAAGGCGAAGCGTCGCTCGCTTCTCCTGCCAGAGGCACCGTCTGTCCCGCCGTGGAGTTAATGTGACGGGGCGAGTGGTTCGCGGGGCAGCCGTTGCGCGTGCGCGAGCCGTTCGAGGAACGGAACACGGGCGCGTTGTCTTCACGCCGTGAGAGAGGGTTCTCCCGCTGCCCCCGGATGGGACGTAAGCTTGGCTGACGACGTGACCGCTGCTCCTGCCCGCCTGCCACCGCCATTACTGCCGGCCCGTTTTTGGCCGCATTGACCGTCGCGCCAGGCTGGAGCTGCTGGGTCGTGTGCTGGGTCACCTCGAGTCGCGGTATTGGTTCCGCAGTCGAGGAGGCGCGGTGGTGGCGCAAGTGGCGGTGCAGTTGCATGCACGAAGCATTCGGCGCGCCGGTTGCATGACGCGTGGGCCTGGGCCTCCATGCCGGGCGTGTTGGGAGTCGGAGAAGCGCGCCCACTTGGCGCGGTTGCATGCCGCCTGCATGGCTGCCCGCCCCTTCGCCCGCTGGTCTGGGCAAAAGTGGAGAGCCGCTTGTAACCGCTGGGCGGTTGCACGCACCGCACACGGCGGTTTGGCTTCTTCTGCTCTGGGCCGGCTTGCATGACGTGTGGGACCCAGCCCCCGCGCCGTAGGGGAGGACCTTGAAGCATGTTGGAGAAGACTCAGCCCACGACGATTGGGGACGCAAGTAGGGAGAGTCGCCTTTAAAAGGAGGGTGACCCTCTTGGAAGGCGACCATGTCTTCGCGCTCCCTTATGCATCGTTTCTTTCCACCTTCCAAGCCCCCGGATGGGGGATATCCGTCGTCTTTCCGCTTCGTCGTTGGAGGAACGCAACTCCACAGGAGTTGGTACCTTTCAGCCATCGTTCGGCTTCAAGGATTTTCATCATGCAGCCCGGTCGCACCCCTCCGCCGGCGGTCACCCAAGATGGTGACCTCCAGTTCGATGGCGGGGGAGAGCGAACCGGGCCGCGGCCTCTGCCCCTCCCTCAGCCTCAAGGATTTTCATCACCAGGGCTGGGGAGGGGAGTGTGCCGAGTTGGGGTCGGTCCCTGCATGGGCGGCGACCCGCTCCTTCCCTCAGTGATCGGGGGGGAAGGGCGTTCGCCGTTCATGGCATGGGCAGCTGCAGCGTGCCCGGCTCTCTGAGCCGAGCGGCTTCGGAGCCGCTCCCGGTGCCGCCTTCCGCCACGGCAGCTGGAAGAGGTTCCGCCGCCGACGAGCTTGCCGGCGCCACCCACGGACTGACCTCCAACTCTACGGCCTTCTTCCCGTCCTTGCCTCACGAGTTTGGGCACGGGCGGGGGCCTCCTCGCAGCAGCATCCGCCCTGAGGTCATCGCTGCTGCTGTTCGGCCCCCCGGAGCAGAAGTCTTCATCGTCGCCGCTGCTGGGGCGGGCGACGGCGAGCCGCTCGTCGGTCTTCTGTTGCTCCGCAGGCCCCCCCAGTCACGTGGGGTTGTTCGTACCTGCGGAGGTGGAACCGGAGTTCCGTTTGTAAAGGCACCTTAAGTGCCGGTGTTTTGTTCATAGCGGCTGTCGAGGCCTGAACATGTATGTACTTTCGGCACGGAGCCGTGTTTTTTCCTCATTTTCGAGCACTAAGACCCGCCTTTTGGTTGTCTGAACCACTTCACCAAGCGTGAGTCGCCCCGTGTAAAGGTGACGAGTGAGGTATCCGTATCCCGGAGGCATAGGAGTCCCTCGGCTCGGTCAGCCTTGTTGTCCGAGGCTTCCCTTGCTTAGTTAGAGGAACCCCTCGGCCGCTCTTCGATGAGCCGAGGCCAGGGGTAGCGGTGTCAGCGCGAACAGAGGCAGAGTTGGCTCGAAAAGAAGACCTGGTCGGCCGGAGCCTGGCCGGGTCATCCGTTAGCGGGACCGACGCCGGAATTGATCTCCCGAGGCCTCGGGCCGGGCTGATGTCCTTGGGGGACAGCTGGCCGAGGCCCCGGGGTGACCGGCCGAGCCGCCTTCTTGGGCCGGATTCTTGGAGAAGACCCTGGCGGCGATGGCCCGGGCTTGGTGATGACGTTGTCCTTCAAAGCGGAGACCCTTGGACCGCGTCGCCATCCGAGGCTAGGTCGGACCTCGCCAAAGGTGTTGTCGACGCCGAGGGTGTTGCTGCTCCCTTTAGCCGTCAAGATCCGAGCCTGTAGGATTGGATCATCTTGTAGCGTGTGTTTTCTGCGGCCGCCGAGGCCAAAACACACCCTCGCCATGTTGTAAAGCCGCGTCTCCTTTCCTCTTGTTTCGAGTATCTGGACTTTTTTGTCGGTAATAGAATTGTTTGTGCGAGCGAGAGTTGCTTCTCACGGAAGGTGATGAGTGAGGTAACCGTATCCCGAAGGCGTAGGAGTCCCTCGGCTCGGTCGGCCTTGCCGCTTACGCGCACTCTTACCCGTCCATGGGGTTCTGTCACCGACGCAGTCGAGAAGGCCCGAAGAATTACTCCGGCAGAAGAGCTTCCGAACATGAAGACTTGTTCGGTCCGCGGAATCACTTATCCGAACGTGAGTTACTTATCGCAGAAGGTGATGAGTGAGGTATCCATATCCCAGAGGCGTAGGAGTCCCTCGGCTCGGTCAGCCTTGTCTGCTTACGTGTACTTCGTCGTTTTCTGGATCCACTTTCAAAGTAGTCGAAAAGCACGAAAGACATTCTGGCAGAAAAGATCTTTTTTCGAGGAAAATTCTGACGCAGAGGGGGTTCCCCCCTTTTAGCCCCCGAGGGAGGGTCGGGCTTTGTCGAGGCAAGGCTGACCCTTCCTTGATGACTAAACTTTGCGTGGGAGCGAGGTATATGAACAACTTGAAAACATGTTAAGGGTAGAAGCGACGTAGCTGTTGGATGTTCCAAGCGTTGCTGTAGACCTCGCCTTGACTATTGGCCAGCTTGTACGTTCCGGGCTTCAGAACTTTGGCGATGACGAACGGCCCCTCCCAGGGGGGCGTGAGCTTGTGTCGACCTCGGGCGTCTTGTCGTAGCCGAAGCACCAGGTCGCCCACCTGGAGGTCTCGGGACCGGACCCCTCGGGCGTGGTAGCGTCGCATGGACTGCTGGTACCGCGCCGAGTGTAGTAAGGCCTTGTCCCGAGCCTCTTCCAGCTGGTCCAGCGAGTCTTCTCGACTAGCTTGGTTGCTTTGGTCGGCATAGGCCCTCGTCCTCGGGGAACCGTATTCCAGGTCTGTGGGCAAGATGGCCTCGGCCCCATAGACTAGAAAGAACGGCGTGAAGCCCGTGGCTCGGCTCGGTGTCGTCCTCAGGCTCCAGACCACCGAGGGGATTTCCTTCATCCATCGCTTGCCAAACTTGTTGAGGTCGTTGTAAATCCGAGGCTTGAGTCCTTGTAGAATCATGCCGTTGGCACGCTCTACTTGCCCATTCGTCATGGGATGAGCCACGGCGGCCCAGTCCACCCGGATGTGGTGATCCTCGCAGAAGTCCAGGAACTTTCTGCCGGTGAACTGGGTGCCGTTGTCGGTGATGATGGAGTTTGGGACCCTGAAACGATGGATGATGTTGGTGAAGAACGCCACCGCCTGCTCGGACCTGATGCTGTTTAGGGGTCGGACCTCGATCCACTTGGAGAATTTGTCGATGGCGACCAACAGGTGCGTGTAGCCCCCGGGTGCCTTCTTCGGTGGTGGAGATGCATCGCTGGAGGATGCCTGAAGGGCTGTGGTGGTAGAGCTCCTTCCCTTCTCCCAGCAAGACGAACGACTTGGCGCGCCGCGCCAACCGCCGAGCTTCGGCTCGGTCGAGGGGTAGCTCTCCTCGGTGGAGATATTGCAGGTACGGGGTCTGCCAGTTTTGATCAGGTGTGACCCCGCTTTGCTCCCCCTTGACATGCAGCGTCTCGCCCTCGGGGGCCGAGGGTACCATGGGCTGAACTGAGGGTGCCTCGGGCCGAGCCGAGGGTGCCTCGGACTGTGCCGAGGGTACCTCGGGCTGGGTCGAGGGTGCCCCAGGCTCGGGCGTGTCGTCGATCTTGACAGAGGGTTGATGCAGATCTCGGGAGAAGACGTCCGGGGGAACCGTTGTTCGCCCCGAGGCTATTTTAGCCAGCTCGTCCGCAGTCTCGTTGTAGCGCCGAGCGATTTGGTTGAGCTCGAGCCCGTAGAACTTGTCTTTCAGGCGCTGAACCTCATCGCAGTAGGCCTCCATCTTCGGGTCGCGGCAGTGGGAGTTCTTCATGACTTGGTCGATGACGAGCTGCGAGTCACCGCGAGCATCGAGGCGTCGGACCCCTAGCTCGACGGCAATCCGCAACCCGTTGACCAGAGCCTCGTACTCAGCTACATTGTTGGACGCCGGGAAATGAAGGCGTAGCACGTAGCGTAGGTGCTTCCCGAGGGGCGAAATGAAGAGTAAACCTACGCCGGCTCCTGTCTTCATCAGCGACCCGTCGAAGAACATGGTCCAGAGCTCCGGTTGGATCGGAGCTGTTGGTAGCTGGGTGTCGACCCATTCAGCCACGAAGTCCGCCAAGACCTGGGATTTGATGGCCTTCCGAGGGGCGAACGAGATTGTTTCGCCCATGATTTCCACCGCCCACTTTGCAATCCTACCCGAGGCCTCTCGGTAATGGATGATCTCCCCCAGGGGGGAAGGATGACACCACAGTTACCGGATGTGACTCGAAGTAGTGTTGCAACTTCCGCCGTGTCAGGATCACCACGTACAGCAGCTTCTGAACTTGTGGGTAGCGGATCTTGGTTTCGGACAGTACCTCGCTGACGAAGTAGACTGGCCTCTGAACGGGCAATGCATGCCCCTCTTCTTGCCTCTCGACCACAATCGCGGCGCTAACCGCCTGAGTGGTCGCGGCGACGTAGACCAAGAGGGCTTCCCCGGCAGCTAGGGGCACCAAGATAGGCGCCTTCGTGAGGAGCGCCTTCAGGTTCCCGAGGGCTTCTTCGGCCTCTGGGGTCCAAGTGAAGCACTCGGCCTTCCTTAAGAGGCGGTACAGAGGTAGACCTCTTTTGCCGAGGCGTGAGATGAAGCGGCTCAGAGCCGTGAGACATCCCATGACCCTCTGTACGCCTTTCAAGTCCTTGATGGGCCCCATGCTGGTGATGGCTGCGATCTTCTCCGGGTTGGCTTTGATGCCCCGCTCGGAGACGATGAACCCCAAGAGCATGCCTCGGGGCACCCCAAAGACACATTTTTCGGGATTGAGCTTGACCCCTTTCGCCTTGAGACATCGGAATGTCACTTCAAGGTCGGAAAGGAGGTCGGAGGCTTTCCTTGTCTTGACTATGATGTCATCGACGTAGGCCTCGACCGTGCGGCCAATGTGTTCGCCGAACACATGGTTCATGCACCGCTGGTACGTCGCGCCCGCATTCCTCAAGCCGAACGACATGGTGACATAGCAGTATATGCCGAAGGGTGTGATGAAAGAAGTCGCGAGCTGGTCGGACTCTTTCATCCTGATTTGGTGATACCCTGAGTAGGCATCGAGGAAAGACAGGGTTTCGCACCCAGCAGTGGAATCCATGATCTGATCGATGCGAGGCAGAGGGTAGGGAACCTTCGGACATGCTTTGTTCAGAGCAGTATACACATCCGCCATTTCCCCCCTTTCTTTCTCACAAGCACAGGGTTTGCAAGCCATTCGGGATGGAATACCTCTTTGATGAACCCTGCCGCCATTAGCTTATGGATCTCCTCGCCTATGGCTCTGCGCTTCTCCTCGTCGAATCGGCGCAGAGGCTGCTTGATGGGTCGGGCTCTGGCTCGGATGTCCAGCAAGTGCTCGGCGACATCCCTCGGTATGTCGGGCATGTCCGAGGGACTCCACACGAAGACGACGGCGTTCGCGCGGAGAAAGTCGACGAGCACTGCTTCCTATTTGGGATCGAGCCCGGAGCCAATCCAGACTTGCTTGGAGGCGTCACTGCTGGGGTCGAGGGGGACGGACTTAACCGTCTCCGCTGGCTCGAAGTTGCCGGCATGACGCTTCACGTCTGGCACCTCCTTAGAGAGGCTCTCCAGGTCGGCGATGAGGGCCTCGGACTCCGTGAGGGCCTCGGCGTACTCCACGCACTCCACGTCGCATTCGAACGCGTGTTTGTACGTGGGGCCGACGGTGATGACCCCGTTGGGGCCCGGCATCTTGAGCTTGAGGTAGGTGTAGTTGGGGACGGCCATGAACTTCGTGTAGCATGGCCTCCCCAATACCGCGTGGTAGGTTCCTCGGAACCCGACCACCTCGAACGTCAGGGTCTCCCTTCGGAAGTTGGAGGGTGTTCCGAAGCAGACGAGAAGATCGAGTTGTCCGAGGGGCTGGACGCGCTTCCCGGGAATGATCCCATGGAAAGGCACAGCGCCCGCCCGGACCGAGGATAGATCGATACGCAGAAGCCCAAGAGTCTCAGCGTAGATGATGTTGAGGCTGCTGCCCCCGTCCATGAGGACCTTGGTGAGCCTGACGTCGCCGATGACGGGGTCGACGACGAGCGGGTATTTTCCCGGGCTCGGCACATGGTCGGGGTGGTCGGCTTGGTCGAAGGTGATGGGCTTGTCGGACCAGTCTAGGTAGACTGGCGCCGCCATCTTCACCGAACAGACCTCCCGGCGCTCTTGCTTGCGGTGCCGAGCCGAGGCGTTCGCCGCTTGCCCGCCGTAGATCATGAAGCAGTCGCGGACCTCGGGGAACTCTCCTGCCTGGTGATCTTCCTTCTTGTCGTCGTCGCGGGCCCTGCCACCCTCCGTGGGTGGCCCGGCCCTGTGGAAGTGGCGCCGAAGCATGACGCACTCCTCAAGGGTGTGCTTGACGGGCCCCTGGTGGTAGGGGCACGGCTCCTTGAGCATCTTGTCGAAGAGGTTGGGACCTCCGGGGGGTTTCCGAGGGTTCTTGTACTCGGCGGCGGCGACAAGGTCCACGTCGGCGGCGTCGCGTTTCGCTTGCGACTTCTTCTTGCCCCTCTTCCTGGCGCCGCGCTGAGTTGACGCCTCGGGGGCATCTTCCGATGGGCGGCCCTGGGGCTGCTTGTCCTTTCGGAAGATAGCCTCGACCGCCTCCTAGCCGGAGGCGAACTTGGTGGCGATGTCCATCAGCTCGCTCGCTCTGGTGGGGGTCTTGCGACCCAGCTTACTCACCAGGTCGCGGCAGGTGGTGCCGGCGAGGAACGCGCCGATGACATCCGAGTTGGTGATGTTGGGTAGCTTGGTGCGCTGCTTCGAGAATCGCCGGATGTAGTCCCGGAGAGACTCTCCCGGCTGCTGTCGGCAGCTTCAGAGGTCCCAGGAATTCCCGGGGCGCACGTACGTGCCCTGGAAATTGCAGGCGAAAACTTGGACTAGGTCGTCCCAGTTGGAGATCTGCCTCGGAGGCAGGTGCTCCAACCAGGCGTGAGCGGTGTCGGAGAGGAACAGGGGGAGGTTGCGGATGATGAGGTTGTCATCGTCCGTTCCACCCAGTTGGCAGGCCAGACGGTAGTCCGCGAGCCACAGTTCCGGTCTCGTCTCCCCCGAGTACTTTGTGATAGTAGTCGAGGGTCGGAACCGGGTCGGGAACGGCGCCCGTCGTATGGCCCGGTTAAAGGCCTGCGGACCGGGTGGTTCGGGCGAGGGACTCCGATCCTCCCCACTGTCGTAGCGTCCCCCACGCCTAGGGTGGTAGCCTCGGCGCACCCTCTCGTCGAGGTGGGCCCGACGGTCGCGGTGATGGTGCTCGTTGCCGAGGCGACCCGGGGCCGCAGGCGCTGTGTTGCGCGTGCGCCCGGTGTGGACCGAGGCTTCCCGCATGAATCGGGAAGTCGCGGCATGATGTTCCGAGGGGTACCCCTGCCTTCGGGAGGCGGAGCTCTCGGCCCGCCGGACCGCGGCGCCTTCCAGGAGATCCTTGAGCTCTCCCTGGATTCGCCGCCCCTCGGTAGTTGATGGCTCCGGCATCACGCGGAGGAGCATTGCTGCTGCAGCCAGGTTCTGGCCGACCCCACTGGATGCGGGTGGCGGCCTGACCCTGACATCATCGGTGATGCGGTGCTGGAAGCCCTGGGGTAGATGACGCATTTCTCCGGCCGGAGGTTGGCCCGCCCATGCCTGCCCGACGTCCCGGCGGATTGGCTCAAGCGCTCCTGCTCCCTCGTCGAGCCTGGCCTGCACCCCGCGAGTTTGCTCGAGTTGTGGGTCGTGACCCCCCGCCGGAACGGAGACCACAGCTAGCTCCCGCGGGATGTCAACGCGAGGCACCAGCCTAGGGAGATCACCGTCCTCCGGCTTGCCGAGATGGTTGCCTTCGGAGGGACCCCCTAGATCGACGTGGAAACATTCGCGGCTCGTGCCGCAGTCCTTGTCGCCGAGGCTACGGCTACCGTCGGAACAGTCGGAAAGGCAGTAGTCGCATGCGGTCATGAAGCCCCGCATGGCACTGGGGTTGCCAAGTCCGGAGAAATCCTAATAGAAGCTGGGCTCGTCGCCTTCCTCGGACCCAGAGGGCCCGTAGGTCGAGGCGTCCGTCAACCGGTCCCAAGGTGACCGCATACGAAACCCCAGAGGGTTCGGACTCGCCTCTGCGAGAGCGTCCGCCAAAGCGGAGCCACTAGGCGGGTCGAGGCTGAATCCGAAAGGCGTGGGATGGGAATCGGTCGGTACCTCTTGGTCGACGGGCGGTGATGAAGTCACGTCGGGGACTGACTGCACCGTCGTCTCAGGTACGAGGGTGACACCCAGCAAGCCTTCCGCGAGCGTGCTGGCGTCGTCCGTTTGCTCGGGATTGGCGTGTCGCGGGGAGACAGCGCTTGTCTTCGTCTCAAGCGCGAGGTCGATGCCCGGCGCGCCCCCCGTTGGGGTGCTGGCATTGTCGACTCGCTCGACGACCGACGAGGCCCTGCCTCCTGCTTGGCCTTGGTTGCCCCGCCTCCTCCTCCGTCGGCGGGGGAGAGGACGGGGCGAGCTCGAAGGTTGTTCTTCCACCACGCGGGGAAGACGTCGTCGATCCCGACGCCGGCGGGCAGACTATCGGCCGCCATTGTCGCTGTCGCTCGGCGGTGGAAAGAGTATCATGTCGTAGCTGCCGTCGAGGGACATGAACTCGAGGCTCCTGAAACGGAGCACCATCCCGGGCC
Organism: Zea luxurians; assembly: GCA_029449295.1. Classification (NCBI taxonomy): domain Eukaryota; kingdom Viridiplantae; phylum Streptophyta; class Magnoliopsida; order Poales; family Poaceae; genus Zea; species Zea luxurians. The sequence goes on from JAOPSE010000540.1 coordinate 313,091, forward strand.
GGAGAGGTTGCTGGAGACTGCCCATCTGGAGCTTGACGGGAAGCTGTTCGTCAACACGCAGCAGGCCCCTACCTGGTGCGCCAACTGTCGGCGTTTCGAGACTGGGGGGTCCCTGAGCCGACGAGTGAAGTGTCGCCACGTGCCCCAGCCCAGATGGGTCGACGCGAGGCCGAGCGCGAAGGGGGGAAGTGAGGTGGCCGGAGATGGGCGTGAGAGAGGTGGAAATCCTGCGGCCTTCGTGTTCGTCCCACGCCCAGGTCGGGTGCGCTTGCAGTAGGGGGTTACAAGCGTCCACACGGGGGAGGGAGCGAGCGGCCTCACGCGAGCGCCTGTCTCATCCTCGTCCCCGCGCGGCCAACCCCCTTTAAGAGGGCCCTGGTCCTTCCTTTTATAGGCGCAAGGAGAGGAACCAGGTGTACAATGGGGGGTGTAGCAGAGTGCTACGTGTCTAGCGGAGGAGAGCTAGCGCCCTAAGTACACGCCATCGTGGCGGCCGGAGAGATTTTGGCGCCCGGTTTGTGTGATGTCGTGGCCGTCGGAGGAGCGCTGGAGCCTGGCGGAGGGACAGCTGTCGGGGCCGTCGAGTCCTTGCTGACGTCCTCTTGCTTCCGTAAGGGGGCCGAGAGCCGCCATCGTCAGGGAGCGTGCGGGGCGCCATCATCGCCTATCTGGTGGAGCGAGCCAGATGGGACGCCGGTCTTGTTCCCCGTAGCCTGAGTCAGCTCGGAGTAGGGTAATGATGGCACCTCCTGTTGACGTGGTCGGTCCGCGCCCTAGGTTGGGCGATGTGGAGGCTCCTCCGAGGTCGAGGTCGAGTCCGTCTTCCGTGGCCGAGGCCGAGTCCGAGCCCTAGGTCGGGCGAGGCGGAGGCCGTTAGCTGAGGCCAAGGCGGAATTTGAGTCCTGGGGTCAGGCGAAGCGGAGTTCGTCATCTTCTGGGGCTGATCCCAAGTCCGAGCCCTGGGTCGGGCGGAGCGGAGTTCGCCGTCTTCCGGGGCTTAGCCCGAGTCCGAGCCCTGGGTCGGGCGGAGCGGAGTTCGCCGTCTTCTGGGGCTTAGCCCGAGTCCGAGCCCTGGGTCGGGCGGAGCGGAGTTCGCCGTCTTCCAAGGCTTAGCCCGAGTCCGAGCCTTGGGTCGGGCGGAGCGGAGCTTCCTATGGTGCGTGCGGCCGGGCCTGACTGCCTGTCAGCCTCACTCTGTCAAGTGGCACCGCAGTCGGAGCGGCGCAGGCGGCGCTGTCTTTCTGTCAGATCGGTCAGTGGAGCGGCGGAGTGACGGCGGTCACTTCGGCTCTGCCGGCTGAGGGGCGCGCGTCAGGATAATGGTGTCAGGCCACTTTTGCATTAAATGCTCCTGCGATTTGGTTGGTCGGTGCGGTGATTTGGTCAGGGTTGCTTCTTGGCGAAGACAGGGCCTCGGGCGAGCCGGAAATATGTTCGCCGCTGGAGGGGGGCCTCGGGCGAGGCGGAGATCCTCTGGGGTCGGCTGCCCTTGTCCGAGGCTAGGCTCGGGCGATGCGTGATCGAGTCCCTCGAATGGACTGATCCCTGACTTAATCGCACCCATCAGGCCTTTGCAGCTTTATGCTGATGGGGGTTACCAGCTGAGAATTAGGAGCCTTGAGGGTACCCCTAATTATGGTCCCCGATAATATTCTTCGATTTTTCTTCAAAAGCTTACTAGGATCATAAGGTGTCAGAGCAGGTTCACATTTGCTATAACCAAAGCGACTCAAAACCTTTTCCACATAATGGGATTCGCATGTGTGACCCCACCATTGCCTTCTCTCAGTAGCTTAATGTTAAGAATAACATCAGCTTCTCCCAAATCTTTCATTTCAAAATTATTAGATAGAAAGTCTTTTGTCTCTTTAATCACATCAAGACTCGTCCCCAAGATTAGAATGTCATCAACATACATGCATAAAATTACTCCCTCGCCCCCGCCATACCAATAATATACACATTTGTCTGCTTCGTTCACAACAAAGCCAACAGATGTCAAAGTTCTATCGAACTTTTCATGCCATTGCTTTGGTGCTTGTTTTAGGCCATATAAAGATTTCAATAACTTACACACTATGCCTTCTTGACCGTTTGCTATAAACCTAGCTAGCTACTCCATGTAGATTTCCTCATCTAGCTCTCCATTTAGGAATGATGTCTTAACATCCATTTGATGGACGAGAAGACTGTGAGAGGCAGCCAGAGAAAGTAGCACACAAATTGTGGTCAATCGAGCCACAGGTGAATAACTATCAAAGAAATCCTCACCTACTTTATGTGAATAGCCTTTAATTACAAGCCTTGCCTTGTATCTTTCAATAGTACCATCAGGCCTAAGCTTTTTCTTGAACACCCATTTACTCCCAATGGGCTTACACCCATAAGGACGCTCAACGACCTCCCAAGTTGCATTAGACATAATAGAATCCATCTCACTCTTTATTGCTTCCTTCCAAAAGTCAGCATCAGGAGAGGAATATGCCTCTTCAATGGTACTTGGGGTGTCATCCACAAGATATACAATGTAATCATCACCAAAAGACTTTGCAATCCTTGGTCTCTTACTCTTTCGAGTTGATACATTGTCATCTCCATAGGATTATGTATATGGGATTCCTCAGAGTGTTCTACCAGAATAAAATGCTCATGGGGTATCATTGGTTCATCATTAGACGTGTCATGTGTAGCTTTCATGGGAAATTCGTCCTAAAAAAATGTAGCATCTCTAGACTCCATAATAGTACCAACCAACATGCCTGGTACTCTAGAGTTTATAATTAAGAACCTATATCCAATGTTATGAAAAGCATACCCAAGGAAAACACAATCAACGGTTTTGTCACACCCGGGCTTTAAGGGACAAAGTCGGGTGCATCTCATACATGCGCCAAAGAAGACAACATATATAATAACAGAGTGTATAGAGATAAATGTCACAATAAAATAAGAGTACTTATTACATAGCGGAAGTCTTACAAAATAAAAGATAAATATAACAGGATCTAAAATCCATCTTAGCGCCAGAAAGTCAACTGGGAAACGCCACCTAGATCAGATCAAACTCCTGGCCTTGTGGCTCCTCCTGAACCACCTGTTCTTCTCTTGTGGGGGTGTGAGACAGCAAGGGTGAGCTCACACATGATCATAGCTCAACAAGTTGTGGGGAACAATGTGACATGAACTCACCAAAGGTTGGAGTTCATGAAGTGTAAGGCTGATCAACAATAGAGGTTAAAGCTGAGCATTGCTTTTATAAGTTGGTCAAAATTTTATTAGCAGTTACTAAGTGTAAGTAAATACCAAACCATAATAAATATAATAGAACAAAATTAATAATAATCCCATGCAAATGCAAATGACAAAATTGAATTTAGGTTCCATAAATTAATCATCAGAGAGTCCTGAGCTGCTCATGACCGTGAGCTCGGCTAGTATACCAGTTTTACACTCTGCAGAGGTTGTACCCTTTACCCACAAGTCGTGTTTCCCATGTCGCCAGGGTTAGCTAGGCCCTTAGACACTACCGAGGAGAATGGCTAGGGATCCACTACGAGGCCTTTACAAAGTTCTACTAGCTTCCGAAAACCCGCTACAGTTTATGGGAAGAGCACTTGCAACAATCCCCCGTCTGACCACCATCGCAGCAAATCAACCCGAGAACCTCCTTGCATGCAACTCCCCTACTGCCCTTGCCCCTTTCGGGTAAGGTAGTCTTCCACTAGCTTTCCTAATTAGTTAGCCAAGGGGTCCCATTCCTCCCTTGTGGTGGCACGTGTTTCTCAAGTTAAGCTCCATGTTCCAATTAACAATAATATAATGATCTTGACATGAACATAAATAGAATAACAAAATAACTGGAACATGGATATAATGAAATATTAACCCAAAACCATGTAAAGCAATAGCATAACTACCCATATGATTCAGGGGTAAACAAGGTAATATGGATAAACAGACTAGGGTGACCTATTGGTTCCCATAAAAATTAAACCTATGCATGGTAAATGATTATAAAGAACATTATTGGGTAACAAAAGTGAATCAAGGGCACAACTTGCCTAGCACTTAAGATTCCAATTACCAGGGTGAACTTCAGGTGACTTGAAACCTCACGCTAGTCGTGGCAATACAAACAAACATGGTATAGATAAAATTAACATCACACCAAACATAAGTACAAACTGAATAATAATGATCTACGCGTCGCTACGAGATCGTGGGAATGAGAACCACTAAAATTGGAGTTACGGTCACTGAGTTATGATTTTATGTAGTTATTAAGTACCTAGAATAGAGTAATTCATGTGAATAATTTTAAATCAAGTTTCATGGTTAGATAAAGGTACTAGGTGATAAACAATACTTAAACAAAATTAATTTCACTGGAATGAATCAATTTGGAGTAATGGATTTTAAGTTATGAATTTCTAAAGGTTTTATATATTTGATACAAGATTGATTAAGAGATACCTTTTAATATGGTTTTCATGTCAAAACAGTGGTACTAGATGATGAACAATAATATTACAAAATTATAGGAACTGGAATGGACTAAAAAGGATTTAATATGAATTTTCTATGATTTATACAAGTTTCTACCATTATTTTTGTATTAAAAATGATTTTAGAATGAATTTCTATGATTTTATTTGTTATTAGGACTGCGCGCAATAATACAAAGAACTGCAGGGTGCTATCTAAAAATTCCTGGGCCTCAGTGTAAGGTTCTTTCAACTGGTTGGGACTGCGGGTTAATTCGTGGAGATCCGAGGGGTTCTTTTACAACTTGGACACGATGAAGGGGTATGGAGCGTTATCGGCCACCCGATCAAGTGCGGATGGCCTGGATTAGATCGTTTTCAGTTCAGGACTGGCGCTCTCAGATAACGTTTGATCGCGCGCCAACGGCTTAGATTCAATTAACCTAGATTCAATCGCACCCGATCGCTTCCAATCCTACGGTCCCGGTTAACCTGTGCGAAAGGGGTATGCACAGAGCCATCCTAGCCATTCATCACGTGATCAACGGCCCACGACCCTCGCCCCAACCCACGGCCTGAGACGGCGGCGTTACGCGCCCTACGCGGCAGCGCCATTGGCGACGGGGTTTGGGTCGGCGACGGGATACTACTCCTAACCCAACCTACCGCAAAACAGAGAGAAGAGTGTGGTGGGCAGAACGGTGGAGGTCATACCAAAATTTAGGCAGCACCGGACACCGACCGCGGATGCGAGCGGCTTCACGACGAAGCGCGATCTCCGACGAAGAATTGCCCACGCCACACCGCTTTCCACGCCCAATCGTCGGTAGGGAATGGATGCAGGTTGCCCCCACAAACGTCTCCGGCGCTAACTCGGTCTCCGCAGGCGGATTCGCCGAGATGCACATGCCGCGGCGGCGAACCAAGACGGTGCCCACAACCCGCACTCTCTCTCCCCGAGTATAGCTAGCGGTTATTCCCTATACAAGTCCTATAGTGCACGCACTGGCCAGGGGATTCCCATACTTGTAGCTGGGGCGTGGGTGAGCTTGAGCGGGAATCGCGCTACCGAACTCCACTTGCGGCGGCGCGACATTTGCGGCATGCTATGTCCGAGCGATGGTGCCGCGGTATATACGATCCAGACCGCGTACGCAGGCGCGCCATGCATGGAAGTCGTTGACGATTACAGGGGCGTGGGCAGCGGGAGACCTGGCCGATTAGTTAGGCCCGCCCAAACGTCCACGGCGCGTGATCTACGCGAAGACGAAGACCAGCGAGGGAGGGTCCACTAACAGAGAGGAAGAAGCTGCGAGATATCGCTGCCGTGTGGGGTCCAGTGGCCAGTGAACCGTGCACATGCATGTGGGATTGGTGGGCTGGGCCCACCTGTCGGTGCAGGCGCGCAGCGCGCAGTGGAGAGTTATTGGGCCACGCAGGAGGATGCGTGAGGTGGGCCGAAATTGAGAGAGTGAGCCCAGTTGGGGTTCTTTTCTCTTTTTTTAAATTTTTATTTTTTGTTCTTATTATCCATAAATATTTTAAATTCAAATTTGAATTTGAATCAGCTTATAAGCTCCACCCTTGAGTCAGGTGTCACATTAAAACTCCAGTACAGAAATAATATTTTTATTTATTTATTTTGTATTATTTTTACTCACATAAAATTTTCTTTCTTTCCTTTTCTAGGGTTTCTTTTAGATTGTCCAATTCTACTTTGGACTTTATTCCAATTCTTGTAACATCATTTTTATTTTGTCATAAAATGCACACAAAATAAAATCCAGCATGATGCATAATTTAGTGGTGTCCTTTGTTAGTCGTTTATTTGTTTAAGTGAGGTGTTCCTATGTGATGATAAAGAGAGATAACACACACATCTATACTACTTATTAAGAAGGTAAGAGTAGTCTGCCATTCTGCCCTCCCCCGTTCCGCACGTAGAAAAAAAAATCAAACCGTGGCTGGTCAGGGATCGAACCTTGGATCTATTAAGCAGAATGCCTAGCCTAACACCCTCTAGCCAACATGACTCATGTTGAATTGAGTACAACTTAAACTAAGACGTCTTTTGTGTTTAACCCACCGTCCACTCTGTATGCTCACTGAGTCTAGAATAACATTTATAGCTTGGCCCGTGATCTTTTTGGAATTTGGGACGCAGTCCAGGAAATAAAGAAAATAGGGAAAATGAGTTTAGAAATTGATTTTTAGTTTAAAAATAACTGCAGAAACCCATTTAATTCATGGAAATTTCATATTAAATCCAAATGAGTTCATTCCTATTTCTATAATTCTATAATATTATTTTTTATCACATAATACCTCTGTTTTGTCATGAAAACAACAATAAAATTAATTTCCTAATTAATCCTATATCAAATACATAGAAACTTTGGAAATTCGTAACTTCCCCATTTTAATTCCAAATTGAACCGTTCCAGTTGTGTTAGTCTCTTATGAATATTTACTACGCAGTAACAACATTGATTATACCATGTTTCATACTTTTATAATTAGATATTTATTTATCCTATGTTAATTGGGTTAATCTATGTCTATTGGATTAATTTATTTAATATATTAATATAGTATTCTAACTTTATGGTTATAGGATGTTTGACCATTAGTCTTGCAAACACACACACTTACCTTTTTGTTTAAGAAAAAGCATATGGTGGTACGTGTCCGATGACTAACGATGTACGAGGGAATTTCTTCTGGTATGTGTGAAACGTGCTCTCCAATAATGAGACCATGCAAATCGTGACATATATCGAAGTCTGCATGATACTGATGGTTGCAATGTAGTGGTGAAATAGATAGATTATAAATAACAAAATTTATGTATGGCCAGAATCACAAATTGATTATGAAACATTTTCTCATAATGGTATAACACATATTTTGTATATAAGTTATCGTAGTATACTGGTATTATATATTCCCGTTGCAACGCACGGTCATTCAGCTAGTATATGTAAATAAACATAATTTCTCCTTTTAGACTTTCTTACAAAATGGGTATTACAGGTTTTCGGTCCTATTTTGCGCTTCTTGTTAATTGGCACATTCACTTTAGCCAAACAACCCCAGGTGCGCAAATAGGAGATATTTAATTTTCTCTTTTCCCATTCCTCGAATGGTGTGATCTCATTGTTCTTTGTGGGAACTTTATTCATGACATGACACGCTGTCAAGATCGTCTCAACCCACCATTCCTTAGATAGTCCCGAAGTCTCTAACATGGCGTTAACCAAATCAGTTAAAGTATGGTTCTTTCTCTCAACAGCCCATTAAATTGTGGTGAGTATGGCAGTGTCCTCTCATAAATAATACCATGTCCCACACAAAAATCAGAAAAATCACCTGAAAAATATTCTCCACCATGATCAGACCTTAACCGTTTAATTTTCCTCTCGAGTTGATTTTCCATTTTAGCTTTGTAGGTCTTAAAATAATGCAAAGCTTCGTCTTTTGACTTTAAGAGATACACATAACAAAATATAGTAGAATCATCGATAAAAGTAATAAAATATCGTTTGTCTCCCTTAGTCAATATTTTGTTCATCTCACATAAATCAGAATGTATTAAGTCTAGTGGTGCCAAGTTCCTCGCCTCCGTAGCCTTATGAGGCTTGCGAGGTTGCTTAGATTGCACGCACACCTGACACTTAGAACCTTTGACTAAATCAAATTTCAGGATTAAATTTAAATTTGCTAACCGCGACACACAACCAAAATTGATGTGACAATGTCGTGAATGCCAAATATATGACTCATTCAAAATAACATTGTTCACAGACTTATTACACACATCATGCAAAGATAAGCGGAACAAGCCTCCACTGTCATAGCCTTTTCCAACAAATGTCCCATACTATGACAGTATACATTTTTTGAACTCGAACACAAGTTCATGGCCATCTCGACATAGCAATAAGCCACTAACAAGGTTATTTTTTTGGAGGGGACATGTTGTATGCCTTCAATAGCACCGTCTTTTCTGAAGTAAACTTCAGAATGACTGCACCAACAACAAGAACACGCGCATGCGATCCATTCTCCATCAGCAAGGCTCCAGCCCCTTTGCAATGATAAGAAGAAAACAAAGAAATATCAGCACACACATGAATGTTAGCACCAATGTCAGCCCACCACTCAGGGGACTGACACACTGAAAGAACAGTAGGTAAAAGATTACCATACCCCAATGTTCATTCTGCGGTCTCGCTAACAACCATGTTTACTGATTTCTTCTCTTGAGCTGGTTTTTTCTCTTGCTTAAATTTACGGTCTGGACAAGCGCTTGCCCAGTGATCAGTACTCCCTTAAATAAACTAACCAGCTCATTTGTTCTTCTTTTTATTATTATGTGACGCATTGGAGTTCTTCTTTTGTACCATATTGGCGCTAGAAGTCTCAACTCCTTTTCCACGAGTGTCTTTTGCTCTAGCCCTCTCCTCAACATCAAGAGACCCAATAAGCTCAGCCATGCTAAACTCTTGTCTCTTATGTTTTAGAGTGGTAGCAAAATCCGTCAAAGAAAGATGGAAACTTAGCGATAATACCGCCAGCCACGAACTTGTCAGGCAAGAAACATGGGAACTGTTCGAGTTCCTTAGCCAATGCCTGGATTTCATGAGCCTGTTCAACTATAGGACAATTCTCAACCATCGTGTAGTCAAACAGCTGCTCCATGATGTACAACTCGCTACCAGCATCAGAAACACCGAACTTCTCGTCTAATGCATCCCATAACTCTTTTGCATATGCACACGTTAGATAAGAATCAACATACTTGTTGGCAAGAGCGCCAATCACGGTGCCTCGAAACAGGTTATCGGCAACGTCGAACATTCTCTCCACTTAAGGAGTGAACTATTCAGGTTTCTCCTTTACAGCGTGATAGCAGTTCATTACAGTCAACCACAGTATCATCTTACTACGCCACCTCTTATAAAATGTTCCATCAAAAGGTTCACTTGGTTTTAACGTAGTAGCAAAACCACTAACAGAAAATGCCTAATATCAGGTTTTTGGATTGTTGGAGAAATAGACATTTTCAGTTTTAATTTAATCTAGAAAATCACAGTGATAACGACATGTATGTGCATATGTGTATGACTACTCACATAAGCAGTAAACAACAGTAAAACATGCACAAATACAAAGAACGGATTGTACCCTGCGGAGGGACTTATGCTCAAGGAATCAGTGGCTCCATTCACACGAGACATCTCGTGTGTATGTTCGATCTTCGATGTAGTCGTACGCAGTCGACGCAGGCAGATGCATGCAGTGCAGTCCCTCGAACGGCGCCGGCGACAAGGAACTTGATCAGTGCTGGTCGAGCAGACGAAGCGAGCAGTCGTGAGTACGCTCCCCAAAAACCTGATCGCCCGCACACCCGTGTAAGTCTCTCTGCGGACGACGATTTCAAAGGCTGGCTCTCCCACTCTCTGTACTCGCAGAAGATGGGGCAGGATGGGCTGTACGCAACGCGTCTGAGAATGTTTGTACGTGTGTATTGTTCTGTCGTCGTCACCAGAAGCAGCCTCACCTCCTCTTTATATATACACGCGCAGAGAGAGGCCAACGGACTGTAACGGTCGCTATCAGAGCTACCGTTACAGCCAGCCAGAAACTGACACCATCAGTGACATCCGTTACTAGCTGACTCTAGGCAAAATGTGCAACTGTTAGGAAGGAATATCCAAACCAAGGTCTGATCTACCACAGCCACGGCCACGACATCGGCCACGCGCGTGCGTGTGACCGTCCTTCACCATGTTCTCAGTTTCTCAATAGATGCACCAATGGTCCACCTATTTAAATTGATTGAATTGTGCATTGACTTCTGGTATGGTACTAAAGTAATAGTACACCGTAACATTAAAGTGGGTCTTTAGCATTGACTATTATTAAATATTAATATGGGTCGGACCCACATTAATTCAACATTTTGGGTAAACAGATATAATGATGGAGGATAGGAGATGGGCTAGAGTGGTTCAAGATTTCAGTTACCCGGCATGTAAGATTAAACAAGGAGATAAAAAATGGGTCATCAGAAACCTGAGACCGATCGAAAAAAACGAGAATCAAATTTTCAGCAACTTTGTTCTCTCTTTTTTTTACCTACCTCTATCTATTATAAGGATGAATACTAAACATCTGAATTATATGACAAATTTAATTTTCTAACACAAATGTGCATAAAATTTGATGTTAATCTTTAGTGATGTTGTTAAGGATATTATTGAGGACAAAAATAGTTTTTTGTATAATTTTTTTGTGTATTATTTTCTCCCTGCAATGAAAAAGGTGAAAACATTTGAATCCTAATGATATCCGTATCCAAATTTTATATCAATTATTTAAAAAATATATAGAATGAATTTGAGATTTACTGCTTATGAATCTTAATGAGCTAAATACTAAAAACAAAAAATATAAATTTACATAACAAATCCTAAATCATATTTTGATCGTAATCGAAGAAAGAAGACCAAAAATTTAGCATCCAAATAAGAATATGGATCCATCCCTATTCATTATTGTCTCCCAAATTAGAGACCAACTTATCAACAGTAAGAGCAAGTATAATAAAGATGACTAGGCGGGCTCCAAACAATACCATATCATCAAAATTTTAGGTGACAATGTGTGGACATAGAAGAGAGAAGAAAGTGGACACTGCATTAGGACTTTGGCTCCAATGCATTCTACAAAGAAAAATAGCATGCTGATTTAAGGTTGGCTCTTTGTTTTTATAGCCAATACAAATGGTTTCTAGCCAGGGCCGTTTCTGAGTTGTTTAGGCTCCAATGCAAAACATGAAAATGGGTCTAGAGATCTATAATATATAGAGATAAAACAATATAAAACGTATCGTTTCATATTTAATATATTATCATATTCTTGTCCTCTCATATTATCCATTTTAAAGTCGATATTTTATAAATAATAAACAATATTTACCTTTTTATATCATTTATATTTAGAAAATTCAAAAATTTAGGACCTTAAAAAATTGGAGGCCCTGTGCCAGCGCTCCAATTGCGCTGGGCACTCGACGGCCCTGTTTCTAGTTTCAACTTAGAGTCTTCTAAGAATAAATTTACTATATGTATTGGTTTATTGTTGACTTTTAATGATACAACAAAAAGTATAGAGCCTTCAGTTAATTCTTCTATTAGCCTTGCTATAAGTATTTTTTTTATCTGACCAACAATAAAGTATTTTTGGCCTAGACGTACCTACCTGTTGGACAAGTTGGTGACGGGACCCGTCCATAGGGAGATCCGGATCCGATGCCACCATGGTCCATGGCTCTGCCTTGTCCCATGCGGTAATAATTGCTGCTCCGCATGGCGCAGCTTGTCCGGTTGTCAAGCAGACGCACACACCACGTGTACCTCGTGCTTGGCATGGGCAGCTATGATACGAATTTGTTTATTTTCTGTGCATTTTAGTGTTGCATTATTGGCAAGGAAATTAACCTGCAGCGAAGATATTTGGAACTTGGAAGTCCTTGAGCATTGTGCAGCATAAGAAGAAAGCAAATAGTCGCCGCAAAAGGAGGAAAGCAAAGTGAGAGGGACCATTAAGCTCGCATTATGCAAACCAGTGACGAATCTAGCCGAGAATATTGTCGGGATCAACAGTGTCACCTTTGTTATATTATATAAATTTTCTTGAACTTTAACAGTTTTTTACTAAATGATTTATAAATTTTATCGGTGTTGGTTGATCCCGACAAACCCTTCTAAATTTGCTCCTGGTGCAAACTATCCATCGCTATACAGCTTTGCACACCTAGTTCAAAGTAGGGGGTAATGGGTCAGAATCCAAATGTTTCTTCACAGTTCGTTTGATCACTTAATTACCACATGTGATAGAAATCTTTTATGTGCTCATACAAAGTACTTGTTCATATATGCAGCACCATTAGAACAGGTGGAGCTTAATTAAACATTAGGAAAATAACATTATTGTAGCTTCTTGCAGTGTCATTTTCCTCTTGTCAGTCTCCCAACGTACCATAGAACTAAATGATGGTCCCGAAATGAAAAGGGATTTTACCTTCAGGCGGCATCAAGGAAGGTAAGACTAGTCAGCTCCAGAAGGGAGACATACTGCATTTCTTGTTATCTATGTCTAATACACTTTGAATGATGTATAATTTTGTCAGGGACCATAATTAGGGGTACCCTCAAGGCTCCTAATTCTCAGCTGGTAACCCCCATCAGCATAAAGCTGCAAAGGCCTGATGGGTGCGATTAAGTCAGGGATTAGTCCATTCGAGGGACTCGATCACGCCTCGCCCGAGCCTAGCCTCGGACAAGGGGAGCCGACCCCGGAGGATCTCCGCCTCGCCCGAGGCCCCCCTCCAGCGGCGAACATATTTCTGGCTCGCCCGAGGCCCTGTCTTCGCCAAGAAGCAACCCTGACCAAATCGCCGCACCGACCGACCAAATCGCAGGAGCATTTAATGCAAAGGTGGCCTGACACCTTTATCCTGACGCGCGCCCCTCAGCCGACAGAGCCGAAGTGACCGTCGTCACTTCGCCGCTCCACTGACCGGTCTGACAGAAAGACAGCGCCGCATGTGCCGCTCCGACTGCAGTGCCACATGACAGAGTGAGGCTGACAGGCAGTCAGGCCCGGCCGCACGCACCATAGGAAGCTCCGCTCCGCCCGACCCAGGGCTCGGACTCGAGCTAAGCCCCGGAAGACGGCAAACTCCGCTCCGCCCGACCCAGGGCTCGGACTCGGGCTAAGCCCCGGAAGACGGCGAACTCCGCTCCGCCCGACCTAGGGCTCGGACTCGGGCTAAGCCCCGGAAGACGGCGAACTCCGCTCCGCCCGACCCAGCGCTCGGACTTGGGCTCAGCCCCAGAAGACGACGAACTCCGCTTCGCCCGACCCCAGGACTCAAATTCTGCCCTGGCCTCAGCCAACGGCCTCCGCCTCGCCCAACCTAGGGGCTCGGACTCGGCCTCGGCCACGGAAGACGGACTCGACCCCGACCTCGGAGGAGCCTCCACATCGCCCCAACCTAGGGCACAGGCCGGCCACGTCAACAGGAGGCGCCATCATTACCCTACTCCAAGCTGACTCAGGCTACGGGGAACAAGGCCGGCGTCCCATCTGGCTCGCTCCGCTAGATAGGCGATGATGGCGCCCCGCACGCACCCTGACGATGGCGGCTCTCGGCCCCCTCACGGAAGCAAGAGGACGTCAGCAAGGACTCGACGGCCCCGGCAGCTGTCCCTCCGCCAGGCACCAGCGCTCCTCCGACGGCCACGACATCACACAAACCGGGCGCCAAAATCTCTCCGGCCGCCACGATGGCGTGTACTTAGGGCGCTAGCTCTCCTCCGCTAGACACGTAGTACTCTGCTACACCACCCATTGTACACCTGGATCCTCCCCTTACGCCTATAAAAGGAAGGACCAGGGCCCTCTTAGAGGGGGTTGGCCGCGCGGGGACGAGGACGAGACAGGCGCTCGCGTGAGGCCGCTCGCTCCCTCCCCCGCGTGGACGCTTGTAACCCCCTACTGCAAGCGCAGCCGACCTGGGCGCGGGACGAACACGAAGGCCGCGGGATTTCCACCTCTCTCACGCACGTCTCCGGCCACCTCTCTTCCCCCCTTCGCGCTCGGCCTCGCGCCGACCCATCTGGGATGGGGCACACGGCGACACTTCACTCGTCGGCTTAGGGACCCCCCGGTCTCGAAACGCCGACAGTTGGCGCGCAGGGTAGGGGCCTGCTGCGTGTTGACGAACAGCTTCCCGTCAAGCTCCAGATGGGCAGTCTCCAGCAACCTCTCCGGCCCAGAACGGTGCTCCGTTTCGGGAGCCTCGAGTTCATGTCCCTCGACGGCAGCTACGACATGATACTCTTTCCACCGCCGGGCGACAGCGACAATGGCGGCCGACAGTCTGCCTGCCGGCGGCGGGATCGACGACGTCTTCCCCGCGTGGTGGAAGAACAACCTTCGAGCTCGCCCCGTCCTCTTCCACGCCGACGGAGGAGGAGGCGAGGCAAAGCAGGAGGCGGCGCCTCGTCGGCCGTCGAGCGAGTCGACAACGCCAGCACTCCAACGGGGGGCGCGCCGGGCATCTACCTCGTGGTTGAGATGAAGACGAGCGCTGTCTCCCCGCGACACGCCAATCCCAAGCAAACGGACGACGCCAGCACGCTCGTGGAAGGCTTGCTGGGTGTCACCCTCGTACCTGAGATGACGGTGCAGTCAGTCCTCGACGTGACTTCATCACCGCCCGTCAACCAAGAGGTACCGACCGATCCCCATCCCACGCCTTTCGGATTCAGCCTCGACCCGCCTAGCGGCTCCGCTTTGGTGGACGCACTCGCAGAGGCGAGTCCGAACCCTCTGGGGTTTCGTATGCGGTCACCTTGGGACCGGCTGACGGACGTCTCGACCTACGGGCCCTCTGTGTCCGAGGAAGACGACGAGCCCAGCTTCTGTTGGGATTTCTCCGGACTTGGCAACCCCAGTGCCATGCGGGACTTCATGACCGCATGCAACTACTGCCTTTCCGACTATTCCGATGGTAGCCGTAGCCTCGGCGACGAGGACTGCGGCCCGAGCCACGAATGTTTCCACGTCGATCTAGGGGGTCCCTCCGAAGGCAACCATCTCGGCATGCCGGAGGACGGTGATCTCCCTAGGCCGGTGCCTCACGTTGACATCCCGCGGGAGCTAGCTGTGGTCCCCGTTCCGGCGGGGGGTCACGACCCACAACTCGAGCAAATCCGCGGGGTGCAGGCCAGGCTCGACGAGGGAGCAGGAGCGCTTGAGCCAATCCGCCGGGACGTCGGGCAGGCATGGGCGAGCCAACCTCCGGCCGGAGAAATGCGTCATCTACCCCAGGGCTTCCAGCACCGCATCGCCGACGATGTCAGGGTCAGGCCGCCACCCGCATCTAGTGGGGTCAGCCAGAACCTGGCTGCAGCAGCAATGCTCCTCCGCGCGATGCCGGAGCCATCAACCACCGAGGGGCGGCGAATCCAGGGAGAGCTCAAGGATCTCCTGGAAGGCGCCGCGGTCCGGCGGGCCGAGAGCTCCGCCTCCTGAAGGCAGGGGTACCCCTCGGAACATCATGTCGCGACTTCCCGATTCATGCGGGAAGCCTCGGTCCACACTGGGCGCACGCGCAACACAGCGCCTGCGGCCCCGGGTCGCCTCGGCAATGAGCACCATCACCGCGACCGTCGGGCCCACCTCGACGAGAGGGTGCGCCGAGGCTACCACCCCAGGCGTGGGGGACGCTACGATAGAGGGGAGGATCGGAGTCCCTCGCCCGAACCACCCGGTCCGCAGGCCTTCAGCCGGGCCATACGACGGGCGCCGTTCCAAACCCGGTTCTGACCCCCGACTACTATCACAAAGTACTCGGGGGAGACGAGACCGGAACTGTGGCTCGCGGACTACCGTCTGGCCTACCAACTGGGTGGAACGGACAATGACAACCTCATCATCCGCAACCTCCCCCTGTTCCTCTCCAACACCGCTTGCGCCTGGTTGGAGCACCTGCCTCCGGGGCAGATCTCCAACTGGGACGACCTAGTCCAAGCTTTCGCCGGCAATTTCCAAGGCACGTACGTGCGCCCCGGGAATTCCTGGGACCTCCGAAGCTGCCGACAGCAGCCGGGAGAGTCTCTCCGGGACTACATCCGGCGATTCTCGAAGCAGCGCACCAAGCTGCCCCACATCACCGACTCGGATGTAATCGGCGCGTTCCTCGCCGGCACCACCTGCCGCGACCTGGTGAGCAAGCTGGGTCGCAAGACCCCCACCAGGGTGAGCGAGCTGATGGACATCGCCACCAAGTTTGCCTCCGGCCAGGAGGCGGTCGAGGCTATCTTCCGGAAGGACAAGCAGCCCCAGGGCCGCCCATCGGAAGATGCCCCCGAGGCGTCAACTCAGCGCGGCGCCAGGAAGAAGGGCAAGAAGAAGTCGCAAGCGAAACGCGACACCGCCGACGCGGACCTTGTCGCCGCCGCCGAGTACAAGAGCCCTCAGAAACCCCCTGGAGGTGCCAACCTCTTCGACAAGATGCTCACGGAGCCGTGCCCCTACCACCAGGGACCCGTTAAGCACACCCTTGAGGAGTGCGTCATCCTTCGGCGCCACTTCCACAGGGCCGGGCCACCCGCGGAGGGTGGCAGGGCCTGCGACAACGACAAGAAGGAAGATCACCAGGCAGTAGAGTTCCCCCGAGGTCCGCGACTGCTTCATGATCTACGGCGGGCAAGCGGCGAACGCCTCGGCTCGGCACCGCAAGCAAGAGCGCCGGGAGGTCTGTTCGGTGAAGGTGGCGGCGCCAGTCTACCTAGACTGGTCCGACAAGCCCATCACCTTCGACCAAGCCGACCACCCCGACCATGTGCCGAGCCTGGGGAAATACCCGCTCGTCGTCGACCCCGTCATCGGCGACGTCAGGCTCACCAAGGTCCTCATGGACGGAGGCAGCAGCCTCAACATCATCTACGCCGAGACCCTCGGGCTTCTGCGTATCGATCTGTCCTCGGTCCGGGCGAGCGCTGCACCTTTCCATGGGATCATTCCCGGGAAGCGCGTCCAGCCCCTCGGACAACTCGATCTTCCCGTCTGCTTCGGAACACCCTCCAACTTCCGAAGGGAGACCCTGACGTTCGAGGTGGTCGAGTTCCGAGGAACCTACCACGCGGTATTGGGGAGGCCATGCTACGCGAAGTTCATGGCCGTCCCCAACTACACCTACCTCAAGCTCAAGATGTCGGGCCCCAACGGGGTCATCACCGTCGGCCCCACGTACAAACACGCGTTCGAATGCGACGTGGAGTGTGTGGAGTACGCCGAGGCCCTCGCCGAGTCCGAGGCCCACATCGCCGACCTGGAGAGCCTCTCTAAGGAGGTGCCAGACGTGAAGCGTCATGCCGACAACTTCGAGCCAGCGGAGACGGTTAAGTCCGTCCCCCTCGACCCCAGCAGCGACGCCTCCAAGCAAGTTCGGATCGGCTCCGGGCTCGATCCCAAATAGGAAGCAGTGCTCGTCGACTTTCTCCGCGCGAACGCCGACGTCTTCGCGTGGAGTCCCTCGGACATGCCCGGCATACCGAGGGATGTCGCCGAGCACTCACTGGACATCCGAGCCGGAGCCCGACCCGTCAAGCAGCCTCTGCGCCGATTCGACGAGGAGAAGCGCAGAGCCATAGGCGAGGAGATCCACAAGCTAATGGCGGCAGGGTTCATCAAAGAGGTATTCCATCCCGAATGGCTTGCCAACCCTGTGCTTGTGAGAAAGAAAGGGGGGAAATGGCGGATGTGTGTAGACTACACTGGTCTGAACAAAGCATGTCCGAAGGTTCCCTACCCTCTGCCTCGCATCGATCAAATCGTGGATTCCACTGCTGGGTGCGAAACCCTGTCTTTCCTCGATGCCTACTCAGGGTATCACCAAATCAGGATGAAAGAGTCCGACCAGCTCGCGACTTCATTCATCACACCCTTCGGCATGTACTGCTATGTCACCATGCCGTTCGGCTTGAGGAATGCGGGCGCGACGTACCAGCGGTGCATGAACCATGTGTTCGACGAACACATTGGCCGCACGGTCGAGGCCTACGTCGATGACATCGTAGTCAAGACGAGGAAAGCCTCCGACCTCCTTTCCGACCTTGAAGTGACATTCCGATGTCTCAAGGCGAAAGGCGTCAAGCTCAATCCCGAAAAGTGTGTCTTCGGGGTGCCCCGAGGCATGCTCTTTGGGTTCATCGTCTCCGAGCGGGGCATCGAAGCCAACCCGGAGAAGATCGCAGCCATCACCAGCATGGGGCCCATCAAGGACTTGAAAGGCGTACAGAGGGTCATGGGATGTCTCGCGGCTCTGAGCCGCTTCATCTCACGCCTCAGCGAAAGAGGTCTACCTCTGTACGACCTCTTAAGGAAGGCCGAGTGCTTCACTTGGACCCCTGAGGCCGAGGAAGCCCTCGGGAACCTAAAGGCGCTCCTCACGAAGGCGCCTATCTTGGTGCCCCCAGCTGCCGGAGAAGCCCTCTTGGTCTACGTCGCCGTAACCACTCAGGTGGTCAGCGCCGCGATTGTGGTCGAAAGGCAACAAGAGGGGCATGCATTGCCCGTTCAGAGGCTAGTCTACTTCGTCAGCGAGGTACTGTTCGAAACCAAGATCCGCTACCCACAAGTTCCGAAGCTGCTGTACGCGGTAATCCTGACACGGCGGAAGTTGCGACACTACTTCGAGTCTCATCCGGTAACTGTGGTGTCATCCTTCCCCCTGGGGGAGATCATCCATTGCTGAGAGGCCTCGGGTAGGATTGCAAAGTGGGCGGTGGAAATCATGGGCGAAACAATCTCGTTCGCCCCTCGGAAGGCCATCAAATCCCAGGTCTTGGCAGACTTCGTGGCTGAATGGGTCGACACCCAGCTACCAATAGCTCCGATCCAACCGGAGCTCTGGACCATGTTCTTTGATAGGTCGCTGATGAAGACAGGAGCCGGCGCAGGCCTACTCTTCATCTCGCCCCTCGGGAAGCACCTACGCTACGTGCTACGCCTCCACTTCCCGGCGTCCAACAATGTAGCTGAGTACGAGGCTCTGGTCAACGGGTTGCGGATTGCCGTCGAGCTAGGGGTCCGACGCCTCGACACTCGCGGTGACTCGCAGCTCGTCATCGACCAAGTCATGAAGAACTCCCACTGCCGTGACCCGAAGATGGAGGCCTACTGCGATGAGGTTCGGCGCCTGGAAGACAAGTTCTACGGGCTCGAGCTCAACCACATCGCTCGGCGCTACAACAAGACTGCGGACGAGCTGGCTAAAATAGCCTCGGGGCGAACAACGGTTCCCCCAGACGTCTTCTCCCGAGATCTGCATCAACCCTCCGTCAAGATCGACGATGCGCCCGAGCCTGAGGCACCCTCGGCCCAGCCTGAGGTACCCTCGGCACAGTCCGAGGCACCCTCGGCTCGGCCCGAGGCACCCTCGGTTCGGCCCGAGGTACCCTCGGCCCCCGAGGGCGAGACGCTGCACGTCGAGGGGGAGCAAAACGGGGTCACGTCTGATCAAAACTGGCAGACCCCGTACCTGCAATATCTCCATCGAGGAGAGCTACCCCTCGACCGAGCCGAAGCTCGGTGGTTGGCGCGGCGTGCCAAGTTGTTCGTCTTGCTGGGAGAAGGGAAGGAGCTCTACCACCGCAGCCCTTCAGGCATCCTCCAGCGATGCATCTCCACCACCGAAGGTCAGGAACTCCTCCGAGAAATACACTCGGGGGCTTGCGGCCACCACTTCTGTAACACCCGGTTTTAAAGGGCAAAGCCGGGTGCATCTCATACATGCGCCAAGAAGACCACATATATAATAACAGAGTGTATAGAGATAAATGTCATAAATCATCAGAGTATTTATTACATAGCGGAAGTCTTATTACAAAATAAAGATAAATATAAAACGAACTAAGGATCGTCGGCGCCAATGTCGACTGAGAAACGCCACCTAGATCAGATCGAACTCCTCAGTGTTAGGCGGCTCCTCTTCAACCACCTGTTCTTCTCCTGTGGGGGGGTGTGAGACAGCAAGAGTGAGCTCACATACGTTCATAGCTTCAACAAGTCGTGGGGAATAATGTGGCATGAACTCACCAAAGGTGGGAGTTCATGTAGTGTAAGGCTGATCAATGAAATAAAGGCTAAGGCTGAGCATTGCTTTTATAAGTTGGTCAAAATTTTATTAGCAATTACTAAGTGTAAGTAAATACCAAACCTTAATAATAATAAAGAACAGTAATAGTAAAATAATCCCAAATGTGATGCACATGTCAAATTAAACTTAAGTTCCATAGTTAATCATGTGAGGGTCCGAGCCGCTCTTGACCGTGAGCACGGCTAGTATACTAGTTTTACACTCTGCAGAGGTTGCGCATCTTTACCCACAAGTCGTGTATCCCATGTCGCTAGGGTTTGCAAGGCCCTTAGACACTACCGAGGTGAATGGCTAGGGATCCACTACGAGGCCTTTACAAAGTTCCACTAGCTTCCGAAAACCCGCTACAGTTTATAGGAAGTTCCAATGCAGGGTTCCTGGCTGACCGCCATCGCAGCAAAATCAACCAGGGACCTCCCTACACTGACCACTCCCCTACTGCCCTTGCCCCTTTCGGGTAAGGTAGTCTTCCACTAACTTTCCTAATTAGTCAGCCAAGGGCGTCCCATTAAACCCTTGTGGTAGCACTGTTTTCCCGGGTGGTCGCTCCATGTTCCCATTAATTTAATGATCTTAACATGAATAGCAATAATAACAAGATAATAACAGAATAATCATGAATAGTCTATCTCCATACCCAATCCACATAAAGCAATAGCAAGTACTACCCAAAAATATTTCAGGGGTGAACAAGGTATAGAGGTAATCAAAACTGGGGTAACATAAAGGCTCCCATCAAAATTTACCTATGCAGATCATTAAAATTAATAAGAACATGGCTGGGAAAAGTAAGTGATCAAGGGCACAACTTGCCTGTAATGAGCTCCTGCTCAGCTACTTCTACTTGTTGAACCTCAGTTTCCACAGTGGCTTGCTCGTCTACTCGCATCAACACAATACATACATAGTATAGCCAAAATCAACATCACACCAAACAGATGAATGAAATATACAGTAAAAATCTACACATTAAAATGAAACCATAGGAACTGGAATCACTAAATTTGGAGTTATAGAATTTAAGTTATGAATTTCCTAAGATTTAAGGTGATTATAATAGGATTAGATGATAAATTAATTTTCTAACAGAGTTCATGTCAAAACAGTGATTCTAACTGATAGAGAATAATATTACAAAATTTTAGAAATTGGAATGGGTCAATTTGGAGCTTAAATGGATTTTCTATGCATTTTACAAGTTTCTGGAATTGTTTTTGTATTAAAAACGAATTTCTAATATCAATTCTCTGTTTTTAATACTCTCTGGACTAGGCGCACAAATTTCAGAAAGCTCAGGGGCTCCGGGGTAAAAATCCCCAGACTCAGTAAATAGTGAACGTGGACGGCGGGTTGATTTAAACTAAAGACGGGGGCTCATGTGCAAAAAGGCCCGGGCGAAGGGGTACAGGGGCATATCAGCCGCAGGATCCAGAATCGAGGGCTAGGATTAGATTTCTTTCTAAACGAAACGGTACGCGCCCAGGGCGGTTGGATCCAAATCCGATGGCACAGGTTTAATGAATCTAAGATCTGCTGTTCTCCCTTAGATCCCGCATCAACGGCTGCAGTCAGTTTGGTCGAAACGTTACCCGCCATCTAATCCACACCGTCCATTGAAATCGGACGGCACACGTGATTCTCCCCAAATTCCCACCGTTAGACGGCGGCGCCGCCAACGGCCAGTGGCGGAACATCGCCGGCGATCAACAATTCGGCGTCCTAAGTCACTACCTCAAAGTCCGAGAGTCTCTACACGATCCAGAATTGATGGCGAACACGCTGGAGTAGGTCTTACCGACAGTCTCGGCGCGAAGAGCGTCCGGCCACGGCGAAGGCGGATCCGCGGCGGAGCTCCCTCCACGGCGAGCAATTAAGGGCCGCGCGATGGCTGATTCCGCCGGCAACCACCACGGACAGCTTCGCAGAAGCCCGGCGCAGACCCCCAATCCCTTCTAATAACACCAAGCGGCGATGAATGGAGAAGAAGGCACAGCGCGGCGGATTATGGCTATGGCGGCTCTCGGAGTCCCTCTCCGATGGCGGCGGAAAGGAGGAGAACGAGAAGGAGGTACGAGGGCAGGGTCAAGGGGCTCGGTTCCGCATTTGAAGCCAGAGCGAGGTGGAGTCGTGCGCCAACGATTCCGTCCGAATCGCTCGGAGTTTGTTGCGCGCGCACGATTTCAGCGGAGAGGAAACAACTGACTGCTCGGGCCCAGCAGTCAGTGGCGCTAGAGGGATCAGCTGGTGAAGCGGTGAGGTTGCACGCGGGGGGGCCACGGATCAGTGGGTCATCGCGCAGAAAGGTGAGGCGCTCGAGGGTGACGAGTGGGACCCGCGACGCAGCGTCAGCAGGCACATGGGTATTGGCTTCGTGGGCCGCGCGATGTGAACTGGCAACTGGGCCAGATTGGGAGTCCGAGGCCCAGGTAAGCTTTTATTCTTTTTCTTTTTATTTTTCCTTTCTATTTTCTTCATTTTCAAACTCAATTTGAATTAATTCAAACTTTTGTGGATCTTCATTTATAAACTCTATTTTTGCAATTAAAAATACTAAGCCTGAAGATATTTATTTATACATTTTATTTATATTTTCATATCTCTTCTCTTTTCCTTATTTTCAAAACCCTAATTTCAAATTTAGGGTTTAATCAAGCTTCAAATAATTATTACCTTATTATTTTTATCCTCATGGTTTTATTTAATGCACAAACACATAAAACTCCAACAAATGCACTTTTTCTTTATTTTAGAATAATTGTTTTATTTAGTCACTCTCAATTACATAGGTGCTCTTTTTATGATGCAAATAAGACACACAAAATGAGGAGCTCTCTCTATTACTCTTGGTATACAACTTTGAGTATTACAAATCCTACCCCCCTTAAAAATAATCTCGTCCTCGAGATTTAAGAAGATCTAGGGAAAAGGTGGGGAAAATCTATACGAAGCTCTTCTTCTCTTTCCCAAGTTGCTTCATCTTCACCGTGGTGACTCCATTGAACTTTGCACATCTTTATAACCTTATTCCTCATAACTCGAGTCAATGTATCAAGAATCTTGATGGGGTACTCAGCATAAGTCAAATCTTCTTGAACACTAAGGTCTTCCATTGGTAACTGTTCTTCAGGCACCCTGAGACATTTCTTCAGCTGAGATACATGAAATACATCATGAACATCCGCGAGATGATCCGGTAACTCCAATTGGTATGCAACCTCTCCCACTCGCTTTAAGATTAAAAAGGGTCCGATAAAGCGAGGGGACAACTTTCCTTTGACTTTGAATCTCCTCATACCCCGGAGTGGTGACACCTTCAAATAGACATAATCTCCTTCCTTAAACTCAAGCAGTCTTCTCCGGGTGTCAGCATAGCTTTTCTGCCTGGACTGTGCAGTTCTCAAATTCTCCCTTATTTGCTGAACTTGTTCCTCTGCTTCTTGTATAATTTCAGGCCCAAACAACTGCCGTTCACCAGTTTGATCCCAATACAGTGGAGTCCTGCACTTTCTGCCATATAAATCCTCAAATGGTGACATCTTCAAGCTGGCCTGATAGCTATTATTATAAGAGAACTCCGCATACGGTAGACTCTTATCCCAACTACCACCATGCTTAAGAGCACAAGCTCTTAACATATCTTCCAGTACTTGGTTAGTCCTCTCAGTTTGCCCATCAGTCTGGGGATGGTAAGCCGAACTAAAATTCAATCTTGTATCCAATGACTCGTGCAACTTCTTCCAATATCGAGAGGTAAACTGTGATCCCCGGTCTGACACAATCTTCTTTGGCACACCATGCAGGCATACAATCCGTGCCATGTACAACTTTGCCAACTTAGCTCCTGAATAAGTGGTCTTCACTGGAATAAAGTGGGCTACCTTGGTTAGCCTGTCCACAATCACCCATATAGAATCATATCCAACAGACGTGCGGGGTAATCCAACAATGAAGTCCATGCCAATCTCTTCCCATTTCCACTCAGGTATCTTCAGTGGATGCAGTAGTCCGGCTGGCCTCTGGTGTTCAGCCTTAACTCTTTGGCATACATCGCACATAGCCACATGTGCAGCCACATCTCTCTTCAATCCATACCACCAATATTTTTGCTTTAAATCCTGATACATCTTAGTGCTCCCAGGGTGGATAGAATAAACTGAATCATGTGCCTCCTTCAATATGGTTTCCCGAAGACTATCAATATCGGGAACACAGATCCGATTCTTGAACCATATCGTGCCTTGCTCATCCTCTGTGAATTCCGGGCCTCTACCCTCTGTTATTAGATCCTTGATCTCTTGAATCTTAGCATCCCCAACCTGGCCTTTACGAATTTCTTGCTCCAAGGTAGGTTCCAATTCAATAGTCACTCCTTCCGTATGTGTAACAATTCCCAGGTTGAGCCTCTCAAAGTCTTTAGCTAATTCATCAGGTAGCTGGACAACGCAAGTGGAGTGAACATGCTCCTTCCGACTCAAGGCATCTGCAACCAAATTCGCCTTGCCTGGGTGATAGTGAATCTCCAAGTCATAATCCTTAATGAGCTCCAACCAACGGCGTTGCCTAAGGTTGAGATCCTTTTGAGTGAATATGTACTTCAAACTCTTATGATCCATATATACTTGGCACTTAGTTCCCATAATATAGTGTCTCCAAATCTTAAGTGCATGCACAACCGCTGCTAATTCCAAGTCATGAGTGGGGTAGTTCAGTTCATGCTTCCGCAACTGACGAGATGCATAGGCAATCACATGACCATCTTGCATAAGCACACATCCAAGTCCTTGGCCACATGCATCACAGTAAATGTCAAATCCCTTCTGCAGATCTGGCATAATCAATACTGGAGGTGACATCAATCTCTCCTTCAATTGATCAAAACTCTCTTGGCACTTCTCATCCCACTTAAACTCTCTTCCTTTTTCCAAAAGCGATGTCATAGGCTTAGCAATTTTAGAGAACCCTTCAATAAATCTTCGATAATATCCTGCGAGTCCCAAGAAACTCCGAATCTCCGTAACTGTAGTGGGCACTCTCCACTCCATTATCTCCTTCACTTTAGCAGGATCCACTGCTATTCCTCCATTAGAAATAATATGACCAAGGAATGGCACCTTGTCAATCCAAAACTCGCACTTGCTGAACTTAGCGTAGAGTTGATTATCTCGTAACTTCTGTAGCACCAACCTTAGATGTTGTTCATGATCACTTTCATTCTTAGAATAGATAAGAATATCGTCGATAAACACCACGACGAATCTGTCCAAATACTCCATAAACACCTTATTCATCAAATTCATGAAGTAAGCTGGTGCATTGGTTAGTCCAAATGACATAACAGTAAACTCATATAATCCATATCGAGTCGAGAAAGCCGTCTTGGAAATATCCGATGGTCTAATCTTCATCTGATGGTAACCGGATCGGAGATCAATCTTCGAGAATACTCTAGCACCTCGCATCTGATCAAATAAATCCTCAATACGGGGCAACGGATACTTGTTCTTCACCGTAACATCATTAAGAGATCTATAATCCACACACATCTGTTGCGATCCATCCTTCTTCTGCACAAATAACACCGGTGCTCCCAAAGGTGAGGAACTCGGACGAATGTAACCAGCCTCTTGTAACTCCGTCAACTGCTTCTTAAGTTCCTTCAACTCTTCTACGGACATTCTATATGGCCGTTTAGAAATAGGGGCGGTTCCAGGTAGGAGATCAATAACAAACTCAACTTCTCTATCAGGTGGCATCCCTGGTAACTCCTCTGGAAAGACATCCGGAAAATCTCTAACCACCCGGATGTTGTCACCAACAAACTCCTCAGGCATAAAGAACATTGCACGCATGGATGAGGAGGTTACTGCAATATTAACTTGAAATCTTTCTCCTTTAGTGGTAGTGAGCTCTATGGTACCTCTACCACATGCTATAACGGCCTTTGCCTTTCTTAGCCATGACATACCAAGGATCAGATCTATACTGCTTGACTCTAATATTATAGCAGTAGCTCCAAATTCTCTACCCATAATGGTTAATGTCAATCTACGTGTCATTTGATTTGCCTCAACAGGCCCTTTAGGTGTAATTACTATCAGGGGTTTTCTCATATTTAGCAGTGGTATTTCATTTGTGTTGGCATATCTAGCAGACATGAATGAATGTGTAGCACCAGAATCAAATAATATTGTTGCAGGAATTGTATTAACATAAAACATACCAATTACGAGGTCCCCACCATCAGGAGTATCATCAACGCTGACTTGATTCACCCTGGCTATAGAATATCCCTTGCCAGGGGTCTGTTGCTTGTTCTGAACTGGAGTAGTAGCAATCCTCTGTGGGCAGACATTTGCATAATGACCAATCTTACCACACTTGAAACATTGAGTGCCCGGACTCTGTCCTGCAAACTTCGTCGGGGTGCCCGTGGGAGTAGCCTGTCGAGGAGGTGGAGTCCTCAGTGGTGATTGCTGAACTGGGCGGGGTCCTCCTGGTCGAGTCGGTGTACCCTGTGGTGAACTGTAGCGAGGACGAACGCTGCTGCTACCCTGTCCTTGTGAGATAGCCTTCCTCTTCAAATCGCCCAGTTGAACACGCTTGTGTTCAATAGCAAGAGCCTTATCCAGTAGTCTCTGAAATGATGGAAATGTGTGTGCCACTAGAGCATACTGCAGTGGTCCATTAAGTCCTTCAATGAAATGCTCCTGCTTCCTCTCGTCTTCAGCAACTTCTTCAGGGGCATATCTGGATAACTGAATAAACTTGTCGCGGTACTCGCTGACTGACATACTTCCTTGCTTCAGCGACAGAAACTCCTTCTTCTTGATCTTTATCATACCAGCTGGAATATGGTAGTTCCTGAACTGTGTACTAAACTCTGCCCAAGTAATAGTATCCGCAGCATCATGGGCAGCAGTATAAGAATCCCACCAGTCAGCAGCAGGACCAGTCAGACGTCCAGAAGCATATAAAACCTTCTCCCGGTCCGTGCACTGTGCAATATTCAGCATCTTCTCAACGGACTTCAGCCAATCATCCGCGTCCAGTGGATCAGGTGAGCTAGCGAATGTAGGTGGCTTATGACTCATAAACTCCCGGTGCTTATCACGAGGTGGAACTGGTGGTGGTGGTGGAGGCAGTGGTACTTGTTGTTGTTGCTGCTGTTGTTGAAGCTGTTGTTGTAGCTGTTGTTGTTGCGCCCTCCTTTCTTGGCGTATCTCATCTCGCTCCTGGCGCAACTCCTGGCGTATGTCTTCTCTTTCCTGACGCATCTCTTGGCGTTCTTGCTGCATCTGGGCACGCATATCAGCCATAGTGTCTGCCATTTGCTGCATCACCACCATCTGAGCAGCAACCAGTGGGTCAACTCCGCCTGGTGGAGGATTAGGAGGATTCATCTCTGCAGGCTGTGGCTGAGGTTGTCTATAAATTCTTCGAGTGTGTTGGTTAGGAGGCAAATCAATTCCACCACCCCTCCTGGTATTGACCATCTGAGTTAGATACATATGGTAAGATAGAGCAGTAGACAAGGCAGTAATTACAATCATGTTACTTTGGGGGATTTATTAGCTAAGCAGATTAATATTTCACCTACTATAGCTAATTCAATACCTTATGTTGGTACATGCTAAGATGTCCATCTATAATAATTCAATCAATCAAAGAAGCAAATCAGACATTTAGCATCAGCACAATCAACCAACATTTTTTTTAAGAAAATAGTTTTAACTTTTGTTTTGGGTTCCCTAACTCTTAAGAATGTCATAGGGGTAGGGATTCCAAGGTTTGAAATCCATCTTGTCTCAGAGTAGAAAAGGTAAGAATGATCAGAGTAGAACAGTAGAAGGTGAGACATGATCAAGATAAATATCGAGAGAATCAGAGTAAGGTAAGTATAGAATGAATCAGAAGAAGGTAAGTAGGGAAGGGTTTTGTCCATTTCTATCTAGGTTTCGTCCTACAGTCAACATTTCCTCTGATACCACTTCTGTAACACCCGGTTTTAAAGGGCAAAGCCGGGTGCATCTCATACATGCGCCAAGAAGACCACATATATAATAACAGAGTGTATAGAGATAAATGTCATAAATCATCAGAGTATTTATTACATAGCGGAAGTCTTATTACAAAATAAAGATAAATATAAAACGAACTAAGGATCGTCGGCGCCAATGTCGACTGAGAAACGCCACCTAGATCAGATCGAACTCCTCAGTGTTAGGCGGCTCCTCTTCAACCACCTGTTCTTCTCCTGTGGGGGGTGTGAGACAGCAAGAGTGAGCTCACATACGTTCATAGCTTCAACAAGTCGTGGGGAATAATGTGGCATGAACTCACCAAAGGTGGGAGTTCATGTAGTGTAAGGCTGATCAATGAAATAAAGGCTAAGGCTGAGCATTGCTTTTATAAGTTGGTCAAAATTTTATTAGCAATTACTAAGTGTAAGTAAATACCAAACCTTAATAATAATAAAGAACAGTAATAGTAAAATAATCCCAAATGTGATGCACATGTCAAATTAAACTTAAGTTCCATAGTTAATCATGTGAGGGTCCGAGCCGCTCTTGACCGTGAGCACGACTAGTATACTAGTTTTACACTCTGCAGAGGTTGCGCATCTTTACCCACAAGTCGTGTATCCCATGTCGCCAGGGTTTGCAAGGCCCTTAGACACTACCGAGGTGAATGGCTAGGGATCCACTACGAGGCCTTTACAAAGTTCCACTAGCTTCCGAAAACCCGCTACAGTTTATAGGAAGTTCCAATGCAGGGTTCCTGGCTGACCGCCATCGCAGCAAAATCAACCAAGGGCGTCCCATTAAACCCTTGTGGTAGCACTGTTTTCCCGGGTGGTCGCTCCATGTTCCCATTAATTTAATGATCTTAACATGAACAGCAATAATAACAAGATAATAATAGAATAATCATGAATAGTGTATCTCCATACCCAATCCACATAAAGCAATAGCAAGTACTACCCAAAAATATTTCAGGGGTGAACAAGGTATAGAGGTAATCAAAACTGGGGTAACATAAAGGCTCCCATCAAAATTTACCTATGCAGATCATTAAAATTAATAAGAACATGGCTGGGAAAAGTAAGTGATCAAGGGCACAACTTGCCTGTAATGAGCTCCTGCTCAGCTACTTCTACTTGTTGAACCTTAGTTTCCACAGTGGCTTGCTCGTCTACTCGCATCAACACAATACATACATAGTATAGCCAAAATCAACATCACACCAAACAGATGAATGAAATATACAGTAAAAATCTACACATTAAAATGAAACCATAGGAACTGGAATCACTAAATTTGGAGTTATAGAATTTAAGTTATGAATTTCCTAAGATTTAAGGTGATTATAATAGGATTAGATGATAAATTAATTTTCTAACAGAGTTCATGTCAAAACAGTGATTCTAACTGATAGAGAATAATATTACAAAATTTTAGAAATTGGAATGGGTCAATTTGGAGCTTAAATGGATTTTCTATGCATTTTACAAGTTTCTGGAATTGTTTTTGTATTAAAAACGAATTTCTAATATCAATTCTCTGTTTTTAATACTCTCTGGACTAGGCGCACAAATTTCAGAAAGCTCAGGGGCTCCGGGGTAAAAATCCCCAGACTCAGTAAATAGTGAACGTGGACGGCGAGTTGATTTAAACTAAAGACGGGGGCTCATGTGCAAAAAGGCCCGGGCGAAGGGGTACAAGGGCATATCAGCCGTAGGATCCAGAATCGAGGGCTAGGATTAGATTTCTTTCTAAACGAAACGGTACGCGCCCAGGGCGGTTGGATCCAAATCCGATGGCACAGGTTTAATGAATCTAAGATATGCTGTTCTCCCTTAGATCCCGCATCAACGGCTGCAGTCAGTTTGGTCGAAACGTTACCCGCCATCTAATCCACACCGTCCATTGAAATCGGACGGCACACGTGATTCTCCCCAAATTCCCACCGTTAGACGGCGGCGCCGCCAACGGCCAGTGGCGGAACATCGCCGGCGATCAACAATTCGGCGTCCTAAGTCACTACCTCAAAGTCCGAGAGTCTCTACACGATCCAGAATTGATGGCGAACACGCTGGAGTAGGTCTTACCGACAGTCTCGGCGCGAAGAGCGTCCGGCCACGGCGAAGGCGGATCCGCGGCGGAGCTCCCTCCACGGCGAGCAATTAAGGGCCGCGCGATGGCTGATTCCGCCCGCAACCACCACGGACAGCTTCGCAGAAGCCAGGCGCAGACCCCCAATCCCTTCTAATAACACCAAGCGGCGATGAATGGAGAAGAAGGCACAGCGCGGCGGATTATGGCTATGGCGGCTCTCGGAGTCCCTCTCCGATGGCGGCGGAAAGGAGGAGAACGAGAAGGAGGTACGACGACAGGGTCAAGGGGCTCGGTTCCGCATTTGAAGCCAGAGCGAGGTGGAGTCGTGCGCCAACGATTCCGTCCGAATCGCTCGGAGTTTGTTGCGCGCGCGCGATTTCAGCGGAGAGGAAACAACTGACTGCTCGGGCCCAGCAGTCAGTGGCGCTAGAGGGATCAGCTGGTGAAGCGGTGAGGTTGCACGCGGGGGGCCACGGATCAGTGGGTCATCGCGCAGAAAGGTGATGCGCTCGAGGGTGACGAGTGGGACCCGCGACGCAGCGTCAGCAGGCACATGGGTATTGGCTTCGTGGGTCGCGCGATGTGAACTGGCAACTGGGCCAGATTGGGAGTCCGAGGCCCAGGTAAGCTTTTATTCTTTTTCTTTTTATTTTTCCTTTCTATTTTCTTCATTTTCAAACTCAATTTGAATTAATTCAAACTTTTGTGGATCTTCATTTATAAACTCTATTTTTGCAATTAAAAATACTAAGCCTGAAGATATTTATTTATACATTTTATTTATATTTTCATATCTCTTCTCTTTTCCTTATTTTCAAAACCCTAATTTCAAATTTAGGGTTTAATCAAGCTTCAAATAATTATTACCTTATTATTTTTATCCTCATGGTTTTATTTAATGCACAAACACATAAAACTCCAACAAATGCACTTTTTCTTTATTTTAGAATAATTGTTTTATTTAGTCACTCTCAATTACATAGGTGCTCTTTTTATGATGCAAATAAGACACACAAAATGAGGAGCTCTCTCTATTACTCTTGGTATACAACTTTGAGTATTACAACGCAGCACCTCGAGCCCTTGTCGGAAATGCTTTCCAACAAGGTTTCTACTGGCCAACGGCGGTGGCCGGCGCCACTAGAATTGTCCGCGCCTGCGAAGGGTGTCAGTTCTATGCAAGGCAGACCCACCTGCCCACTCAGGCTCTGCAGACGATACCCATCACATGGCCTTTTGCGGTGTGGGGTCTGGACCTCGTCGGCCCCTTGCAGAAGGCACCCGGGGGCTACACGCACCTGTTGGTCGCCATCGACAAATCTTCCTAGTGGATCGAGGTCCGACCCCTGAACAGCATCAGGTCCGAGCAGGCGGTGGCGTTCTTCGCCAACATCATCCATCGTTTCGGGGTCCCGAACTCCATCATCACCGACAACGGCACCCAGTTCACTGGCAGAAAGTTCCTGGACTTCTGCGAGGATCACCACATCCGGGTGGACTGGGCCGCCGTGGCTCATCCCATGACGAATGGGCAAGTAGAGCGTGCCAACGGCATGATTCTACAAGGACTCAAGCCTCGGATTTACAACGACCTCAACAAGTTCGGCAAGCGATGGATGAAGGAACTCCCCTCGATGGTCTGGAGCCTGAGGACGACACCGAGCCGAGCCACGGGCTTCACGCCGTTCTTTCTAGTCTATGGGGCCGAGGCCATCTTGCCCACAGACCTGGAATACGGTTCCCCGAGGACGAGGGCCTATGCCGACCAAAGCAACCAAGCTAGTCGAGAAGAGTCGCTGGACCAGCTGGAAGAGGCTCGGGACAAGGCCTTACTACACTCGGCGCGGTACCAGCAGTCCATGCGACGCTACCACGCCCGAGGGGTCCGGCCCCGAGACCTCCAGGTGGGCGACCTGGTGCTTCGGCTGCGACAAGATGCCCGAGGTCGACACAAGCTCACGCCCCCCTGGGAGGGGCCGTTCGTCATCGCCAAAGTTCTGAAGCCCGGAACGTACAAGCTGGCCAACAGTCAAGGCGAGGTCTACAGCAACGCTTGGAACATCCAACAGCTACGTCGCTTCTACCCTTAAGATGTTTTCAAGTTATTCATATACCTCGCTCCCACGTAAAGTTTAGTCATCAAGGAAGGGTTAGCCTTGCCTCGGCAAAGCCCGACCCTCCCTCGGGGGCTAAAAGGGGGGAACCCCCTCTGCGTCGAAATTTTCCTCGAAAAAAGGTCTTTTCTGCCAGAATGTCTTTCGTGCTTTTCGACTACTTCGAAAGTGGATCCTGAAAACGACGGAGTACACGAAAGCAGCCAAGGCTGACCGAGCTGAGGGACTCCTACGCCTCCGGGATACGGATACCTCACTCATCACCGTCTGCCATAAGTAACTCACATTCCGATAAGTGATTCCGCGGACCGAACAAGTCTTCACGTTCGGAAGCTCTTCTGCCGGAGCGATTCTTCGAGCCTTCTCGACTGCGTCGGTGACAGAACCCCATGGACAGGTAAGAGTGCGCGTAAGCGGCAAGGCCGACCGAGCCGAGGGACTCCTACGCCTCCGGGATACGGATACCTCACTCATCACCTTCCGTGAGAAGCAACTCTCGCTCGCACAAACAGTTCTGTTACCAACAAAAAAGTCCAGATACTCGAAACAAGAGGAAAGGAGACGCGGCTTTACAATACGGCGAGGGTGTGTTTCGGCCTCGGCGGCCGCAGAAAACACACGCTACAAGATAATCCAACCCTGTAGGCTCGGATCTTGATGGCTAAAGGGAGCAGCAGCGCCCTCGGCGTCGACAACACCTTCGGCGAGGTCCGACCTAGCCTCGGACGGCGACGCAGTCCAAGGGTCTCCGCTCTGAAGGACAACGTCATCACCAAGCCCGGGCCATCGCCGCCAGGGTCTTCCCCGAGAATCCGGCCCGAGCAGGCGGCTCGGCCGGTCACCCCGGGGCCTCGGCCAGCTATCCCCCAAGGACATCAGCCCGGCCCGAGGCCTCGGCAGATCAATTCCGGCATCGGCCCCGCTAACGGACGACCCGGCCAGGCTCCGGCCGACCAGGCCTTCTTTTCGAGCCAACTCTGCCTCTATTCGCGCTGGCACCGCTACCCCTGGCCTTGGCTCATCGAAGAGCGGCCGAGGTTTTCCTCTAACTAAGCAAGGGAAGCCTCGGACAACAAGGCTGGCCGAGCCGAGGGACTCCTACGCCTTCGGGATACAGATACCTCACTCGTCACCTTTACACGGGGCGACTCACGCTTGGTGAAGCGGTTCAGACAACCAACAGGCGAGTCTTAGTGCTCGAAAATGAGGAAAAAACACGGCTCCGTGCCGAATTTACATACATGTTCAGGCCTCGACAGCCACAATGAACAAAAACACTGGCATTCGAAGTGCCATTGCAAACGGAACTCCGGTTCCACCTCCGCAGGTACGAACGACCCCAACTCGGCACACTCCCCTCCCAGCCCTGGTGATGAAAATCCTTGAGGCTGAGGGAGGGGCAGAGGCCGCGGCCCGGTTCGCTCTCCCCCGCCATCGAACTAGAGGTCACCATCTTGGGTGACCGCCGGCGGAGGGGTGCGACCGGGCTGCATGATAAAAATCCTTGAAGCCGAACGACGGCTGAAAGGTACCAACTCCCGCGGAGTTGCGTTCCTCCAACGACGAAGCGGAAAGACGGCGGATATCCCCCATCCGGGGGCTTGGAAGGTGGAAAGACACGATGCATAAGGGAGCGCGAAGACACGGTCGCCTTCCAAGAGGGTCACCCTCCTTTTAAAGGCGACTCTCCCTACTTGCGTCCCGAGCCGTCGTGGGCTGAGTCTTCTCCAACACGCTCCAAGGTCCTCCCCTACGGCGCGGGGGCTGGGTCCCACACGTCATGCAAGCTGACCCAGAGCAGAAGAAGCCAAACCGCCGTGCGCGGTGCGTGCAACCGCCCAGCGGTTACAAACGGCTCTCCACTTTTGCCCAGACCAGCGGGCGAAAGGGCGGGCAGCCATGCAGGCGGCATGCAACCGCGCCAAGTGGGCGCACTTCTCCGACTCCCAACACGCCCGGCATGGAGGCCCAGGCCCACGCGTCGTGCAACCGGCGCGCCGAATGCTTCGTGCATGCAACTGCACCGCCACTTGCGCCACCACCGCACCTCCTCGACTGCGGAACCAATACCGCGACTCGAGGCGACCCAGTGCATGACCCAGCGGCTCTAGCCTAGCGCGACGGTCAATGCGGCCAAAAATGGGCCGGCAGTAATGGCGGTGGCAGGCGGGCAGGAGCAGCGGTCACGTCGTCAGCCAAGCTTACGTCCCATCCGGGGGCAGCGAGAGAACCCTCTCTCACGGCGTGAAGACAACGCGCCCGTGTTCCGTTCCTCGAACGGCTCGCGCACGCGCAACGGCTGCCCCGCGAACCACTCGCCCCGTCGCATTGACTTCGCGGCGGGACAGGCAGCGCCTCTGGCAGGAGAAGCGAGCGACGCTTCGCCTTCGCCATAATGACCGCGTCAAAAAAGGTACGCCGCGTCGTTCGATTTCGTATCCTTTTCCTTTTTTCCTCTTTCTCTCTCTTGCAACAGGGACCGGGAAAGGGGGATACCCCGAAAAGGATCCTTCCCCGTGAAGGAACCAGGCTCTGAGCCTCCCTACTGATCAGAGGTTCGAAGGCTGGCCCCTCGGAAGGGTTCAACAGCCGCCTCAGAGCACATGGGCTCCACCCCCACTACTGGTTAGAGGTTCGAAGGCCGGCCCCTCGGAAGGGTTCAACGGCCGCCTCAGGCTACTCGGGCTCCGCGCCCACTACTGATCAGGGGTTCGAAGGCTGGCCCCCGAAGGGTTCATAGCCGCCTCAGACACAGAGCGAGGGATGACCATGGGTACGTTCGATACATAACCAAGGCTCGGGCTGCGCTCCCGAGGTACCCTAGGACATTTCCGAGACCAGCGGGAACGATCTTGTAACGGAATCCCATCGGAGGGAGGCATCGAGCCCTCGGACCCCGTCGCCAGGGGACCGGGTCCGGCAGATCACCCACAGGTACTTTTGGGCGCGCCTCTGGGCCTCTAGCCGACCCCTAACGAATGGGGCACGGACGTCCGCTCGGATCACCCGCCTACAGCTCACCGGAGACACCATGTTCGGCGCCCACCGAGGGCAACATGGCGCTCTCCCCCCTCCTCCTTGCGGAAAGGCGACGCAGGGGCGTATGTAAAAAAGTCGAGTCTGTCCCTGATCGCCCTCTCGCCCTGTGCAGAGGCTCGGGGGCTGCTCTCGCAAACCCGGCTCCGGCCAAACCGTTGACAACGTCAACATACTAGCCCGAGAACTTGGGACCCGACCGTACACCCGGGCTACGGCTAGCTCGCATGAGGGAACGACCAGACCAGCCGAAGCATTGCGCGAGGCGTTAAGACCTCGGAGGAGTCAAACTCCTCCGAGGCCTTGGGGGCTACACCCGGCGGGTGCGCTCGCGCGCACCCACCGGAACAAAACGCAACCGAGAAAGGCTGGTCCCCTTGCAAAAAAGTGCGACGAAAGCCTCCAAGCGAGTGCTAACACTCCCTTCGAGGCTCGGGGGCTACTGTCGGGGACGTATAATTAGGGGTACCCTGAAGGCTCCTAATTCTCAGCTGGTAACCCCCATCAGCATAAAGCTACAAAGGCCTGATGGGTGCGATTAAGTCAGGGATCAGTCCATTCGAGGGACTCGATCACGCCTCGCCCGAGCCTAGCCTCGGACAAGGGGAGCCGACCCCGGAGGATCTCCGCCTCGCCCGAGGCCCCCCTCCAGCGGCGAACATATTTCCGGCTCGCCCGACGCCCTATCTTCGCCAAGAAGCAACCCTGACCAAATCGCCGCACCGACCGACCAAATCGCAGGAGCATTTAATGCAAAGGTGGCCTGACACCTTTATCCTGACGCGCGCCCCTCAGCCGACAGAGCCGAAGTGACCGCCGTCACTTCGTCGCTCCACTGACCGGTCTGACAGAAAGACAGTGCCGCCTGCGCCGCTCCGACTGCAGTGCCACATGACAGAGTGAGGCTGACAGGCAGTCAGGCCCGGCCGCACGCACCATAGGAAGCTCCGCTCCGCCCGACCCAGGGCTCGGACTCGGGCTAAGCCCCGGAAGACGGCGAACTCCGCTCCGCCCGACCCAGGGCTCGACTCGGGCTAAGCCCCGGAAGACGGCGAACTCCGCTCCGCCCGACCCAGGGCTCGGACTCGGGCTAAGCCCCGGAAGACGGCGAACTCCGCTCCGCCCGACCCAGGGCTCAGAC
Source organism: Zea luxurians (assembly GCA_029449295.1). Classification (NCBI taxonomy): domain Eukaryota; kingdom Viridiplantae; phylum Streptophyta; class Magnoliopsida; order Poales; family Poaceae; genus Zea; species Zea luxurians. The sequence continues at coordinate 349,720 of JAOPSE010000540.1, forward strand.
TTTGGTTCAGCCCCGGAAGACGACGAACTCCGCTCCGCCCGACCCAGGGTTCGGACTTGGGCTCAGCCCCAGAAGACGACGAACTCCGCTTCGCCCGACCCCAGGACTCAAATTCCGCCCTGGCCTCAGCCAACGGCCTCCGCCTCGCCCGACCTAGGGGCTCGGACTCGGCCTCGGCCACGGAAGACGGACTCGACCCCGACCTCGGAGGAGCCTCCACATCGCCCCAACCTAGGGCACAGGCCGGCCACGTCAACAGGAGGCGCCATCATTACCCTACTCCAAGCTAACTCAGGCTACGGGGAACAAGACCGGCGTCCCATCTGGCTCGCTCCGCCAGATAGGCGATGATGGCGCCCCGCACGCACCCTGACGATGGCGGCTCTTGGCCCCCTTACGGAAGCAAGAGGACGTCAGCAAGGACTCGACGGCCCCGACAGCTGTCCCTCCGCCAGGCACCAGCGCTCCTCCGATGGCCACGACATCACACAAACCGAGCTCCAAAATCTCTCCGGCCGCCACGATGGCGTGTACTTAGGGCGCTAGCTCTCCTCCGCTAGACACGTAGCACTCTGCTACACCCCCCATTGTACACCTGGATCCTCCCCTTACGCCTATAAAGGAAGGACCAGGGCCCTCTTAGAGGGGGTTGGCCGCGCGGGGACGAGGACGAGACAGGCGCTTGCGTGAGGCCGCTCGCTCCCTCCCCCGCGTGGACGCTTGTAACCCCCTACTGCAAGCGCACCCGACCTGGGCGCGGGACGAACACGAAGGCCGTGGGATTTCCACCTCTCTCACGCACGTCTCCGGCCACCTCTCTTCCCCCCTTCGCGCTCGGCCTCGCGCCGACCCATCTGGGCTGGGGCACGCGGCGACACTTCACTCGTCGGCTTAGGGACCCCCCGGTCTCGAAACGCCGACAAATTTTTATAAGTTTGAAATACATGCTAGATCATCCTCAATAAGAAGTATAGAATGACTACTTAGACCTATAAGAAGGCCGAGCTCACCGACACTTAACACCATCAACAGCAACATAAATCTAATACCTGCAACAACATGTGTTCGAAAACCCTAATTATGAAGTATACTTTTGCAAGTCTTATCCGTCTAAGGAAAAAGATTTTTAAGGATATGCTGGCTTTTGGGAATCATGGTAAAGCTTATCAAGATTTAAAGACTCTTTTTGCAAAAAAGCTTACTAGTAGTGGATCCTTATGCTAAAATTTTACTTCACAAGTTAAGTACTTTTTGTGAATCTAGATTTGCCTAATCTAGAGCATTCACTTGTCCTGGTCTAGCTTTCTTTTACCAAATTCTTATTTTACATATTAACTACGATGAGTGGTCGAAGGGTAGAGTCTCTATGACCGAGAGAAGCAACGACGATTCGAACCAATTATACCTAGCTATATATCTCTAACCACACGATATATATAAAACTTAACCCTTATATATATCAATCATTCCCACAGATCCTCTACAATGTGAATCGGTAGTACTCCTCTATGCGGGTGCCAGGGCTAGAACGTCTCAACATGGAGCGAAGCCACCGAGCAGGTAGAGGCAAAGTAGAGAGACAAATCAAGTGTGATTAGACTGCTAGACGGTATAAATTACTTAATTTCTCTTAGCCGGAGTCGATGAAATAAAAATTACTAATTTTCGTAGTCTAGTCCTCTCATCTAATAAAAATTAGTTAATTTTGTCGGCTATAGCCGTGGCCGACAAAAATTAATCAATTTCTGTGGACTGAACTTGTTTTCTCATGAGCGTGACGTGCACACATGATAGACCTGCATGGCACCGTGGTACAGCAATATATAGTTCACGGTGCAGTAACATTACTTCATGACCGTAGGAGGCTCACATGAGTGTGTCTTTCGTCAGAGTTGAGTAATGGCGCAACAACCGTATCCAGAAGGGTGTAGCAATCAGATCGAGATCAATAAAGAAAAGGTGGGGTAGATCGAAGAAAGAGGAAGAGGGGAAACGAACGCCGGTGTGAGGACGGTGGCGACTGGCGAGGTAGATTTGGGAAACCCCATGCGGCGGAGATGGGGATGAGGGCGGCCTAAGCCGCCTCTGCACCGGGCCTGCCCCCCGGGCTCCAAGCGTCGTCGCTGTCACTGGCGGCTCTCCGTCGTAGATCGGCCCACGCAGCCACCGCCGGGAAGAGGAAGAGCCAAAGGATGCACGCGCGTAGCCAGCGGGAAGGCCGCGCGGCAGCCGCAGCACATGTGCCCGCGCGACTGTTTAATTTGCTTTGATGTCTAAAACGCACTAACTTTTCTGGTTAAGCTTAGTTCTTTAATTTGAGAGATTAAATTTAGATAGATTATGATGTTTTAGGTAGAAAACTAAACAAGGCATACTCAAGGATATGTATTAAGAGTCGTGTAAAGACAGTCTCTTCACGAAAAGTACATATTTTATATTTTTAATTAATCTTTTAAAAACCAGAGATTTATATTAAATAAAGTTATACATACCCTAAATGTCAATGTCATCTCGTGTTTTTTTTAATCCTGCAATGTGCAACCATGGAGAATTGGAGATGCGCCTGCAGCCTGGAGGTGCCATGGGATGGTAGTCACTACCGGAATCAGCTTCTTTGCCGTGTGTCTGAGACACACGGCAAAGGCTATTTTACACTCGGCAAATGCTTTGCCGAGTGTAACACTCGGCAAAGAACGCTCGGCGAACTGTACATCGGCAACAGCATCTTTGCCGAGTACTTTTTGTCGGGCACTCGGCAAAGAAAAGTCACCGTCACGGCGCCAAGTGACGGTGACGGAACCTTCGCCGAGTGCCCACGGCGACACTCGGCAAAGGAGGTTTATTTGCCGAGTGTCTGGTGGACTGGCACTCGGCAAAGAACCCTCCAGTGGGCCCCTTTGCCAGTCCCTTTGCCGAGTGCCTTGGCAGTGGCACTCGGCAAAGACATCTTTGCAGGTTCCCAGGTTGCCTTCTTTGCCGAGTGCCATTTTCAGCACTCGGCAAAGACGGCTTTACCGGTTCCCAGGTTGCCTTCTTTGCCGAGTGCCATTTTCAGCACTCGGCAAAGACGGCTTTACCGGTTCCCAGGTTGCCTTCTTTGCCGAGTGCCATGGTCAGCACTCGGCAAAGATGGCTTTACCGGTTCCCAGGTTGCCTTCTTTGCCGAGTGCCATGGTCATAGCACTCGGCAAAGCGACCTTTGCCGAGTGTTACACTCGGCAAAGTGACCAGGATGTCCCTTTTTTATTTGTTTTTGCTGTTCCATCCAAACAAACAAAAGATATATATCATTCACATCACATTATATATCAATCGCATCACAGAATGAACACATTTATCATCAACACCATATATATCACAAAGTGTCACTAATATAAGTCTCACAAATACAAGTATGTGTATTTACCAAGTCTGGATCACTAGCCAAACATCACCAACCGTCACATATATATCACAAAGTGTCACTAGCCAAACATCACCAACACTCACAAGACCAAGTCTGGATCATCAACGAGGTGGGCATCTGGACTGGTTCGGCGAAGGGCTGGACGAAGCATGAGGGTTGTTCGACGCCGCCGATTGACCCTGTATAGAGAATAGATTGTATGTGTGAGAACATATGAATATATATCATGCAGTACTAAAATTTTGATACTCACAGGAGTAGTGAACTCAGCAGGGTCAGTTGCAGGGAACAACGGAGGTGGTGGAGCATGACCCTGTGCGGCGCCAAGGCTCTGCACGTACGCGAACAAATCCGCCATCCTCTTCTCCAGCTCCTCACGTTGCCTCCTCTCATCATCTAGCTGAGTCTGTAATATTTCGCCCTAATGTTACGATAATGCAAAGAGAAGATATATAAAAATTAATGAACGATGAATAGATAAGGAATAACCTGGAGTTGCTGGATACGATGCTGTGAGGTGTCCTGCCGAGGTCGTATGGCTGGGCTCGCGCTCGTGCTCCTTGCTCGCACCTGAGAGAGAGTGGGAGTGGAGGACGAGTCGATTGCCCCGTCGGCAATCCAGTACCGCCCATGCCTCTTGCCTCCTCCGACCCTCATGAGGACATCTCCGTCGATGTCCTCGGTCCTCGGATCGTAATCTGGCCCATGGACCTCCTTGGCCATTGCGGTGTACTCACTGAGTCGGCTGTGGATGGCGGGGTTGGTGTACGCCTCGGGCCCGTCATCCGGGTTGTAGGTGACGTCGGACGTCGCCTTCCCCTTGTGGGCCATGGCATATGCCGAGAACGTGGAGCAAGGCGCGCCACCATGTGCCGCCGACTGCGAGAAAACCAACGATATGGTTAGAAATCATGTCTAATCGAAAGTTATATACCTAAATAAAAAAGAGCGCGTACCCATGCTTCCGCGTATTTGCCCAGGCTGCGGCTGCCTTGATGGTGGGAGGGACCTTGCATCAGCAAACGCCGTTCCCGGCTAGCGTTGTGCGCCTCGTCCCACTCAGCCGAGCACCACCTCTGCACCATCTTCTCCCAGCACTCAGGATGCGCGGCGCACCAATGAGGAATCATCTAAAAAAATATAAGTACACCGCATATCAGAAGATAAGAATAAGCATATTTAGTACCAATAATAAAGTTTTGTATTTACCTGCAAGTACTGGTCCGCAGTCAATGACATGGTTCGGGCATCCTTCTTGTTCACCTTCTCCCCAAGGACGGAGCCGTGGTAAGTGACGATGGCCTGGATGCGCGCCTCGTAGTGCATGTCCACGACGAGCTTCTTACAGCACGTCGTAGACACCACATCCGCCCTGGCCTCGTATCCAGCATCGCACCTGAAGAAATCCTATATACAAAGACGATGTATCCATACATTATTTAAAGAATATGCAACAAATGCGACTTATTAAACAATATAGTGCGAGGAAGACTTACCCACAGCTCTTGCTTGACCCGCTCCGCCTTGTTGTTGAATTGTCTGCCGTCCCGATCTACTGCATCGGGGGCGACGGCGTAGTGGTCGAAGGTGTACGCTGGGCTCGTCACTCCGGCGTACTCGACAAGCCCAGGGAAGTGTTCCCGGCATAGAAGGCCGAGGATGCCATTGGGGTTGCGGCCGTGACCCCCTGCAGTCTCCAAAACCATCCAAGACCTGTCGAAGTGATTAAGATGAAGTATTAGTTTCTATTATTAATTTGAACATATAATATGAAAAAGCAGCAACAACATCTAAAGTTACCTACCTCTCTCCATCGGGTCGTATGAGCGGACGTCTGTCACGAAGTATGGGTCGCTTAGGTAGGCTCGCGGGACCTCGCAGGTAGATACTCCTCGAACCTGAGGAGCCAGAACCTGAGACGTCCTGCTGAGCGGCGGCGTCATCGTCGTCGTCCTGCTGCACCGCATCGTCGTCGTCCTGCTGTGCCGCATCGACAGCGGCTTGCTGCTCCACCTGCTGCTGTACGGCGTCGTCCTGCTGCGCCTCCTCCTCCGTCCTACGGGTGCTCCTCCTCCCCCTCCCCCTCCCCCTCCTCGTCCTCGTCCCACCGCCCACCATCTTTGTCCAACAACCTGCAATTAAGAGTAAACAATTAAGCACAGATAAAATATGTATTTAGAAACATATGCAAAATAAATGAAATATAGCATTACATCGATTAAAAATAATCTTCATATGTGTCCGGGTTAGCCGGATCATAAGTGTCATCATCACTATCAACCATTTCATAGTCAACATCATCTGAAGGCGCAACTTCGTCATTGGCATTGCCTTCAAGTATTTCTAAGTCATTCTCATTTTGCACCTCATCATCCTCGTCATCAACAACCATTTCAATATCTACTTCCATTCCGATCGCTTCGGTTAAGTCTATCTCAAATTGCCCTTCGAGCCCATCTTCTTGGAAGAACTCTCCGTCATATGTGTCCTACGGGTGCATTTACAACATCTTGTAAAAGCCGGCCGCGCGGCCGGTTAAAGTTTGTTTCTTTGCCGAGTGCCCGTGATCCGGCACTCGGCAAAGATTTTTTTAAAATTTTAAAATATTCTTTGCCGAGTGCCAGATCAGCGGCACTCGGCAAAGAGTTCTTTGCCGAGTGTCCCCCGTTGCGGCACTCGGCAAAGGTTCTTTACTACCTCTTTGCCGAGTGTCACACATCTAGCACTCGGCAAAGAAGTCTTTGCCGAGTGTCATCCCTAGACACTCGGCAAAGTGCATTTGTATTTTTTTTATTTTGTCTCCCAAACTTTTTGTGGTATGTTCCTACACTATGTAGATCTACATGTATCATTTGTGGACAATTTTAACAGAGTTTCAATCGTTAGTAGATTTAGTTCGTTTATTTGAATTTCTTCGGAAAATTTAGATTTGAACTGCAGGTCACTCGAAACTTGGAAAACCGTGCATGAAAAAATGATATTCATGTTACTTAGCATAAGTTACGACCGATTCCAGGAGCGGACCGAAAACTTCGAGCAACATGCTCACTAAACATGGTCATGAACTTGTCATCAACATGTTTAAAACTTGTATAAAACACAAACAAAGTCAGAAAATCTTGAAACTTGTCCACGTGTCATGATATCATATGTACAGCCTGTACATATGATATCATGACACGTGGACAAGTTTCAGGATTTTTTGACTTTGTTTGTGTTTTATACAATTTTTAAACATGTGTATGGCAAGTTCACGGCCATGTTTAGTGAGCATGTTGCTCGAAGTTTCCGGTCCGCTCCTGGAATCGGTCGTAACTAATGCTAAGTAACATGAATATCATTTTTGCATGCACGGTTTTCCAAGTTTCGAGTGACCTACAGTTCAAATTTAAATTTTCCAAAAAATTCAAATAAACGAACTAAATCTACTAACGATTGAAAACTCTGTTAAAATTGTCCACAAATGATACATGTAGGTCTACATAGTGTAGGAACATACCACAAAAATTTCGAGAGACAAAATAAAAAAAATAAAAATATACTTTGCCGAGTGCCCAGAGATGACACTCGGCAAAGTATGCTTTGCCGAGTGCCTACTATGTGGCACTCGGCACAGAACCTCTTTGCCGAGAGCCAACGGATGACACTCGGCAAAGACTAACGGCCGTCAGCTTTGGGACGGCCGCTGACGGCCGTTTGCCGAGAGCCCCCTGTGCCGAGTGTTTGACACTCGGCAACGTTGTCTTTGCCGAGTGCCGTTCTGTGCCGAGTGTTCAGCTCTCGGCAAAGCACGGTTTGCCGAGTGCCTAACTTTACCGAGTGCGGCACTCGGCAAAGCTTTCTTTGCCGAGTGCCCGACAAAAGGCACTCGGCAAAGAAGCCAACACTCGGCAAAGCCTCGGATTCCGGTAGTGAGTGGTGGTGGGACTATGCATGTGCTAGCGCGAGACGTCCTGTGTTCCAAACTTCCAATCTTCATTCTTCGAGTCAGAGGCATCTTTCGCATCTTTAAAAAAAAATTGGGCCTGCACTTGCTAATATGATTCTCTATAAAAAAATTTGGACCTGCACTTGCCTATTATAATATGATTCATAACAAATAGAAATAACACCCACTCCTACTAGTTAGATATCTATGCATTGCTATATTTTTACATATTAAGCAAACTTTGTTTAAATAGATAGTCGTTCAAATATGCTCCAAATTTTTACAATAAGCATTCGAAAGTCTTTAGCGGCTTATTAGAAAGGTGACGGCGGGTCTTCCTTGCGTCCAGGTGGCTTCAGATCTCTCATGTGTGTAGATGACGTCGCCATCACTTGTGACTGCACCAGTAGCCTTTCCCTTGGCAATCAAACAACTATAATCTTAAATCGAACCTAACTAATCCCAAATTTATCAATTCAAAAACTCATATATCTCAATCGATGACGTGATAGCTCTGCTGCGATGACACCTGATAGCCTCGTCTGTACGGGCCATCATCTTGATTGTGTCGCTGTTTGTTTGTGTGGGCGTATCACTGTTGTACGAGTATACATGTCTAAATGAGTTAGGTCTGTTGGACAGCCTATGGTCTGGAAAACTTTAGTCTGGCACCAGCACGGCCCAAATCGTTGTCTACAGCCCGTGCCTAGGCCTGAACCGTTGTCCAGCATGGCATGAGCACGACCCGGCCGAACAGTTTTATTTTTTCCTTTTTATTAAAATGCCTATATTATACATGAGTATAGACTAAAAAACTAAAATATGTGCGCTCTATTTGCTAGATGGGTGTAAATGCATGTGAACCTGCCAAGGTTTAAAACCCTCACTTATAGAGGAGAGATGTGGGAATAGGGAAACTCCTACTTTATATTAGTAGTGATTTGCTGACATGTGAAAACACCGCATTGCACATGCACATATCTGCAAAATAACAATCCAATTTTATCATGTCAACTTCCTGTTGTCATTGGTTTTTGACTTTTGAAGGATATCAAAAACAAAGCAATGAATAAATTTTTTGCTTTACTTTTAATTAGCTTTGTGGCGGAACCGTCCGAATTATTCCAACTTAAGTGCCTAAGTCCCACCTTAGAGGCTAGACCACACTTAAATAGAAATAAAACGTCAGTCCCTCGGATCTAGTCCGACAAGGCCACAAACAGGATCAAGTACCACGTACTCACTCGAAGGTGAGGCACAAAGCAAATGCAATAAAGCATAAAACCATACATTAAGAAGTGCTTAAGGTTATTACAACATCATCGGAGTTTTGCAAAAGTAGTAATCATTGTTTGGGATGTAGCGGAATTTAACTAACGGTATTTAAAAGGAAGGATGGGGAAGCCTGGCCCATCACTCCTCATGCTCCTCTCCTACTGAGATAGGGTCTCACTCGACTGGCCAACCCAGTGGCAAGGTAGACGGCCAAGTTACTCCAGCAACCATATCCTCCAGAGAACCTGTAAAAATTATGCCGCAAGCAACACTGATTATACTAATACTCAGCTAGACTTAACCGGTGTGAGGAGTCTACTCCTCTACCTCTAGACATGCAGTTGTTTGGCTGAGGGGGTTTGGTTTGCCAAAAGTACTAGCTGAGTCTAAAATCAAGTTTTAGCTTGTCAGGTTTTAGTGTGATTCTCTTAAGACTAAATGTATACGTAGCTAATCATACATGGTATCAAGCATTTTAACAACCAACATCTTTTGCCAATCAACTCATTTCCACTTATTACTCAATGTAGCAGCATGGATCAAGCAGTCTCATTAGCTGCGAGAAGCAGACGATTCGAATCGAGTTTTTAAAGCTTGCAAGGTAAACCTAAACACACAACGTGGCGAGGCACTCCGTCCCCACACATATCAACCGTCCCCATCGATCCCCCGTCAACAGAAAGAGGCCCACCGCCTTGGCGTACAATGCCTCACTGACCCCGACTGTCGTCGTGCAGTGACCGCACTTGTACCCACCATAACCGGAATGGGAGACCACGTCTCAGGTCGCGTGAGGAGATCAATCCGCGGGCAGGTTCACTCAGGTACTAGGCTTACCGATTTACCATATTTCTCGGCATGTGTTTAGTACGTTCAAACGCTTGACACACGGTACCACACCTTAATCCTTATTCTAATTTCCGTCTTGTAGACAACACATCCCCATGGATCGTTGTCCACAGACCATCATCATTCTGATATAAAAATGGATACGACCAATTCCTGACCTCGCGCGAGTGCTAGAAAAATCACTCGACTTCTACCGAGATCCCTAATTAGTAAAGCAGCTACTCGACCTAGCATACTAGTATCCATCTCAAAAGGAATCCTGAGTTCATGCAACTAAGGTTCCAGTCAACTCCTACACTTAAGTGCACAGTACAAGCCTACAAACAATTAAGTGCAGTAAAATAGCATATATATAACGGTTATGCATAAAACCGGGGCTTGTCTTCCAAAGCTGGGGCAGGCAGATCCTAGATGGCAGGCTCTGGTGCTGTCTCCTGGACTACCTCTTGAGCAGCTCCTTGCTCCTGAACGAGGATGTACTCTCCGTCAGCGAGATTACAATCTATCGAATGCATTGAATAAGATATATGCATATCAGTAACATGAAATTTTGTAAATGCTACATATGGTGAAACAGTTATTAAAACAGTGGGTAAACTAGGGTTTTCTTTGTTGGAGGGTGTGTTAAGGGTTCCATACACTCATCTAAGGGTCTTGAGTGAACTTAAAACTTTTAATCACCTCCTTTATGTTTTGTTTGGACTCTTAGGAGGATTTAGTTGTACACTATTAATTTCTTCCATAATTCCCCTTTTACTTTCTATTATGCTTATTATTGAGTGCTTTTGAACTACCATGGCAAATTAGAATTTTCTAAAAATGTTACAAAAATTAAAGTGGGTCAACCTTGATCTCTGTAGTTCATTCTAAAATTTTGAGGTTGGAATTAATTCAGATAACCCTTGGGCAAAAATGACAAAAGTAAGGGTAAAAGGGCACTTTGTGCTACAACTCTGATTTAGGTGAGGGTTCTGGACTCAAACTTATTTTTACCAAGATTCATGTGTGATAATAGGTCTGTGTGCCAAAAATTACAGAAAAAGTCCTATTGGTTATTTAATTGTGATTTTCTAAAGTTTAATGCCCCCAAGGTACTTATAACTAACTTGTTATTTGAAAAATATCAAACAATAGAACTTATATTTTTCCTAGATTTATACTAGCATATTATTAGCTATCCCAAGGATTGGGGTGGTTTCTCCTTAGGGATATTTTTCTAGGATTTTCTAAGTTTTCATTGTTTTCATGAAATAAAATGTGGTGCATTTCTTTTGTACTAACAGAGGGTTCAACAAAATTTTCTAGTAAACTATGTCATCCAAGTAAGCTAGGAAAAATGTGGTTGTCCTCTGGTTCTTATTTTAAACTACCTTTTCCATTTTTTTAAGGTTTGGACCAAAGCAAGTTTTTGTGGGTAATCCCTCTTTACTCTGGTGTAATGAGGAGTTTATCATTTTTAAACAGGGTAGTTAGTAGTTGGGCATGCCTCTAATTTTTCTTACCCTCAGTCCAAAAGTATTTCTATTTATCTTCTATTTATTTAGTTTTGGCCAGTATACTTATTTAAATAAAAAATTTAAAAATCTTGCAGTCCTTAGGGTGTTTGTTATTTTTCCTAAGTAGTTCATATTATTTAGAACCTAGCAAAATTAGTTTCACTAAATTTGGTTGGATAAAATTGGAGTTATGAATTTTGCAAGTTCTGTATGCATTTAAAAGAATAAAGTTTAAAAGGTTTCCCTTAACTAATCCTTTAAACCATACCCCTATGGAACTATTCCTCTCAGTCGCTGACTGCGCAAAAAACCCCCTGGCTTTTCCTTCTTTCAACCCGGGCTCCTTCCCCCTTGTAATAGTAACCGCGGAGAGGAAAAAGGGTGGCATGGCTTACCAGCGGCGAGGGAGGTTCGGTGAAGGGCTGGGTGAGATCCGGGAGGTCCTGACGGTCACGTCAAGGTGTGGGTCGTTGACGGTGATGGCCGGAATAGGTCTGATCGCGTGTGCAGGCAGTCGGGCTCGTCGGCGGCGTGTGCTCTGGCCTACCCACGGCGGTAGAGCTCAATTAAATGGCACATGGAGCTTCATGGGATGCTAAGGATGCTATAGGTGCAAGGAATCGACGAATGGCTTACCGTGGAGCTTGGTCTACGTGCGACGGCGACCAGTTGAAGTCTGGCGACGTCGATCTGGCGTCTCCGGTGAGGTATTGTTCGATCCTTGGCTCGGGGAGCTTCACTGAGGTCCGTAGAAGCTAACCCGAGGGTCGAACGGGACAGGGAGTGGCTGGTTTGGCCGGTCTACGGTGGTCGTGGCTTGCGTGGCCGCTGGCACACCGCTCTCTTAGCAAACGTTGGCGAACTTGAACTCGGGTTGGGTCAGGGACGCACGGGGGTGTACGGTCAAGGCTAGGGTGGCTTTTATAGCCGCGAGCATGGGCATGGACGTGGGGTTGGCACGGCGCGGGGCTGCGCGCGTGGGCGGGGCGCCGAGGGTGTGCTCTGGCGTCGCAAGGGCACGTCGAACACATGGCCGTGTTCATCTGCCCGAGTTCTTGCGCCTGCAGAGCTCCAAAACGTGCGAATCTCGCCAAATGTCTTGTGCAAGATCTCTTCCTGGCACCTAGGGCTAGCTAGTTTGTCTAAGTTCCAATGGAAGATCTGCCCTAGTTTACAAGATATGTGGGCGCCAAGTCTTGTCTGTCTGCACTGTTCACCAGCGACAAAACTGATGCCAAACCATGTCAAACGACCTTGGTTTGATTTCAAATTTTTCAGGGATGTGCCTTGGGTAACTTGGCCACTTCTTGCTATTTGGTCCAAGTGGTTTTGGCGCCAGCACAAGGGTGAACACATTTGATCTTTGGGCTAGGGTTAGTTTTGGGGACTTAGATAATTTTGAATGGCTCTAGTGTGCTCCCCACTTGGTGAATTGTTTTGGGGTTTTTGTTGGGCCTTTTTGTAATACCTATCTTAATATATTTTGTAGATTTGCTAATATACTTCATCTTTGGTAAAGGTCCCCTTTTGTGATTTGGTCATTTGCCCACTCTTTCCCCTTTAATCCCATGGTTAGGGTTTAATGGCTTAAGAGGGGAATTAGGGTTTTAGAACCTTGTTTATGGGTGAAAATTGTATGGAGGCTAGGGTTCCTTTCTTGTGATGATTAATACTTGGCTTAACCATGCTTCTAAGCTTTTAGTGCCTTCACTTCCTAAATTTAGCATATAGGGTAAGAGGCCAAAAGTGTGCTCATTGGGCTAGGGCCTTGGGTAACACATGGGGTGTTACAGCCCTTCCCCCTTAAAGGAATCTCATCCCAAGATTGGTAGGGATCCTTTAGCGGGGTGCTAAGAAGGTGCGTGTTGGTGTATTGTGGTCCCTTTTTGGTCAAGATTTTCTAGTAAACTGCTCTTCGAATGTCATTCTCTTTGCAACTTCAGAAGGAAGTCCTTCTAGATTTATTTTCACAACTTACTCTACTCTTATTAACTATGTTTCTCTTATATTTAGATTCAAAGGGCAGGTGGGGTGGGTGTTTTGGGTTACGTATCGATGCCTTTAGGCAGAAAATTAGGGAAATGAGAGCGCAGAAAATCCTCAGTTTCCCACGTAGCCTCTTCTTCTGAATGGTTGCTCCACTGAATCTTATACATTCGGATTGACCTTGCTCGAGTTGACCTTTCCTTTTGGTCCAATACCTTGATGGGGCGCTCTTGATATGATAGGTCCGGTTCTATCTCCAATTCAGGTTCAGCTAGCACTTCCGTGGGTAAGCGGACACACTTCCGTAGCTGAGACACGTGGAACACATCATGAATTGCTAACATATTAGATGGCAACCTCAACTGGTATGCTACAGGTCCACAAGCCTCCTTGATTTCATAGGGCCCAATATAGCGAGGAGCTAACTTGCCCTTGACCCCAAATCTCTGAACACCTTTGGTGGGTGACACCTTGAGATATACATGATCTCCCACTTCGAATTGTAGAGGCTTCCTTCTTTTATCATGATAGCTCTTCTGCCTGGCCTGAGCAGCTTCCAAGTCCTTCTTAATGACTTGGACTTTATCCTTGGCTTCAAGTACTAGGTCAGGTCCAAATATTTTCCTTTCTCCAGCTTGTGACCAATTTAGCAGGTTCTACACCTTCTCCCATACAAGGCCTCGAAAGGTGCCATCTTTAGGCTGGATTGGTAGTTGTTATTATAAGAGAATTCCGCCAGAGAAAGGCACTTATCCCAATTCTTACCATAGTGTAACACACATGCCCTCAACATGTCCTCAAGAATCTGATTTGCTCTTTCTGTCTGACCATCTGTTTGAGGATGGTATGCTGAGCTTCTAATCACGGTTGTTTCAAGTGACTTTTGTAGCTGCTCACAAAAATGTGCCACAAACAGTGTTCCTCTATCAAACACAATAGTCCTCGGAATTCCATGCAAACGCACTATTTGGTCAATATAGATCTCTGCATATTTTTCTACCCTGTGGGTGGTATGTACTAGCAAGAAATGAGTTGTCTTGGTTAGCCTATCCACAATGACCCATATGGAATCGTGGTGCCGGGAGGTGTTGGGCAATCCCACAATGAAATCCATGCAAATGTCCTCCCATTTCCATGAAGGGATGGGAAGAGGCTGTAAGGTACCAGCTACTTTCAAATGACTAGCCTTGATTCTTTGGCAAGTGTCGCACTCAGCTACATACTTATCTATTTCCCTCTTCATCTGGGTCCACCAATATAAGGATCTAGGTCATGATACATCTTGTTACTACCGGGGTGCATAGAAAACTTGGAAAGATGAGCTTCGTCTAATATTTTCTTCCTGAGTTCTAGATTTTTAGGAACAACTAATCGGTCCTCAAACCATAGAACTCCCTTGCTATCGTGACAAAAACATTTGTACTTATCCACATTTGTTTGAGCATTTCCTTAATAACTTGAACACCCTTGTCACCAAGCTGTGCCAGGACTATCTGCTCTTGTAATGTTGGCTCCACTAAGATATAATTCAAGGTACCTGGGGAAATAACTTCCATGTTTAGCTTGCGCAACTCATCACACAGAGTGGCGATCTTAGAGTCCATGGTTACACAGTTGCACTGGGCTTTTCAACTCAAGGCATCTGCCACAACATTGGCCTTGCTAGGATGGTAATGCACTTCCAAATCATAGTCCTTGATCAATTCCAACCATCTTCTCTGCCTCATATTAAGATCAGCCTGAGTGAAAATATACTTGAGACTCTTGTGGTCAGTATAGATGTTACAATGAGCTCCCATTAGATAGTGCCTCCATATCTTTAGAGCATGAACTACTGCTGCTAACTCTAGATCATGCGTGGGGTAATTTTGCTCATGAGGCCTGATTGCTTGGGATGCGTAGGCAATAACTCGGTTGTCTTGCATCAAAACACAACCCAATCCAGTGCCAGAGGCATCGCAATACACATCAAAAGATTTGGTGTTGTCAGGCTATGCTAGCACGGGTGCGGTCGTCAGATGTTGCCTTAATGCATGAATGGCATCCTCACACTTCTGACTCCATTCAAATTTTACTCCCTTCTTCAACAATTCCGTCATTGGTTTAGCAATCCTAGAGAAATCCAGAATGAATCGCCGATAGTATCCTGCCAATCCCAGAAAACTTTGAATCTGTCGCACGGTGGTAGGAGGCTTCCAATCCATCACCTCTTGCACTTTCTCAGGATCAACCGATATCCCATCCTGAGAAATGGTGTGACCCAAGAATTTGATTTCCCTCAGCCAGAAATCACACTTTGAAAGTTTGGCATACAATTGATGATCGCGCAGTCGTTGAAGTACGGTATGCAAGTGCATAGTATGCTCATGTTCATTTCTTGAATATAACAAAATGTCATCAATGAAAACCACCACAAACTTTTCCAGCTCTGGCATAAATACTAAGTTCATCAAATACATGAAGTATGCCGGGGCATTGGTCAACCCGAATGACATCACCAAGTACTCATAAAGTCCGTATCTAGTAGAGAAAGCCGTCTTTGGAATATCACTGGCCCTGATCTTGATTTGATGATAGCCTGAGCGAAGGTCTATCTTGGAAAACACCTTGACTCCCACTAATTGATCAAACAACACATCAATGTAGGGCAACAGATACATATTTTTAATCGTTACCGCATTGAGAGGGCGGTAATCCACACACAATCTCAGACTCTCATCCTTCTTTACGAACAAGGCCGGACATCCCCATGGTGAAGTACTTGGGCAAATGAACCCCTTATCCAACAATTCTTGCAACTGCTTCTTGAGTTCCGCTAACTCTGATGGAGGCATCCTATAGGGTCTCTTAGATATGGGTGCAGTTCCGGGTTGCAGCTCTATTGCAAAATCTATGTCTCTGTCAGGTGGCATCCCTGGCAATTCATCTGGGAAAACATCAGGGTACTCACAGACCACTGGAATTCTCTCTACGGGTGACTCTACCTCGGTAAGGGCACAAGAACGGGTACAGCCTTGGTCAGGTAGGTATAAGGTGATTTCTCCACAAACAGGTGAATGTATTTCAATGGCTCTTGCTGTGACATCAATTAAAACATGATGTCAGGATAAACAGTCTGTTCCCAAAATAATGTCTACACTCTCCAGTCCCGTAATCAGGAGGGTGGTTCCAACTACGATGCTACTAAATTTTATGGGTACTTGTCGGTTGAATTGATAGGTGGCAACCCTGCCCCCTGGTGTTGCAATCATAATAGCCCCCTTTGTGTGGTGAAAAGGTAACTGACACTTGGCACTAAATTTTGCACTGATGAAGCTGTGTGAGGCACCAGAATCGAAAAGAATGACTGCGGGAAAATTTAAAGCAGAAAAGATACCAGTCATGATGGGTGCTCCATCCGGAATGTGAGCCAATGTGGTGAAGTTCAGCCTGCCCTGCATCACTTGCACCCTCTGTATCTTGCCTTGGTTCTGACTTGCATTCTGCCCCTGCCTCTGCTGGTTCTTGGGACAATTCTTGGCATAATGTCCGGTGCTGCCACAAGTGAAACACCTGTTGTCATTGCCCTGATGGTACTGCTACTGTGGCTGGTTGTTGTTCCTCTGAACTGGGGGTTGAGAGCGGTTGGGTGCCTACTGCTGCTGTGGCTGTGGTCAGATCACCCATTGTGCTTGCTGCTGCTGAGGTCCCCTACTCTGAGTGTCGGACACAATCCTGAAGCACTAAGGCCGAGCTGAAGGTCCTGCCATAGGGGTCTTCCTCTTCTTTTCTGCCTCACGGGCCGTGATGCAATCCTCTTGAGAGATGGCCATATTGACTAGCTCATTGAAGCTATTGGCCCTGACTGTATTGAGACGGTCACGGAGCTTAGTGCTGAGGCCCCTCCTGAACCTGTCCCTCTTCTTCTCATCCGTGTCAGCATGATAGCCTGCGTACTGACACAGGTCATTGAAAGCTTGGACGTACTGCAACACTGTATGACCTCCCTGAGTGAGTGCCAGAAATTCATTGAGCTTGCGGTCCATGATGCCTACTGGTATGTGGTGCCCCCTGAATGCTGCCTTAAACTCTCCTCACTCATCCACGTGGTCAACCGGCTGCATAGCGAGGAAATGATCCCACCATGTCCGCACGGGTCCACGAAGTTGCTGGGTGGCGAAACGGACCTTGGCCACATCGGAACAACCTCCATTAAATAGTGGGAATTTGGATTCCACCACCCTGAGCCAAACATCTGCGTCGAGTGGGTCTTCTGCCCGAGTGAACAATGACGGTTGAGTACTGAGGAACTCCTGATAGGTGGCCGCTGCTGGGGGACGCTGATGGTGATCACCACCACCATAATGCTAGGGCAGTGGCTGACGCTGAGCGAGCTGTCGCAGAATCTCATTATGTTGAGCCATCAGCTCCTGCATGGTAGGAGGCGGCAGCAGTGGTGGAGGAATGCGCTCATTCTGTCCACGGCGCACTCTTCCTGCCATCTAAAATTTAGGATGTTCTTAATATCATACTTTGAAATCCGCGATTGAACATGATAAAAGATCTTAATAACAAGGTTGGTAAGATTCCAATTATTTCCTTGCCTTCCACAAATGGGTTTAAATAGAATAAAATTTCAATCATACTTAAAAGTAGAAGCCATTCATCCATTAATCATGGCAAAAGAGTTTTTCTGACGGTTACAGTAGTGGTCAAAATACCCGACTCTCTCTCTAGCCTAGTACCTCCTAGGTGCAAAAGCTATGCTAGTTTCAAGGAGTTCTACCGCTACTTACTTCCATCCTAGCCCTGAAACCTAATGAACAAACGAGGCAACGCTAGACTCAGGGGAAGGTGGTCTTCCTGAGCCAGCAGTGTCCAAACTAGATGCAGGCTCCGGCTCCTCTCCTCCCTCGATGTCTACATCCTCATCGGCCCCTTCTGCCTCCGTGTCTTGAATCTCTTGATGGTGCAGATCCATGTGCTGGTTGGCTTCCTCAAGCTGTTGTTGTGTGGTCTGGAGCTGATCTTCCAGAACCTCGATGGTGTTTTCCCTGGCCTCCACCTGATCTTCAAGCTCTTGTATTTGGGTGGCCATCTGTTCCACCTGGAGATCCTTTTCCACCAGCTCAGTGGACAAGTCGACAACAAGGTCCTCCCTATTATCTAGGGTGGTCTTGGTAGACTCCACTAGACCCATCAACTGGGACATTGCCTCACCTCGCACGGCCTGCAGACGATACAAGGCATTCATGCACTAAACCGTCAGGTGAGCGGTCTGTCCAAGGTAGAGAGCCCACACATCCTTGGTGTGCTCAACTCGATCCTTTCACATTGGGTCGTCCTCCTTCTCAGCGGGGAACAAGCCAATGGGATGGGTTGATAGCTCCAAGGGGTGAAAGCCATAGAAGGTCGTCAGCACATGGAGAGCAGTGGACTCAATAGTATCCTTGGCCCTAAAACCGAAAGACTCAGAGTTTAGTGAACGCCAGCCGGGCTGCAAAGGATGAGGCTCCAAGGTCATCTTCACCCTACAGCGGGGTACCCGGTGCTCCTCAAACAACTGCACCGCGTACTGGGGAGGCGTAGCATAACCAGCTCCCTGCAGTACCTCCCACAAAATACAGGGAAAACCCTCTCGTGCAAGCCCGTCCATGTGGGAATGTGCGTTCCCTCCTTCTGAGGATTCGTGAGAAGTCATCTGTGTAAGGGTAAGCTTAAGCGAAAAAAGAAAAAGAATTACTAAAAATAAAAAGGAAACTAGTGCTTAGCTTTCCCAGGGTTAAGTTGAGGTAGACTTCAATTCTTATTATGGGGGTCTCTTTGATTAAGTAGCCTTTTATTAATATTGACCTCTTACTAAGTAGCTAGAAAAATAATGCATGCATGCTCGTTCTAAGCGACCTCACATCAAATATATGGGGGAATAGGAAGTCCCCACCTATATCGTAGCAGCCTGTAGGGCATATTCAAATAGCCACCTAGCTACCCATCTAGTATCCTAAGGCTTCACATCCTAGGTCTATCCTTATCGTCTTAACGATCTATACAACATTGGTTTCTAAGCACGTTTTACTTTTGAAAAGGTTGGTAATTACGATTTATTGATTCCTCTGTGGTGGTACAAGCTCCGATACCAGCTGTGGCGGAACCGCCCGAATTATTCCAACTTAAGTGCGTAAGTCCCACATTAGAGGCTAGACCACACTTAAATAGGAATAAAACGTCAGTCCCTCGGATCTAAATAAGTTGTATGGGCAGTCACTCAATCTGAACTCGTACAGTCCAAACCCTAGGGTTATGAAGGCTGGGGAGCACCGGGAGGATAAGGAGGTGGAATGTTTTGTCTGGTTTGGACATGGTGGTGGCCTGACTCCTTCCGGTATAACCGTTAAGGTAAGGACGTGCGAGGAAAGAAAGAGATTCGGCATTCGGATCGCACGACGGTGAGATTGCAGAAACCGGACTAGTGGGTAAAGTGTACCCCTCTGCGCAGAGTTCAAAACTATTCGAATAGTCCATGTCCACTGGAATGGACGAGTCTAGTGTGGTATGACAATTAGTGTTTTATAAACTCCGGGAACAGGGAAATGTGTGAGTGTGTGTGCTTTTGCAAACGAAAACGATGCCACGGTAGCAGGAAGCTCAGTGGTGGTTGAGTGTGAAAAAGTGCTATTCTCCTTCTTTGGGAAAAACCATCAAAGTATTGCCTTTCTTTGAGAAAAAGAAGAGTGCCTTCAACTCCACCATATAAAGCATGTATTATATAGGTCCCTTTCTCTTTACGGGAGCGGGATGGGCTTGCGGAATACCTAGTGTATTCACCCAGATTTATTTATGTTTTTCATCAGCTGAAGACTTCTTTTCTACTATGCTTGATTGAGGGGGCTGTGTCTGCACCCAGTTATGCCTATGGCTTGGGCTAGTTTATCTTCTACTGCGTTTTGTATTTCTAGCTCTCTTTCGAGCTTGTACTCTGGTATTGTAATAACTTTTATTCGAACTCTGTACTATTTGAAGTAAGGAATGTGGTTACTAGCCTCCTGGGACTAGTAATTGTATCACATTTGAGTCCCAGAGGATTGGGACGCTTTAGATGGTATTACAGACATAGGACTAGCCGTAGATCGTAGCCCCGACCTTAAAAGTTTGCCTTATCAAGAAAATACCTCTTACCCCTAAGAAAAATCTTCTCTCCTTTCCCCGATATTAACAGACCCTTCTTTTCTTCTACCAGATGGAAGGCTCTTTGGTCATTAGGACATCCTACTACTCAGTGGTGGAAGGATTCCCTCATCTCTTGCAGAGTTGCATGCTTCGCATGGGGATCTGCAAGAAGCCGGAATACGTCTGGAATGAATACCGCGAGAACGGAGCTGAGAAGTGCTCTATGGCAGTCTACCTGGGAGAAAGCCGAAGTTACCCAAACCACCCTCCTTTCCAAGTCACCTTCACTGGACACCGCTTCCCAGACACTTGCCAAAATGTTGCCCGAAAAGCCCTCCGACAGCTATGCCAAAACTACAGCAGAGAGGTCTTTGAAACCCCCCTTCGTTACTTCCCACCTAGAAACAAAAATACCCCTACCTAGAGGAAAAGACTTCAGGCCCTGTCAGGAAGGGATCCTACTGAGGATGATCCCACCATCGTCTACATGGCCGGATATCTCCACACTCTCGATAACCAGTATGATGACCTTTCCTCCCACTGCACCCACCTAAACTCTGGGTGGAAAGCTTAGAGCAACAGGTCAAGGAACTTAAAAAGGAGAAGACGTCCCTCCAAGAGAGTCTCGAAATAGCAGAAGGCGAGGAGGCCAACACTCGTGAAGCCTACCGAACCCTGAAGATGGATTACGATAAGAAGCCGAAGAAGCTCGCCCCCACGAAGAAAATCCGAAAGAAGAGCAAGAGCCAAGGATGCCAGACTGAGCGGAAGAAGGAAGCCCCTCCAGCACTACCTCCCTCCAGGATAGAGAATTTGTCCGACGTCGAGGATATGTCCCTAGCTAGCCTTGATGACCTTCTGAAGGAATTTGGGGACACTTTAGAAAAGGAGTTCAGAAGTACCTTAGAAAGCGCTCGCGTGTAGTGCGACTTGTGGTAACCGTATGCTTGTAATGAACTTGTGTGATGAATAAAATAACTTGGTTGAAAAAAAATTGGCATATGCATAAGTAGTAATTCTCTCCCCCTGGATGGCTTCGGATAAAACCACGCCTACCGCCTCCAGGATTGGAGCAGAGTTTCCCCTAGGAGCTGAAGGAGAAGCCGGTGGAGAAGGGAGTGAGACCCACCTCCCCGCACCTCCGGAGCTGCCATTAGATTTAGCCCAAGTTCTAGCCAACCAAACCCGACTCATTGAAGTCCTGACTAGAAGTCTAGAGAATCAGCGCCCAAATGGTGGAAGACCACAGGATAGGATGGGAGATTTTCTGAGGCTCAAGCCTCCCACATTCGCTTGATCCAGTAATCCCCTCGATGCTGATGACTGGCTGCACACGATAAAAAGGAAGTTAGAAGCCATCAGATGCCCTAAGAATCAGCGTGTTCAGTTGGCTGCTCATCAACTTTCCGGAATGGCCCTATCATGGTGGGATACCTTCAGCGCTGCCGTCAGAGATGCTACTTGGATAGAATTTGAAACTGCTTTCCGAGAACATCATGTGCCCCAAGGGATCATTCAGCTCAAGGAAGATGAATTATAGGAACTAACTCTAGGTGGAAGATCTGTCAGTGAGTACGTGCACAAATTCATAGAATTGGCTCGCTATGCGCCTGACGACGTTAGCACAGAAGCCAAGAAGATGGCCCACTTTTTGAAAGGACTAGGACCAGAACTCAAGACCATCCTCGCCAGCCAAGATTTCCTCAGCTTCTCGCACCTCTCACAAAGCCATACAAGTGGAAAGGGCAAGGGAAGAAGAAAAAGGTCACCTCAAGAGGAAATTCCAAGTTCTCCGAGGTCAGCAGCAAGACCGGCACCAGAGAACTCGATCCTTTGGGTTTCCACCCAAGGGACCAAGCTACAACAAGCCAGCTAGACCCACTCCGTTATGTTTCAGTCAGCAGAGTTAGAGCTCTTTTCAGGCCCCCTCAGTCGCAAGCAACCAATCACCAGCAAATGCCTGTTGGCACTACGGAGACCCTAGTCACTTCAAGAATAACTACCCCAGTTGAAGGCATCAGGACCTACTTACTCCAACTCAGTGAATGGCCCCAAGAATGCCTCAGCGCCCGCCTCCAAGGCACCCTCCTCCTTCAGCTAGCAGAACAAGACCCAGTATCATGGCAGGGCACGAGTAAACCACGTCAATGCTCAAGAGGCTCAGCAAGCTCCGGGAGTAGTGCTCGATGAGTTCCTTGTTGAATTTACTCCCGCTACTGTACTTTTTGATTCAGGAGCATCCCATTCATTTATAGCCACTAGTTTTGTGGAAAAGCATGGCATCCCCTCTACCCACCTAGAAATTCCCTTGGTCACCCGAACCCCAGGGTCAGACCTTTTGTGCCAGCTTAAATGCTCCCAAGTCAGAATTCTTTTAAGTGGGGTAGTGTTCTTGGTAGACTTAACCATCTTGCCATCCCAAGGGATTGATGTGATCTTAGGAATGGATTGGTTAACCAAGCACAAGGGCATCATAAGTTGCGCAAGCAAGACCGTCCTTCTCACTGACCACCAAGGAAAGTCAGTTTCTTGTCAGGCTCAGCCACCCGCCAAGGATCCAATGGTGTTTAGTCTAGCAGCAGAAAGCATATCCGTGGTAGAAGAATTCATGGATGTATTCGCACAAGAATTGCCAGGAATGCTGCCAGAAAGAGAAGTAGAGTTCTACATAGATCTGATCCCTGGCACTGCGCCCATCGCAAAGAGACCATACCGCATGGCTCCCACAGAATTAGTAGAACTAAAACTCCAGATCGCAGAGCATCAACAGAAAGGGTACATTCGTCCTAGCTCGTCTCCTTGGGGAGCATGTAACACCCCCGGTGTTACTGCTACTAAAACTTGAGCATGACATCATAAACATTGGCATTGCATATGTTTGATAAACCTAGAGTGCATTCACTAGGTAAAAATTTCAAACAAGTTGTATTGTTTTGGTGTTTTGCAAATAGAACCCTAGAATAGGATACTTAACCCTAAATAGGGATTAAGGGGGTAAAACATGACCCAAATTGAGAAAACCCAAAAGCTTTGGTGGAATAGTCATAAAATGCTCCCAAAAATGAATTTGAACCACATTTATACCCCTGAGATACCAAAAACCCTAATTGAAACCCTGGAAAACCCTAAATCCAAACCCTAGGGGCCTATGTGCAAAAACAGTGCACATTTGGACTAAAGTGTAAAAACTACGATGTTAAAGCATATAAAGTCATTTGGTTCACAAATGTGTGGGCTTGTAAGCCAAATCTTGGATTTTGGACTTAATTGCAAAATAGACCTCAATTGAGTTCTATACTAAGTCTGAATTTCAGGTTATAAGCTCAACTTTGGAGCTTTATAACTTTCAAATTATAGGGTTTTTGCCCTAGGTCACCACATCAAAATTATAGACCTATCAAAGGAGAACAACTTTGCTTAAGGGTGTAAGCATAGTTGTTGAGAATAAATTGGAGATAATTAAGCCCAAAGTTGGACTGTCAGGCTGATACAGTCTAAACTTCAGATTAACAATGACTTTGATCCAAGTTTGAGAGCCATTTCGACTAAGATCCATTGAGAATCTACCTAGGGTTGCTATAACAAAGTTATAGAGCTACTATACTGGAACAACTTTGCTGCAGAACTTGGTATGAGTTGCCATGAAGATTTGGGAGAAAAACTAGCCCAAAGATTGACTGTCAGGTGCACTGAAGGAGTATCCCATGGTACAGTAACCGCCTGGATCAGTTTCAGTTATCCTCACCGCCGACGACTGATTCTTCGCCGCGATTCATGTCACCGGCGACTGGATTCGTGCCTGGAGTTGATGGATAGCATTGCTGGATAACGATCATCGCCGTCGGTGAGCTGGACGCCACTCCGGCTAGCCACGGTACCTCTCCCCTTACTCACCGCCCTCGGATAAGGATTCTCACCGCAGTTAAGCCGTCGCCGTTGTCCGCCGCGTGTCCAAGCCTCGCCAACGCATCGCCGTAAGCCTTAGTGACTCTCCGTTGATCGCCGGAATGACCGCCACGGTAAAGGCCATGAATCCCCTGCGCCAGTAACCTCTCCCCTCTCCGGCCGCCACCGCGCCATCTTCAATTCAAGCGCCACCGCCCTCGGAGCCTATAAATTGAGTATGTTGTCATCTCCGCAAGGTAGTCAAGCAACCCAGACATCAATCCGTGCCCCGAATTATCCACCTGAGAGCTTCAATTTGGGATTTCCCCCAAATCCATCCAAAGCACCGCAGAACCGAGCTCACCGTGGCCAGCCCTCTGCAGGTTTAATCATGCCACCCTTGTTCTTGTTTTAGCATCTCTGTGTGCTGGTGATGCTCACCAACTCGCCTAGTTGAGCTAAGATCCCATGAATCGCCAGGAACGTGTAGATTGTTAGTTCATCCGCGCGCTCACCGTGGCCAGAGACATTGGTATAGTTGTTTATGAAATTAACTTAGGGAAAACCATCACTAGGCCCTGAATCTGGTTTAGACCAACGTAGGACACCAGTACTTGTCCCAATCGTCCGGCCTACGAGCTCGCCGGAGCTCAGCCGCGCTCGACGCCGTCGGGGATCGGGCAGTGTAAAGGAGTAGAACTTCGAGGGCCTTAGTGCAAACTGTCAGTGACTCTGAGTAATAGTGAACGAACCCGTTCCCAGATAGCGAAAACTCCGAGGGCCTTTCTGCGAAGTTTCCACCGCGGGCGTTGGCGCGCCCTTTTCCTGTGTTTGGTTTCTTATTTTCCTTAGTATTTCCTTAGTATTTCAAACCAATTTTCATAGATTTCTTATTTTCCTTAGTATTTAATAAAAATGTCATTCATAGAAAAATCCTAAATTATAGAAAAATCCTAAAAATGTCAAACCAATTTTCGTAGATTTCTTATTTTCCTTAGTATTTAATAAAAATAGTTGTATGATTTTTAGGACAAATGGGGAATTTTGGGTTATTTAAAATAGCCTAAAGTATTGTTTCTAGATTTTTAGAAATTAAATGGTAATTCCAAAAATCCCCAAACTTTTTATATGATCTTTACACATTATTTAGAAGCCTTGGGTAGAGTTTGGTCTGATTTGGACCTTGTTTGCTAATTAGAACTCACAACCCCCACCCCTGCCCTTTGAATTCCTTTACTGACTCCAGAAACCCTAAGTTCTCGGAGTTCCGTGAAGGAAAATTGTATTAAAAAACCTTAGATAATAGATTCTTATTATCTTTGCACTCTCATGAGCATTACATGGCATTCATTCTTATATACATATATATATGGTGATGTTTAGAAAACGAAGAAGAAGTCGAAGTAACTGAAGAGAAGACACCACCACCACCTTCGGACTCTCAGGCAGGAAATTGTTTCTACTTTGATATCTGCGGGTCCGAGCCTGACTCACCTATCAACGAAGGCAAGCCCCGGTGCATTTGCCACCTTCCTTGATGTTTTTAAAATCTTTCTCACTTGATTAATACATTAGGTAATAGGAGTTGAATGCTTAAACAATTCCTGCATTACCTTCCTTGAACTTGATTACCTTCCTTGAAACCCTGCTTTTACAAAAGGTTTTTACTATGCTTAGTATTGCTCTAGCAAAACAAAAGGTTATGTTTTACAAAAGATGATTGGCAAAGTGGGAGGGATATTTTTGAAAATAAAACTTGATGGTGGATCCATCATGGCCGTGATGGGTTCAACATCGGAAAAGATGTACCTCTGCCAGGTACCAAGCTTTGGGTTTTAAATGATTAAGCTGAGACCGGACAGGTGACTTGCACGAGAAGAGAGTCTCGGTGTAGTGTCTCCGTCTGAGTCGATTAAGGACCGTGTCGATGTAGGCTTGATGACCGAGGACCCTTTAACTGGTCACATGCCTCGTCATGGGTAAGCCTTGCCTTGGGCAGACTAAGGCCAGAATAAGATAACACGGAATGGGCGTGGAGCGGTGGCGAGAGTAGCGTGTACCCTCCGTGGCAAGAGGCCGGACGGTGGTGTAGTTGTGCTCTCGGTTCGCGTGAACCTGATCTGGTCTTAAGAACCCCGGTGGCGGGTTGACATATGCAAGGGTTAAGTGCTACATATGTCGTGTGATTGGAGATCCTCAGCTGAGTATAATCGATTCAGATCGCCGAACCTCCGCGGTTATGGAGACTTGGTCACTGACCTATACGTAGAACTCCAGTAAAGATGAAGGACTTGTTAAGAAATTGGCTAGTGCAGGTTTAAGTGATTGAACTAGGTTAGAAAGAATTCTAGATGCAGGTAATTTTACCTAACTTGACAATAAAATTGGATTTTTAAGGATCCACTTTTATTAAGCATTTATGCAAAACAGAGTCTTTGATCATTGAGAAACCTTACCTTGACTCCCTTATAACCAGCATACCCTTGAGAGTCTTTTCTTTAGTCGGGTAAGACTTGCTGAGTAATTCCATACTCAAGGTTTTATTCCCTATTGTTTTTAGGTGAGGAATCAACAATTTTTTGTTGCTTTTGTACCAAGGTGGTGTCCAATGAAGAAAAGCAAGAATGAGGCTGCGGGAGGACCTAGTCCTCCATAAAAACTTTTATGTAAGAACTTATCGGGAGGAGTTTTTACCTCCCTTGGTATTCTAATAATAAGTACTCTGCACTCATGTTTTTATGCTGGTCTGTAATAACCAACTTTATCTTACTTTCAAATAAATGTAAGATTATGTAATCGCTTCCGCATTTCTGTATCTCCGATGTTCTGTAATGTCTGCGTGACGGGTGAAACGCTCTTGGGAAAGGTAAGAAAAGGAGATACCGAACTTTTCAAGTAATTCAGGGCATCTACAGGGTTGTCTGAGGTCCGTTGGACAAGGACAACTGTAGGTGGGCCTAATAACTTGGGAGGTTCCATCACAGCTGGTATCGAAGCGAAGCCCTTCTCTGCAGATTTTATGAGGCATCTTCAAAAGAATTTTTCTAACCAACTTATCTAGAAAATTTCTTTCTTTCTTATCTAAGTAATTCTGAAGAGTTTATCTTAAAGACCAGATAGGAAGAGTGCAATGTATAGAAGGTGTGAATCAACTAAGGTTGATTATGTAATTACACATGCATCATGCTAAGAACTATACTAATAAATTTCCCCCTTAGAAAAATGCCGCCGCACACAAGGAAAACCACGCGCAAGTCAACTGGCCCAATTGGTGTACCACGTCATCAACTCGCTCCCAGACATGAAGATAGTAGTAGTGGGAGTAACGATCTGATCGGGGATCTTGAAGCCCAAGTAAATCAGCTTCAAGCGAAACTTCAACGTAGGACTAACATATGGGTCGCGGATGGCGACAGAATAAATGAATTGAGAAGCCACATCCGCTGCCTGCAGGATCAGCTCGCTGATCAAGATTTAGCGCTCGACTGGGCGGTTCAGTCTCGTTCGCTTGCCTACGCTAAGGAAGCAAAGGCTCGAGCCCGAGTCGAAGAACTTAGCTCAGCAATTGATAATCTGCAGGCATATTGCAATACCCTACATAAAGAAGTTCATGTACTGTATTCGCAATTGCACCCTAGCATACTTGCAAATCCTGTCGGGACAGAAGCCGGACCTTCTCATGCAGCGGGAGAAGCTTTTGGTGGCGAATTGGACCTTTTCAGGCCCCCTCCATCCATGAAGTTGGTCGACGAATGGTCTCCTACGCCCGACAGTGAGGCTACTAAGAGTGATAGGAAGTAGGAATAGTATAGTTGTAGAATTAGTAGTGTTATTGTATAATGGGTACTGTACTCCTATTGTAAAAATTCGAGTCTGTAACATTACTCTTTTTGGTAATGTAAAGTGGATGGTTTTTTCTTTGGCATATTATATTTGTTTCCAAATGTTTGTTGCCACAAATGTCGTCCAAGACCCGATCACAGGATGCAGCCGAAACCTCCAGTGGGAGGTAGTCCACCCCGAATCCACCTCCAGTCCCTCCCACACTTGCCGAGGCTATCGCCGCCTTGGTAACCGCGACAGCGGATAATACACGTTTCCTACGGGAAATGGCGGGTCAGCAATTTCAACAACAAGGCGGATGGGGCTATCTGCAAGGGCCCCATGAGACATCTTATTTAGACTTCTACGAAACGTGTCCACCGCTGCTTGTCAAGGCCGAAGACCCTTTAGAGGCAGACGAATGGATCCGTGTCATCGAGCAGAAGTTTGGACTTCTGCGATGTTCTGAAACCCAGAAGCCCTTGTTCGCAGCCCAGCAACTGCGTGGCCCTGCCAGCACTTGGTGGGGAAACTTTGTGGCCGTTCAGCCGGCCAATCATCAGATAACATGAGAAGAATTTAAGCTGGCCTTCTGTGAACATTGCATACCAGAAGGTGTACTTCACATGAAACAAGAAGAATTTATGAAGCTGAAGCAAGGAGGGGATACTGTTAATCAGTATCTCAATAAATTTAATCATTTGTCACAGTATGCAATCGACCAAGTTAACACCGATCTGAAGAAGAAGAATTGTTTCATGCGAAGACTGAATGATAGGATGCAAAGGAAGATGGCTACTTGCATCGACCTTACCTATGGAAGGGCTATCAGCACAGCGCTGGCAGTCGAATCTAAATATGCAAGTTCTGGAAAGAACAAGGGGAGTGGAGGAAACAGGCCTACTCAGGGCCCTGAGAAAAGGCAACAGTTTGTTATCCGGCCTTTTAATCAGGGCCGTTCTTCACCACGCCCACCCTCCTTTCCATTTAAGCAACCAGTGTTCATCCGTCCCAACACTGCCCCTACAACAACAAGTCAGCCGGGTGCCCCTGGCACTCGATTCCCTGCCCTTCCCAGTTCATCGACAGGATGTTTCAATTGTGGAAAATCTAGGCATTTTATCAAGGATTGCCCTTATCCGAAGCAAAACAAGTCAAACAATCCACAAGGATCTGGGAATTCATCTCAAGCCAAGGGAAATACTATGGGCAAAAATACAAAGAAGACGAGACACATATATTATACGCAAGTGACCACTACACCGGATGGTGAACCAGTCATGATGGGTACGTTCCTTGTGGCCAATCATCCCGCAATTATTCTCTTTGATTCTGGTGCTTCCCATACATTCATCAGCAAGAAATTTGTGGAGCAACATTGCATTTCATACCATGAATCAAAAGAGGGGTTTAAAATTCAGTCACCTGGGGGACAAATCTTTACTAGAGAAGTGGCCTATCAAGTGCCCATAACATTGGCCGGACGGGACTTTCCTACTAATATGATAGTTCTGAAAGGCCAAGACATAGATGTGATTTTGGGCATGAATTGGTTGGCCAAACATAGAGCAACCCTCAACACTGATCAGAGAACTGAGGTTGAGTCATAATCAAGAAGAAATTCTCTTGTCCATCCCCATCCCAACCAAAACTACTGGCAGAGTTTATGAAGCCATTATACCAGAGGTCAAGGATATTCCGGTAGTATGCGAGTTCCCAGATGTCTTTCCAGAGAATTTGCCTAGATTGCCACCCGAGAGAGATGTAGAGTTTGTAGTTGAATTGAAACCCGGTACGGCTCCCATTTCTAGAAGATCGTACCGCATGCCTCCAAATGAGCTGGCAGAACTGAAGATTCAGTTACAAGATCTACTATCGAAAGGATTCATTCGGCCAAGCTCGTCACCATGGGGTTGTCCAGCCATATTCGTCAAGAAGAAGGATCAAACTTTACGGATGTGTGTGGATTATCGACCCCTGAATGAGGTCACTATCAAGAACAAGTACCCTCTTCCATGAATTGACATTTTATTTGATCAACTGAACGGGGCGAAGGTATTCTCCAAAATTGATCTCAGATCGGGCTACCATCAGATCCGTATTCGGCCCGAGGATATACCAAAAACCGCATTCACTACGCGGTACGGATTATTTGAATACCTGGTAATGTCTTTCGGACCGACGAATGCTCCTGCCCACTTCACTTATCTGACGGTATTCATGCCCGAGTTGGACAAATTTGTGGTGGTCTTCATAGATGATATTTTGATATATTCAAAGAATAAAGAGGAGCATGCTCAACATTTACGGGTCGTATTAACGCGCTTGAGAGAACATCAATTATATGCCAAGTTCAGTAAATGCGCGTTTTGGCTGGAAGAAATTCAATTTCTGGGACATGTGTTATCTGCAAAGGGGATTGCGGTGGATCCCAGCAAAGTCAAGGACATTTTGGAGTGGAAACCCCCAACCACTGTTTATCAAGTCCGAAGTTTCCTTGGACTGGCTGGTTATTACCACCGATTTATACCAGATTTTTCTAAACTTGTGAAGCCAATCACAAGTCTATTGAAGAATGAGACTAAATTCAATTGGTCTTTAAAGTGTGATGAAGCTTTTGAGAAATTGAAGACATTATTAACCACTGCTCCGGTATTGGCTCAACCGGATATTAACAAGCCATTTGATGTGTATTGTGACGCATCTGGCAGTGGTCTCGGCTGCGTATTAATGCAAGAAGGCCGAGTAATTGCGTATGCTTCAAGGCAGTTACGCCGGCATGAGGAACATTATCCTACTCATGATCTAGAGCTAGCTGCAGTGGTTCATGCTCTAAAGATCTGGCGTCATTATCTGCTGGGTAATATCTGTCACATTTATACAGATCATAAAAGCTTGAAATACATCTTTACCCAGTCTAAACTCAATATGAGACAAAGAAGATGGCTCGAGCTAATCAAGGATTATGAATTGGAGATCCATTATCACCCGGGCAAAGCCAATGTGGTGGCAGATGCACTCAGTCGCAAGGCTTCCTGCCATTGTTTAACTATGAGGACTTCTGACATTACATTGTGCCAGGAGATGGAAAATCTAAACCTGGGTATGATTCAACATGGGACTTCAAATCACTTAAAGCTGGAGTCAGTCATCTTACAAAGGATAATTGACGCACAGAAAAATGATGAGGGTATGAAACATATACGTGAGAAGATAAGGGCTAGAAAAGCCAATTGTTTCCGAGAAGATGACCAAGGTGTTGTATGGTTCAATAACCGCATAGTGGTGCCTAAAAATGAAGGGGTCCGCCAGCAAATTTTAGATGAGGCACATCTTAGTCGCTATTCTATTCATCCCGGAAGCACTAAGATGTATCAAGATCTGAAACAACATTATTGGTGGACGAAGATGAAAATTGAGATTGCACGCTATGTGGCTAGGTGTGACACTTGTAAACGTGTCAAGGCCATACACCTGAAAGCTGCCGGTCCATTACAATCTTTACCAATACCAACATGGAAATGGGAAGATATAAGTATGGACTTCATTGTGGGATTGCCCAAAACTGCGAAAGGGTATGATTCTATCTGGGTTATTGTTGATTGGCTCACGAAAATTGCTCACTTTCTGCCAGTCAAAACATATTACCCGATTCTTACTTATGCGGAATTATACATTGATCGCATTCTCAGTTTGCACGGTATTCCAAAGACTATAGTGTCGGATCGTGGACCTCAATTTGTATCCAAATTTTGGGAAGTACTTCATAAGTCCCTGGGTACCAAATTGCTCCACAGTTCGGCCTATCATCCTCAAACAAGTGGGCAGACAGAGAGGGTTAATCAAATACTTGAAGATATGCTACGTGCATTTGTGCTGGACTTCTCACAGAAATGGGATGAATGTTTGCCGTTAGCGGAATTCTCATATAATAATAGCTATCAAGAAAGCATCAAGATGGCACCCTTTGAAGCTTTATATGGACGACGATGTCGTACTCCGCTAAATTGGTCTGAACCTGGTGAAATGTCCTTCTTCAGGCCTGATATGGTGAAAGAGACCGAAGAAAAGGTTCAGAAAATAATTCATAATATGAAGAAAGCCCAAGCTCGTTAGAAAAGTTATGCAGACAAGCGGCGAATGCCCATATATTTTTTGGTAGGAGATTATGTTTATCTGAAGGTCTCCCCGATGAAGGGTATATCGCGTTTCGGGATTAAAGGGAAGCTTGCACCCCGGTACATTGGTCCATTCCCTATACTTAAGCAATGTGGACCAATGGCATACTGACTCCAATTACCCAAAACTTTGTCTGCTGTGCATAATGTGTTTCACGTGTCTCAACTGAAGAAGTGTCTTCGGGTTCCAGATCGAACCATTGAAGTGATAGATGTTGTCCTTGAACCAGACTTGACATATTCTGAACATCCCATTCGAGTCTTGGATCAAAAGGACAGGATTACCCGGAGAAAAACTCTCAAGTTTTACAAGATACTGTGGAACCAACATTCCGAAGATGAGGCTACATGGGAAACCCAAGACTTTTTAGATAAGAAATTCCCAGGCTTTTTAGCCTCTTGTAATTTGTAAAGTATACAATATTGTTGTAATAAAGGAGTGAGCCCCAAACCCACCCCTGCCTTGTACCAAAAATAAGGAAATAAAAATGTGAAGCATTTCCTTTTCCATTACCTACCCTAGGACTTTTAATCTCGGGACGAGATTCTTTTATGGGGGGGAAGGATGTAACACCCCTGGTGTTACTGCTACTAAAACTTGAGCTTGACATCATAAACATTGGCATTGCATATGTTTGACACACCTAGAGTGCATTCACTAGGTAAAAATTTCAAACAAGTTGTATTGTTTTGGTGTTTTGCAAATAGAACCCTGGAATAGGATACTTAACCCTAAATAGGGATTAAGGGGGTAAAACATGACCCAAATTGAGAAAACCCAAAAGCTTTAGTGGAATAGTCATAAAATGCTCCCAAAAATGAATTTGAACCACATTTATACCCCTGAGATACCAAAAACCCTAATTGAAACCCTGGAAAACCGTAAATCCAAACCCTAGGGGCCTATGTGCAAAAACAGTGCAAATTTGGACAAAAGTGTAAAAACTACGATGTTAAAGCATATAAAGTCATTTGGTTCACAAATGTGTGGACTTGTAAGCCAAATCTTGGATTTTGGACTTAATTGCAAAATAGACCTCAATTGAGTTCTATACTAAGTCTGAATTTCAGGTTATAAGCTCAACTTTGGAGCTTTATAACTTTCAAATTATAGGGTTTTTGCCCTAGGTCACCACATCAAAATTATAGACCAATCAAAGGAGAGCAACTTTGCTTAAGGGTGTAAGCATAGTTGTTGAGAATAAATTGGAGATAATTAAGCCCAAAGTTGGACTGTCAGGCTGATACAGTCTGAACTTTGGATTAACAGTGACTTTGATCCAAGTTTGAGAGCCATTTCGACTAAGATCCAGTGAGAATCTACCTAGGGTTGCTATAACAAAGTTGTAGAGCTACTATACAGGAACAACTTTGCTGCAGAACATGGTATGAGTTGCCATGAAGATTTGGGAGAAAAACTAGCCCAAAGATTGACTGTCAGGTGCACTGAAGGAGTATCCCATGGTACAGTAACTGCCTGGATCAGTTTCAGTGATCCTCACCACCGACAACCGATTCTTCGCCGCGATTCGTGTCACTGGCGACTGGATTCGTGCCTGGAGTTGATGGATAGCGTTGCTGGATAAATGATCATCGCCGTCGGTGAGCTGGACGCCACTCCGGCTAGCCACGGTACCTCTCCCCTTACTCACCGCCCTCGGATAAGGATTCTCACCACCGTTAAGCCGTCGCCGTTGTCCGCCGCGTGTCCAAGCCTCGCCAACGCATCGCTGTAAGCCTTAGTGACTCTCCGTTGATCGTCAGAATGACCGCCATGGTAAAGGCCATGAATCCCCTGCGCCAGTAACCTCTCCCCTCTCCGGCCGCCACCGCGCCATCTTCAATTCAAGCACCATCGCCCCCGGATCCTATAAATTGAGTATGCTGTCATCTCCGCAAGGTAGTCAAGCAACCCAGACATCAATCCGTGCCCCGAATTTTCCACCCGAGAGCTTCAATTTGGGATTTCCCCCAAATCCATCCAAAGCACCGCAGAACCGAGCTCACTGTGGCCAGCTGTCACACCCGGGTTTCGGGGCACCAAGACCCGGGTGCGAACATAATCACCAGGTGTGCTGGGACCAAGTCTCACACATATGATGAATCATGGCACAGGATCGAATGTCACATCTTTACTATATAATAGGAGTTCTGTACAAAATAAATAAATAATTATATTATAAGGAGACAACGGTCCAACAACCCAAAGTTGACTGGGAGACGACGGCCTAGACCTCTCACGAACACATCGCAGCATCCTCCATGCGCCTTATCCTGTGGTACCTGTTCTTGACCTGTGGGGGGGGTGTGAGACAGCAAGAGTGAGCTCACATACGTTCATAGCTCAACAAGTTGTGGGGAATAATGTGCATGAACTCGCCAAAGGTGGGAGCTCACGTGAAGTGTAAGGCTTACCAAGGAGGATGGTTGAAGCTGAGCATTGCTTTTAAAGTTGGTCAAAATTTTATTAGCAGTTACTAAGTATAAGTAAATACCAACCCAATTAAATAGTAGAACAAAAGTAACAACATCACCTGCGATGCAATGCATATGACAATTTGAATTTAGTTCCATAAATTAATCATGTGAGTGTCCGAGCTACTCATGACCGTGAGCACGGCTAGTATACCAGTTTCACACTCTGCAGAGGTTGCGCATCTTTACCCACAAGTCATGTTACCCATCTGCCAAGAGACGGCCAATCCCATACACCTCTACCGAGGAGGCGAGGTAGGGTAAAACTACGAGGCCTTTACAAAGTTCCACTAGCTTCAGAAAACCCGCTACAGTTTATAGGAAGCTCCAGTGCAGGAATCCCTCGCCTGACCGCCATCGCAGCAAAATCAACCCGAGGACCTCCCTACACTGACCACTCCCCTACTGCCCTTGCCCCTTTCGGGTAAGGTAGTCTTCCACTAGCTTTCCTAGTTAGTTGGCCAAGGGCGTCTCGTTAAACCCTTGTGGTAGCACTGTTTTCCCGGGTGGTTCTCCATGTTCCAATTAACATAATGATCTTATCATGAACAGTAAATAATAACTGATAATAAAAGTATAATCGTGAATAGTAATGTGTATCTCTATACCCAAAACCACATAAAGCAATAGCAGGTACTACCCAAAGATTCAGTGGTTAACAAGGTATAAAGATTGTCAAACTAGGGTAACCTATTGGGTCCCATCAAAATTAACCTGCGCAGATCATTATGATTAATCAGAACATGACTGGGTAAAAGAAGTGATCAAGGGCACAACTTGCCTGTGACTTGAGATTCCAGGTAACAGGATGAATTTCAGGTGACACGTGTCCTCACTGCTAAACGTAGCAATACAGACAAACATGTATAGGCAAAATTAACATCACACCAAACATAATAATAAACTGCATAATAATATTCTATGCTACGTAACGAGATCGTAGTAACAAGAACCACTAAATTCGGAGCTACGGTTATGAAGTTATGGTTTTCCGAAGATCCACGTGGTTAAATATAGAATAGACTAAGTGCAACATTTTAACCTATATTTCATGACAAAACAAAGTTACCAGATGATAATAAATATTATTGTGAGACTAATGCAACTAGAATGGATCAAAACAGAGTTACGGTTATCGAGTTACGAATTTCTAAAGATTTAACAGTGGTGTATAAAAGAAATTAAGTGCAAAATCTCAGTTTAGGTTTCATAACAAAATAAAGTTATTGGATGATAAACAATATTATTACAAGTCTAATGCAACTAGAATGAATTGATTTGGAGTTAAAATGGATTTAATATGAATTAAACAAGTTTCTTGATTTATTTTTAAACTAAAAATCATTTTCCTAACTTAATTACTTGATTTAATCAATCCCTGGGCTGCAGCCACAATTCCAGAGAAGCGCAGGGGCTAAATCAAAATGTTTCCCAGACTCAGGCTTCTCACGGACAGGACTGCGGGTTGATTTGGAATAAGCCAAGGGGCTCATTTGCAAGGTTGCTACAGCCACACTACTTGATACGTGCTGGACCTTTTAATCAGAGATCAAGGGCCCGAAGCAGATCGCATCCTGAGCCGTTGATCAAAATCCAGCGGCCAGGATTATAAGACGCGAAGAGGTATTCGTGTTCCTAATCTAGACCGTCCGACTAGGATCCAATGGCCCTGCACTCTCTTCTACCTCAGTCCGAGCTGGGCGATGCCTTGCCCAACCGCGGCGCCGCCCCTCACCGGAGAAACATGATCCGACTCCCCAAGCGCCAAACAGAAAATCCGAACTATGCAACACGACCCAAGAACCAAGGCGAATCGCATGAGGGAATTCTCACCAGTGGGGAAGACATGGCGAAGTCAGGCCACAGTATGGCGCGGCCGGTGGTTCCCCCAGGATTCCGGCGAACAATTCATCGACCCGCGCCTATTAAATCACGCCCCCAAGGTGGAGATCTTGAGCGGTGAGCACTAAGGATCGCACCTGATTCCAAAGCGAGGCACAGGCAGCGGTTAGGCTTGGTTCGGCTGGCGGCGGTGATGAGAATTCATGGCGCAAGCTCGGAGATGACGGCTGAGGGATAGACCCGGCAGTAATTCGGTGGCTCACGGTGTGCAATGACACTACGCACCCGATAGCAACGCCCAGGCGGAGCGCCCTGACCTGCCAGCGAGACCCTGCCGACGGCGCGATTTTCTTCCTCCCAGGACAACGACCACACCAAGCAGCCAAATTCCTTTGAGTTCGGTTTGGATGGAGGAGCAAGAAGAACGGCCGTCGGGTTTTATATAAGGCTGGAGCAGGGCGGTGATGATGATTGAATCATAATCGATTCCTAGCGCAGTTTGCGGAATAGAATCCCCAAGCTCGCGGATCTCGCGAGCCCGTTACAATGATGACGGAGATTCCGCGCGTCTGGTCCCACGCGACGGTGACGGGTTGAGAGAAGCAGGTGCCCAGTGTGACTGGCGGCCGGGGAAGGCGAAGTTCCATGCGGAGGTTGTTTCCAGGATTTGCTTTCGCTTGGCCGAAAGCTCCGACGTCTGACCTCCACGGTTTTCTGCTCGCGTTTCACTACGAAGGAGGAAGACAAATGACAAGCGGGGCCCACACGGTAGTGACAAAGGGCTGCAGTGTGGGCTTTTATGAGTCTGCCAGTAGGGCCCACACGCTAGCGCAGGTACACGCCCGCGGCCGCGTGGAGGCTGTTGCGTGGGAAGGGAGCTGGGCCGGCCACGAAGGAATACAGCCCAACCCGTGTTTTCATCCTTTTTTTCTATATTCTTTTCTCATTTCTAATTTCCCCACTTTCCATTCAATTCAAATTCAATTCATGTTTTGAATTCCCAAGTTTCAAGCTTTAAAAACTAAGGTGAATATAACCTCTATTATTTTTCAAATATGATTATTTATTATTTTCCTTGTTATCTATCTAGGGGAGGAATAAATGGTTTTATTAAAGTTCCCTTTCTCATTTTCCCGTTTTATATTTCCATTTAAAATTGGGGATCTTATTTGCGTTGTCAATAAAATGCATTACCACAAAACTATTGGCAAGAGGTCAACCTTTCCTTATCTATTTATTAGTTGCTTAACTAACTTAAATGTTATCAATTGATTATGCATAGGAAAAACCTTTATACATTTTCAAGGGTTTTCAAGAATTCTTGAAAAACTGCCCTAACCATACATGTGTATGTATATATTTCTTTATTTTGTTATTCCATGATATATTATTATTATTATTATTATTATTATTATTATTATTATTATTATTATTATTATTATTATTATTATTATTATTATTATTATTATTATTATTATTATTTTCTTCTACCAAATTTTGGGCTTTACACCAGCCCTCCGCAGGTTTAATCATGCCACCCTTGTTCTTGTTTTAGCATCTCTGTGTGCTGGTGATGCTCACCAACTCGCCCAGTTGAGCTAAGATCCCATGAATCGCCGGGAACGTGTAGATTGTCAGTTCATCCGCGCGCTCACCGTGGCCAGAGACATTGGTATAGTTGTTTATGAAATTAACTTAGGGAAAACCATCACTAGGCCCTGAATCTGGTTTAGACCAACGTAGGACGCCAGTACTTGTCCTAATCGGCCGGCCTACAAGCTCGCCGGAGCTTGGCCGCGCTCAACGCCGTTGGGGATCGGGCAGTGTAAAGGAATAGAACTTCGAGGGCCTTAGTGCAAACTGTCAGTGACTCTGAGTAATAGTGAAGGAACCCGTTCCCAGATAGCAAAAACCCTGAGGGCCTTTCTGCGAAGTTTCCACCGCGGGCGTGGGCGCGCCCTTTTCCTGTGTTTGGTTTCTTATTTTCCTTAGTATTTCAAACCAATTTTCATAGATTTCTTATTTTCCTTAGTATTTAATAAAAATGTCAAACCAATTTTCAAACCAATTTTCATAGAAAAATCCTAAATTATAGAAAAATCCTAAAAATGTCAAACCAATTTTCATAGATTTCTTATTTTCCTTAGTATTTAATAAAAATAGTTGTTTGATTTTTAGGACAAATGGGGAATTTTGGGTTAATTAAAATAGCCTAAAGTATTGTTTCTGGATTTTTAGAAATTAGATGGTAATTCCAAAAATCCCCAAACTTTTTATATGAACTTTACGCATTATTTAGAAGCCTTGGGTAGAGTTTGGTTTGATTTGGACCTTGTTTGCTAATTAGAACTCACAACCCCCACCCATGCCCTTTGAATTCCTTTACTGACTCCGGAAACCCTAAGTTCTCGGAGTTCCGTGAAGGAAAATTGTATTCAAAAACCTTAGATAATAGATTCTTATTATCTTTGCACTCTCATGAGCATTACATGGCATTCATTCTTATATACATATATATATATATGGTGATGTTTAGAAAACGAAGAAGAAGTCGAAGTAACTGAAGAGAAGACACCACCACCACCTTCGGACTCTCAGGCAAGAAATTGTTTCTACTTTGATATCTACGGGTCCGAGCCTGACTCACCTATCAACGAAGGCAAGCCCCGGTGCATTTGCCACCTTCCTTGATGTTTTTAAAATCTTTCTCACTTGATTAATGCATTAGGTAATAGGAGTTGAATGCTTAAACAATTCCTGCATTACCTTCCTTGAACTTGATTACCTTCCTTGAAACCCTGCTTTTATAAAAGGTTTTTACTATGCTTAGTATTGCTCTAGCAAAACAAATGGTTTTGCTTTACAAAAGATGATTGGCAAAGTGGGAGGGATATTTTTGAAAATAAAACTTGATGGTGGATCCATCATGGTCGTGATGGGTTTAACATCGGAAAAGATGTACCTCTGCCAGGTACCAAGCTTTGGGTTTTAAATGATTAAGCTAAGACCGGGCGGGTGACTTGCACGAGAAGAGAGTCTCGGTGTAGTGTCTCCGTCTGAGTCGATTAAGGACCATGTCGATGTAGGCTTGATGACCGAGGACCCTTTAACTGGTCACATGCCTCGTCATTGGTTTAGGGTGTACCCTCGTCGGGTAGACTAAGGCCAGAATAAGATAACACGGAATGGGCGTGGAGCGGTGGCGCGAGTAGCGTGTACCCTCCGTGGCAAGAGGCCGGACAATGGTGTAGTTGTGCTCTCGGTTCGCGTGAACCTGCTCTGGTCTTAAGAACCCCGGTGGCGGGTTGACATATGTAAGGGTTAAGTGCTACATATGTCGTGTGATTAGAGATCCTCAGCTGAGTATAATCGATTCGGATCGCCGTACCTCCGCGGTTATGGAGACTTGGTCACTAACCTATACGTAGAACTCCAGTAAAGACGAAGGACTTGTTAAGAAATTGGCTAGTGCAGGTTAAGTGATTGAACTAGGTTAGAAAGAACTCTAGATGCAGGTAATTTTACCTAACTTGACAATAAAATTGGATTTTAAGGATTTACTTTTAGTAAGCATTTATGCAAAACAGAGTCTTTGATCATTGAGAAACCTTACCTTGACTCCCTTATAACCAGCATACCCTTGAGAGTCTTTTCTTTAGTCGGGTAAGACTTGCTGAGTAATTCCATACTTAGGGTTTTATTCCCTATTGTTTTTAGGTGAGGAATCAACAAATTTTTGTTGCTTTTATACCAAGGTGGTGTCCAATGAAGAAAAGCAAGAATGAGGCTGCGGGAGGACCTAGTCCTCCATAAAAACTTTTATGTAAGAACTTATCGGGAGGAGTTTTTACCTCCCTTGGTATTGTAATAATAAGTACTCTGCACTCGTGTTTTTATGCTGGTCTGTAATAACCAACTTTATCTTACTTTCAAATAAATGTAAGATTATGTAATCGCTTCCGCATTTCTGTATCTCCGATGTTCTGTAATGTCTGCGTGAGGGTGAAACGCTCTTGGGAAAGGTAAGAAAAGCAGATACCGAACTTTTCAAGTAATTCGGGGGCATCTACAGGGTTGTCTAAGGTCCGTTGGACAAGGACAACTGTAGGTGGGCCTAATTACTTGGGAGGTTCCATCACAACACCAGTCCTTTTCGTCACCAAAAAGGATGGAAGTATGAGGATGTGTATTGATTACCGATCCTTAAATGAAGTTACAATCAAAAACAAGTATCCACTCCCTCGAATCAACGATCTCTTCGACCAGCTTCAAGGGGCCAAGTATTTCTCCAAGATAGACCTAAGGTCAGGATATCACCAGCTGAGAATCAAGGAAGCAGATATTCAGAAAACTACATTTGTCACCCGGTACGGACAGTATGAGTTCACAGTAATGCCCTTTGAACTAACCAACGCACCCGCCTTTTTCATGAACCTCATGAATAAGGTATTTATGGAAGAGCTGGATAAGTTTGTCGTAGTCTTCATTGAAGACATCCTTATCTACTCCAAGAGTTAAGAAGAACATGAGCATCACCTCCGGATTGTCCTCGAAAGACTCAGAGCACACCAACTCTATGCTAAGCTCAGCAAATGTGAATTCTGGTTAGAAAAGATAGCCTTCCTTGGGCATATCTTGACTGCAGAAGGTATAGAAGTAGACCCGTCCAAGGTAGAAGCAGTATTCAAATGGAAGCAGCCATCCAACGTTAGTGAAGTTCGAAGCTTTCTAGGAATGGCAGGATATTACCGTCGTTTTATCAAAGGATTCTCCAGCATAGCAAGACCTATGACCGAGCTCCTCAAGAAAGACAATAAGTTTGTGTGGACCCCGAAGGGTGAAGAAAGCTTCCAAATCATAAAGAAGAAGCTCACAACCGCACCCGTTTTGACACTGCCAGACATCCATCATGATTTTGTCGTCTTCTGTGATGCTTCAAGGTAAGGCTTAGGGTGTGTACTTATGCAAAATGAGAAAGTCATTGCATATGCATTGCGCTTACTAAAGCCACATGAGCAGAATTATCCCACACACGATTTGGAATTGGCAGCCATAGTGCATGCCCTAAAAATATGGAGGCACTACCAAATCGGGAACAAATGTCACATCTTCACCGATCACAAGAGTTTGAAGTATATCTTCACTCAGCCAGACCTCAACCTCCGTCAGCGAAGATGGCTGGAATTGATCAAAGATTACGACCTTGAGATCCACTACCACCCAGGAAGGCCAACGTGGTAGCAGACGCCCTCAGCCGAAAACCTTTCGGGAAGAAAGGGGCCAACTTTTTAGAAGATTGGAAGAAAGAATCAACTCAGCTGAATGCATGTCTGGGAGACAACGGCAGCCTAGAAGTCAAGCCAATGCTAGAAGACCTCATATGCAAGGCTCAATGCCTGGACACTGAGACAACAGGTCTTATGGAAAAAGCTCACAAGGAACCACTTCTGGACTTTAGGACAGATGAGGAAGGAGTCCTTTGGTTCAAATACCATCTGTGTGTACCAAAAGGGGAGGCACGAGAAGTCCTGCTTGACGAAGCTCACAACTCAGCCTACTCCATCCACCCAGGAACCACCAAGATGTACCTAGACCTCAAAACCAAATACTAGTGGAGAGGAATGAAGAAAGAGATAGCACAGTATGTGGCTCGGTGTGACACTTGCCAACGAACTAAGGCCGAGCATCAGAAGCCTGCAGGCCTATTGCAACCCCTTCCAGTGCTCGAATGGAAGTGGGAAGAAATAGGCATGGATTTTGTAACTGGACTGCCCTGGACCCAAAAAGGGAACGACTCTATCTGGGTGATAATAGAATGTCTTACCAAAGTGGCCCACTTCATCCCAGTGAAAACTACCTTCAGAGGTGTGGGGGATAGATATCCCCCGGGTCCACTAAAAGGGTAAAGGACCTCACGAAAGGCCCAAGGGCCCAATAAATCGTAAGGTTATTCTTTCGTGGGCCTGGGGAAAAACGACCAGCAACACAGGGCGACATGAGGCCGGATTGGTGCAAACCCGGATGGCCCATAGCGTCGAGCCGTTGGCCGCCACAGAGATCCGATTTTCTCGCGTCGGGGCCTCCATGCAACGAAGCCACGTGAGGATAAGTCGGCGAGGGTTACGTAAAAGATAATCTCGAGAGGTTCACTATCTTTTAGCCACTTGTTGTTATCTTATCCATGTGTACTGCCCCACGGTCGAGTATATAAGGCCTAGGGGGCACCCCTTCAGAACGATCGACCCATTACTTAGCCACCCACATCAACTCTCTGTATTCTCGATCCAGAGAGCTCTCTTGTAACCATATCCACCAAGCATACTCATCAGGACGTAGGGTGTTACGCATCACTAAGCGGCCCGAACCTGTAAATCTTGTCCACCGTCCCTCGTGCGATCGGCACGAACCATTCTGCTACAGTTGTCGACACCTTCCTACTCCTAAAACACCTTGAGGGGCAACCCCGGGTGTGCGGTCGGACCCTAAACACCGACAGCTGGCGCGCCAGGTAGGGGGTGTGTCGACAATCCAAGCTAGCTCAATGGCCATCTCCTTCTACAGCAAGATCGCCCTACGCCCCGGATCTATGTTCTGCTTCGGGACAATCTCATTCGTAGCGGACGAAGAAGGGACTCTGCACCGTATCGCGGATCCGCCGGAAAAGGAGTCTTCCTCAACAAACTCCGACAATACCGGAGAGGCGCGACCTCCGACCCCCCGGAAGAAGATCACCACGACGGCAGCACCGTTCTACCCCGACGTCCTCTTCGTCGGAAGGGCGGAATCGCCCACCATCTCCGACGACGAGCCGACTGTACCCGGGGAGGAACCGCCTCAGCGAGAGTCCCGTCGACGAAGGAACCGGCGCAGGAATGTTCGACGACATCACGCAGCCGGAGAGCGGAATCCGGAACAACCTGTCTCACGAGACGAGGTCTCAGAGGTAGGAGAAACCCCGGAAGAACGCGTCTTCAGAGAGCGAAGAAACTCCCGACGACGTGATCGCCGACGAGCTCAGGAACAGGCTGAGCAGGATGAAAGGCAACGTCGAGAGAATCCACTCTTCGGGCGCAATCTGAACCCCGACTTCGCCCGAGCCATGAACACGCCGAGCGAAGTCGGAGGGGTGCTGGCTCGGATAGCAGAAGGACTTCCTCGGACTCCTGACGCCGACGGCTACCGACGACTGTTCACCCAGGCGGCCAACCATCTTCTACCGCTTGCTCACCCGCCGAACGATCTACGACACGCCATCAACAGTCGCCGGGACGCGCGGAGCTCCATCAACGCTTCGCGGGAACGGCGGCATGAGAACGAAATTCGTCGTCGAGAGGAGTACGACAGGGATCATGGTGCCCCGACTCAGAGCCAAGCTACCAGAACTGAGTCGGCGACGGCTTCAACTGGCGGAACCTCCCGGGGACGGTCGAGGAATCACAACCACAACTCCCCTCCCCGGGACAGGCATCGACCCCGACGACAGGAGGACACGTGCGGAGTGTCCGCCCTTACTCCGCGCCTTAGGGCCATCCAATGGCCTCCCAACTTCAAGGTATCCAATGTTGACAAGTATGAACCTAAGCAGGATCCATGGGGTTGGCTAGCCGTCTACACCACCGCTGCTCGAGCTGCCGGAGCATCCGAAGACGTGATGACCGCGTACTTGCCCATCGTCCTTGGACAAGACGCGCTGCAATGGCTACGACATCTACCCCGACACTGCATCGATGCCTGGGGAGACTTCAGTCGGCGTTTCACCGCCAACTTCCAGTCCCTCTCCGACAAGCCGGCGCAACCGTGGGACCTTAAATCTATCAAGCGCCGGGGGGACGAAACTCTCCGATCGTACCTCAAGAGGTTTCAAACCATGAGGAATCGAATCCCCGATGTCACGGAGGCGGCCGTGATCGAGGACTTCTACTGAGGATCTAATGATTCGGTTTTCGTCCGAGCTATACTACAAAGGGCGCCGACCACCTCGGAGGAGCTGTTCCGGGAAGCCGACCTCTACATCACCGCCGACGAGCGAGCCCAGGATCTCATCGGAGGAGCAAAGCCCGCACCGGCAGCACCACGACGCGACACGAACCAGCAACCCGACAAGCGGTGGGAGAAGAGGCCACGCGAAGAAGTGCACGCCGCCGGAGGACCACCTGCCTCTCGTGCTCGAGGAGGACCTCGTGGAGGCGAGCGCACGCTGGACGACATCCTCG
Source organism: Zea luxurians (assembly GCA_029449295.1). Taxonomy (NCBI): domain Eukaryota; kingdom Viridiplantae; phylum Streptophyta; class Magnoliopsida; order Poales; family Poaceae; genus Zea; species Zea luxurians. The sequence continues at coordinate 394,221 of JAOPSE010000540.1, forward strand.
ACGCCCAGTGCCCGTACCACAAGGACATGCGCCACACTCTTCGTAACTGCCGAGACTTCAAGCACTCCGTCGGACACGGCCGACCCTTCCAACCTCTACCTCCTCCTCCGCCGAGGGGAGGACCAGATGAACCACGACAACCCCATCGGCAGGAGGAGGGAGGAGGAGGAGGAGCTTTCCCGCGCGTTGACAGGGAGGTCAACGTCATCTTCGGCGGACACGGATCGCAGGAGAGCAGAAGACAGCAAAAGCTCAATGATCGCCAGATACTGGTGGCGACCATCGGCCCTCCCGCCCCATACCGATGGTCGGAACACCCGATCACCTTCACTCGGGCGGATCAATGGCTCAACTTCGACCACCCGGGCAAGTACCCGCTTCTCGTCGATCCGGTGATCCGAGAGAGCCGGGTGAAAAAGGTGTTAGTGGACGGGGGGAGCAGCATCAACATCACCTTCCCCCGGACACTCCAGAGCTTGGGAGTTCATCTCAAAGAGCTCCACGAGTCGGACACTCCTTTCTTCGGCATCGTGCCGACGGAAGGGGAATACCCGCTGGGCCACATCTACATGCCGGTCACCTTTGGAACTCCGGAGAACTACAGAACCGAGTTCCTGAGGTTCGAAGTGGCGAACTTCGACTGCGGGTACAACGCCATCATCGGGAGGCCAGGATTGGCCAAGTTCATGGCCATTCCGCATTATACATACATGATACTGAAGATGCCAGGGCCACAAGGGATCATAACTGTGCGCGCCGACCTCCAAGGCGCCGCAGAATGTTTCCGAGTGGCTATTCAAGCAGCCCTCACCGCCAAGCCATCGACAGCTCCCTCCGCAATGGCGAACTCTAAGCCTGAGGAGGACCTCGCAATACCAGCAAATGAAGCTCAGACCGCGACCTCTATGCGGCCGACTGAAGAAACCAAGAGAATCAACCTGGGGTTTGCTGATGAGCGCAAGACGGCCATCATCAGCTCCAGTTTGGATGACAAATAGGAAAGCGCGCTCGTCCGGTTTCTGCAAGATAACCGAGATGTATTCGCATGGCAACCTGCGGATATGCCGGGAGTCCCGAGAGAACTGGCCGAGCACAAACTGAAGGTTTTTCCCCAGGCGAGGCCGATTCGGCAGAAATTACGTCGTTTCACGCCTGATAAGAGGGAAGCCATTCGCGCCGAGTTAGCTCGCTTGGTCGCGGCTGGATTCATTAGAGAAGTATTACATCCTGAGTGGTTAGCCAATCCTGTTCTTGTACTCAAAAAGAATAAAGTGGACTGGCGCATGTGTGTTGATTATACCGATCTCAACAAACACTGTCCGAAGGATCCCTTCGGGCTCCCGAGGATAGATCAGGTGGTGGACTCCACCGCTGGGTGTTCTATGCTGTCTTTCTTGGATTGCTATTCCGGGTATCATCAGATCAGTCTGGCAAAGGAAGATGAAGAAAAAACGGCATTCATTACTCCATTTGGCGCTTTCTGTTATACCTCCATGCCGTTTGGCCTCAAAAACGCTGGAGCGACTTACCAGAGAGCTATTCAAACATGCTTAGCCGATCACTGGGGCGAGCGTGTGGAGGCTTATGTGGATGACGTGGTGATCAAAACACAGGACTCAAAAGACTTCATTGAAGATTTGCAACTGGTTTTCAACAGCCTGAGGCGGTATAGATGGAAGCTTAATCCCGAGAAATGTGTTTTTGGGGTACCAGCCGGAAAGTTGCTCGGATTTATTGTCAGCCACCGGGGAATTGAAGCTAATCCGGATAAAATTGAGGCTATCATGAAGATGGAAGCACCTCGATCGCAGAAGAAGGTTCAGCGACTTACTGGATGCATGGCAGCTTTAAGCAGATTTATATCCAGGCTGGGAGAAAAAGGTTTGTCGTTTTACAAGTTACTCAAGAAGGTGGATAAATTCCAGTGGACTTCAGAAGCGCAAGAAGCTTTGGATGCACTGAAAAAATTCTTGACAACACCACCAGTGCTGAAACCACCTCGGCGAGCTACATCAACTCAACCAGCTGAAGATTTGCTATTGTATATCTCTTGCACGACTCACGTGGTAAGCACCGCGTTGGTAGTCGAGCGAGTAGAAGAAGGGCATGCCTACCCAGTACAACATCCTGTCTACTTCATCAGTGAGGTCCTCGGCCCCTCAAAGAAAAAGTATCCTCAAGTTCAGAAACTATTGTACGCAGTACTTCTAACTGCCCGCAAGCTGCGTCACTACTTTGACGACCACAAAGTCATAATAGTCACAAGTTTTCCAATAGGGGATATCCTTCACAACAAGGAAGCCATCGGTCGAATAGCCAAGTGGGCCTGTGAGCTGGGATTTCATGACATCGAGTTTCGGCCTCGCACTGCAATCAAAACCCAAGCACTGGTTGATTTCGTGTCAGAATGGACTGAACAACAAGTACCAGACAACCCGGAGACTGCAGAAGTATGGCGAATGTATTTTGATGGCTCACTCAAGCTGCAGGGAGCAGGAGCGGGGATTCTTTTCACTGCACCAGGAGGCGAACACCTCAAGTACGCCCTCCAGTTGCTATTCCCGGCCTCCAACAATGCAGCCGAGTATGAAGCTTTGATCCATGGATTGAACATTGCCATATCACTGGGCGTCAAAAGATTAATGGTATATGGGGATTCTCTGGTAGTCATCAGCCAGATAAATAAGGAGTGGGATTGCTCAAACGATTCGATGGGAAGATACTGCACTGCCGTCCGAAAATTGGAGGATAAGTTCGAGGGTCTGGAATTTCATCATGTGGAGAGAGATCGGAATGCAGCAGCCGATGTACTGTCCAAGCTAGGATCCAGTCGAGCTCAGGTTCCACCCGGGGTTTTTGTGCAAGAAATTCTGCAGCCAAGTATCTCATTGGGTCAAATGGAAGAATGCAACATCATAGATCAACCCGAGTCAGATCCCGATGATTGGAGAAAGCCAATCATTAAGTACATAAGGAATGAAGAAGAACCAGATGATAAGAACTCGGCAGAGCGCATTGCAAGACAGTCAGCTCACTATACACTTATTGGGGAAACATTATACAGAAGGGGTGCATCAGGCGTCTTTATGAAGTGCATTCTCCCATCCACTGGAAAGCAACTCTTAGAAGAGATCCACGCTGGACAATGTGGGATACATGCAGCCTCCAGAACACTAGTTGGGAAGGTCTTCAGATCGGGATTCTATTGGCCAACATCAAAGAATGATGCAGCCGAGTTAGTTCAGAGGTGCGAAGCCTGCCAATACTTGTCAAAGCAACAACACCTGCCAGCACAGCAGCTACAGACCATACCAGTGACCTGGCCTTTTGCATGCTGGGGGCTGGATATGATTGGACCTTTCAAGAAAGCTCAAGGGGGATATACTCATGTGTTGGTAGCAATTGACAAGTTCACTAAATGGATAGAATTCAAGCCCATTGCTTCCTTAACTTCTGCTAAGGCCGTGGAATTCATACAAGACATAATATTCAGATTCGGGATACCAAACAGCATCATAACTGATTTAGGATCCAATTTCACGAGTTCAGAATTCTTTGACTTCTGCGAGCAAAAAAGCATTCAGATCAAGTATGCATCTGTAGCCCATCCAAGAGCCAACGGGCAAGTTGAGCGAGCCAACGGGATGATATTGGATGCACTCAGGAAAAAGATTTTCGATAAGAACGAAAAATTCGCAGGAAAGTGGATAAGGGAATTGCCCTATGTTGTTTGGAGCCTAAGAACCCAACCTAGCCGAGCTTTGCATGGAAACACTCCTTTCTTCATGGTTTATGGGTCGGAGGCAGTGCTGCCTGCTGATCTCAAGTTTGGGGCGCCAAGGCTGATTTTTGAAAGCATAGCAGAAGCTGAGACCACCAGGCTGGAGGACATAGACGTACTCGAAGAAGAACGGCTAAGCGCAGTAATCCAGTCAGCAAGATACCAGCAGACTCTAAGGCGCTATCACGACAAGGCTGTGCGGCAACGATCCTTTTCAGTAGGGGAGCTCGTCCTTCGCCGAATTCTAACGGGAGAAGGACGACACAAGTTATCACCCTTATGGGAAGGACCTTTCATAGTAGCAGAAGTCACTCGGCCTGGATCATATCGCCTCACTCAGATGGATGGCACGGAAGTCGGGAACTCTTGGAACATAGAACACCTGAGAAAGTTTTATCCTTAGCCGTACCTCAAAACTGCTGGGATAACAATGATGTACTCTGTAAAGTGGAAATATGTCATCAATAAAGAAAAGGTTTCAAGGATACTCAATTTATTTACGATTGACTTGCATTCTTACTTAACTCGGGGTGACCACTATGCCCTGCTAACGGAGCAATCGACTTAAGTCGGCAACGACTTAAGCCGGTGCGACATGCTCACGCTTACTTAACTCGGGGTGACCACTATGCCCTGCTAACGGAGCAATCGACTTAAGTCGGCAACGACTTAAGCCGGTGCGACATGCTCACGCTTACTTAACTCAGGGTGACCACTATGCCCTGTTAACGGAGCAATCGACTTAAGTCAGCAACGACTTAAGCCGGTGCGACATGCTCACGCTTACTTAACTCGGGGTGACCACTATGCCCTGCTAATGGAGCAATCGACTTGAGTCGGCAACGACTCAAGGCGGTGTGACATGCTCACGCTTTACTTAACCCAGGGCGACTACTATGCCCAGCTAACGAAGCAATCAACTCCAGTTGGCGTCTACTTAAGACCAATGCAACATGCTCTTGCCTATTTAATTCGGGGGATGATTTCCATATCCCACAGACAAAATTCATAGTCATCATGCGTCATAACTACCAAACTCATTAACTAAAAAATTCTGATACAATAAGTAAATAACTATGTTATTCAAATAAACTGGTGTCCTCTAACAAATGTTTAATCATGCAAGCTGCGCGCTCGGAGCACGCGAAATGTTTTCTCTATTTTGCAATATCTTTTCCAGGAGCAGTCGACGAAGAAGGACGACTCGAGGAGTCAGGGGCAGCGTTCACGTCAGCCCTTATATCTTCAGGAACGACGACGCCAGGCCTCCTCATCAGAATTCGTCCCGCCCGAATGGCCTTATCCATGGTCCTATCGCGTTGGGCTCTCAGAGTATTGGAAGTCTCTTCAGCAACCTTGACAGCCAACTGGGCAGCCTCTAGCTCCTGGGTAACGGATTTCTTGGAAGCACGCAGATTCTTGATGACGACGTCTTTAGCCGATATCAACTCCCGAAGGCGAATCACATCATCCAAGGACTCCTGCAGCTTATAGCGAAGATTGTTCAACTCCTCCATGGAAAAGCGATGACTCCTCTCCAGAATGGTCAGCGAGTTGCTAGAATCTCGATACAACCTATCAAGATTGTCACGAGAAGCAGCAAGGATGCGTTTTTCTTCCTGCAAGCACAAATCAGTTCCTTCAGAAAACCAGGCAGACAATAGGAGTATAGCAAGTCAAAAGCGCAGTTTCGTATTTCACCTTTTCAGAGTCTAGCTGAGCATGCAAGGAAGAACTCAACGCGTTGGCATCATCTAAAGCGGCAGAGACTTGACTCAGCTCAACTTGACCTTGAGAATACTTTTCCTCAAGATCAGTGCATCGCTGAGACAATTCAGCCTGTTCTTGAGAATGTTTCTCCTCAAGCAGTGTAAACTGTCGAGTCATTCCTAGCGAAGGATAACCAAACAAAGCGAGGTCAGAAGGTAAAACAGTCCACAACAAGCACGAAGAAAAGAAAAAAGGGGCACTAACCAGCGTTAGTCGCCTCCAATTCGGATACACGGCGATGAAGAGACACCGGATTCCAACACGAAAGGGATGAAGCTACTTCCGGGATAGGAGCACCATGCAATTTCAGCTGGCTGGTCATCCCATCCACCAAAACCTGATGAGAAGAGCAGATGAGCATAATGGCAAGAATTCATGTAAAAGTCAAGCTAAGAAACAGCACAGTACCTGGAGATTGGAGAAGAACGAAGGGATCCCCAAGTCAGGAGAAATCAGATGATAACCAGGCGCAAGGTCGTCACCCGAAGCAGCATGCAATGGAACAGTGGGAATCAGTTCATCTCCTTCAACAGAGCCGGATACTCGATCAACGGGGACGCTGCCCTCCAAAGCGACGCCCCGGTCTGAAGTTTGGGCCACCACCATGCAGCCAGAGTGTGGAGGTGACCCAGCGTGAACGTCCATGGAAGTACCAGAAGGAGACCCTGTTTGGGCACCCTCGGGGACTGGGCTATAGTTGGCACTGCCCACTTGAGCCGGGTTATCCCCGGCAACACCCTCGGGGGCTGGGCAGTAGCTTGCACTCTTCGCCCGGGCTAAGTCGTCCCCGACGACACCCTCGGGGGCTGGACATGTATCAACACCATCCCTGGGGTCCAAACCTTCAGCAATAACCATCTCTAAGGTTGATGGGCCCTCGGCTACTTCCATGGAATCAGGACAATCCAGGCTAACATCCCGTCCCTCAAGATCGCGCTCTAAGGTCGATGAGGCACGGGATGACCTCAACCCAGCATCAGGCACGGCATCACAAGCTTCTGTCACATCATCATCCACTGGCCCTGATAACAAGTCTTCTGGGACCATATCCTCCAGAGTTTGATCAAAGTCGGCCAGGGATATGTTTTGCAGACCAACAAGAGCAGATAAAGCCGGAGAAGGAACCCCACTACTTTCCCCACTGGCGAGGAATTGCCGACTGTTTTTCCGAGTCAGAGGGACTTCGTTCTCTTCCTCTTCGTCATCTTCATCAGCAACACTGGCAACACCCCCATTGGGGTCAGCAACAGACGGACCACACCCATTGGGATCAACATCAGCAAATTCAGGCGCAGGAACCTCCTCATCGGCAGGAACCGAGGGACCAGCACCCTGATCCAAACTAGACACTCGCCGAATACGTCTCTTCTTCTTTTTCTGCTCATCAACAGAAAGATCAGTCTGGTTGGTTCGGCGGGGACGCCTCGAGCGAGCACAGACAGGTCTCTGAACATCCAAGATTATACCGACCTCTGGGAGAGGTGCCACCGTCAATGACTCGGCAGGAATAGCATCAGAAGAATCTTCAGCCAACATATCAAGCACGGCGTTTATTTCAGCATCAGTAGGATCCGAAGGCACCTCGAAATGGATTTGTCGTTCATCATCAGGGATTTTCCCAAGTGAGGCAACCAAAGCACTAACCTCCTCGTCAGAAGGCCGCATTCTAAGGCCCAAATTGCCATCAGTTGAAGGTGGGTTTGACACGAAATGAGTGAAGGCCTTAGCAGGAGGCAGATTCCAGGCTGAATACGCCACCGGAGCACCAACATTGGATACTTTGCCTCTGAGAATCATCTCCAGTCGGCTCACCAAATCTGCAGAAGGGATCCTTCTATTGGTAACTCGAGTTGGATCGGCTAGCCCTTGATACAGATAAGCCGGATGGACTCTGTCTTTCAGCGGCTGAATGTTTTTGAAAACGAAGTCAGCAACTATAGCTTCAGCAGTTAAACCCCTCTCTTTCAATAGCCCAACTTCAGCTAGCAGCACACCGGCCTCAGCCACCTCTTCGTCTGTAGGAGACTCGGTCCAGCTCGGGGTGCGAACATCTGGCTGCCTTCCTGACCGGGGGGGGAGAGAATTTCCATAGTTATCAACTATAAACCATTCCAGGCGCCATCCCTTAATGCTGTCTTTAAGGGGGATCTCAAGATACTCGGTTTTCCGTCCCCGGCGCATCTCCAAGCTGGCACCTCCAACCAACTGATGCTGTCCCCCGGCCATCCCAGGGCGACAATGATACAGGTGTTTCCACAAACCAAAATGCGGCAGCACGCCAAGAAAGGCCTCACATAAGTGGACGAAGATAGAAATTTGCAGAATTGAGTTAGGGTTCAGATGGGTTAAGTTGATGTGGTAGAAATCAAGAAGACCACGGAAAAAGGGAGAAATAGGAAGGCCAAGGCCGCGGAGAAGAAAGGGAGCGTAAACCACAGACTCGTGGGTATCCTCCGTCGGGACCGTAGTTCCGTGGCAAATCCGCCAAGAACAGAGTTCCCGTGGAGGAAGAACCCCGATGGACACGAGGTGGAGGAGTTCGGTTTCAGAGATGATGGACATGTGGTTACCTGCGAAAGGCAACTGGCTGTTGGGATCAATTGGGGGAATCACCACAGCGGAAGAACTCGCGACTTTCCTCTTGGGAGCCATCTCGATTTCACCAAGCGAGCAAATTGGAGGCAAGCGCAGAGAGGATTTGGAGGCAGGAATGCAAGAACTAGGGCGCGGAAAGCAAAGGCGGCTAAAAGTGCAACTCTTATGGGATATTCTCGGACCAGATACCGTTTCAAAAAGTGCCCAGTCATCACTCGGCAGTTATTTCCGAAATCCCAGCATGCCACGTGGTCATTCGGCAGTTATTTCCCAAAAAACTAGTGGGCCCTCTCCTTACTCGGGTGCTAATCCTCGAAATAACTCGGTGTTGCCTCTAAAATGCCGACGTCACTATTCAGTCACTCGGCGTTGCCTCTAAAACGCTGATTTTGAGTTCAATCGTTCGGCATTACTTCTAAAATGCCAACGTTGACCCTCAATCACTCGGCGTTGCCTCTAAAACGCTGATCTCGAGTTCAATAACTCGGCGCTGCCTCTAAAATGCCGACGTCACTATTCAGTCACTCGGCGTTGCCTCTAAAACGCTGATTTTGAGTTCAATCGTTCGGCATTACTTCTAAAATGCCAACGTTGACCCTCAATCACTCGGCGTTGCCTCTAAAACGCTGATCTCAAGTTCAATAACTCGGCGCTGCCTCTAAAATGCCGACGTCACTATTCAGTCACTCGGCGTTGCCTCTGAAACGCTGATCTTGAGCTCAATCGTTCGGCATTACTTCTAAAATGCCAACGTTGACCCTCAATCACTCGGCGTTGCCTCTAAAACGCTGACCTCGAGTCTAATCGCTCGGCATTGCCTCTAAAATGCCGAAGTCACTACTTAGTCACTCGGCGTTACCTCTAAAACGATGATCTGGAGTTCAACTACTCGGCATTACTTCTAAAACGTCGACGGCGATTTCCGATCGCTCGGCATTACTTCTAAAAACATTGACACAGACTGCAATATTGCTCGGAAGCATCAGTATAATGATTAAGCTGTTCGTCTATGGCCTCAAAAGACTCAGATTCACAGTCAAACGAAACGATTCATCAAAAGGAAACCGAACTTGTTCTTCATTCAAGGGAAGTGGCAACATTTACAAATCAACTCATTATGAGTTGATACTTCCCTATTTCTACTACTATACTACACTCTACTGCTACTACTACTACATTATCTAACTATACTATTTCTAATCTATACTAATATTTAAAAGGACCAGTGGCATCTAGCCACTGGCCCTGCCCCTGCCGCCGCCGCCCCTCTTGGTGCCGCCCCCGCCGCCGCCGCTCTTGGTGCCGCCCCTGTCGCCGCCGCCCCTGGTGCAGCCCCCGCCACCGCCGCTGTCGTCGTCGTCGTCGTCGTCGTCGTCGTCATCGTCGTCGTCGTCGTCGTCGTCCCCGCCCTCGCCGCCGTCGTCCGAGTCCTCCTCCTCCGAGGAGTACTCGGACTCATCCGAGCCCTCGAGCCCGGAGCGCTCGACGGCCCGGATGTACGCCCAGACCTCCGCGGCTAACCCCTAGGAGTCGTCCGAGTCATCGGACGACGCCGGGGGAGAGACGGGGGCCGGGGACCTCTCGGACTCGGAGGAGAACTCCTCCTCCGAGTACTCCGAGTCGCCGAAGTCCTCCGATGGAGGAGTCGGCTCACGCTTGCGTTTCTTTCCCATGGAGGCAAGCAGAAAAGAAGAGAAGGAAGCAGTAAGGAATAGCGAAGGGGTGTGAAGAAACCAGAGGAACAACAGCGTTATTTATAGAAGAGAAAGGCAACCGCTCACCTCCAACCGCGGTCACTGAACAGTCACTAAGCATTCAATACACAACTCCACCCATCCAAAGACACGTCAGGCGGCGGACGCCGTTTCATGCAGCACTACACCCATTGGGACTCCAGTCAATAGCGCAAAGGATATGATTACACTCGCCGTCCCATCACATTACAACTCAGAAGCAGCCGGTTAAAACACTCAGCGTACCAAGCCGTCCCTTGCCCACACCCATTGGGGGGGGACGCCCAGGAATTGTCAGTATATTTTTCAAAATGGTCACATCTGCGCAGAGCATGCAGTGAATGCCTCAAGACAAAAATGAGATATCAACAAGAGTTAAAGGGAAGCCAAGTATAGCCAGCAGAGTGCAAAATATGGTCGACAGACATGACTTGAAGACTAGACAGAGAACGTCCATCGAATGTCCAATCGAGTGCAGAGCAAATACACTATGCTACCCAGCAAGATACGGAAGGATTGCAAATTCAGCTGCAAAAGACAAAACATATGCTGACCTCTGAAGCATAATATTGATGACATAGCACGGATGACATCATGCCAACTTTTTTATAAGCAGAAAGAGTAATTTTCAGCAAGAGGACACAAAAAGAAGACCTTCAAGCGAATTATCCTCAAAAAATCCACTTGAAGGTCGGGGGCTACACCCATTGGGTGCACCTTCGGTGCACCCCATGGATTGTCATTCTAAGCCAGGATAACACCAATTCCTAAAGGCATGGGACAAGATTAAGAAGCCAATCTTCAACCGGAATAAAGGAACACAAATGGAAGTGATCTCTGCTGAAGACCTTCGAGTAGATTGTTTTCTAAAATCTACTCGAAGCTCGGGGGCTACACCCATTGGGTGCACCTCCGGTGCACCCAATGAAGTCCAGAATCCTACGAACAGAAATGCCGATCTCTAAGGCACAGGCACCGAGCTAGGATCTGGTCAACAAGTGATCGAAGCAGGAGAGAACAGCAAGGAGTCATCTTTCTTCAAATCACCTACAAGCTGGACCTGGGATCTTCGGGTTGATTACCTCTAAATTAACCCAAAGATCGGGGGCTTGTGGGGGATAGATATCCCCCGGGTCCACTAAAAGGGTAAAGGACCTCACGAAAGGCCCAAGGGCCCAATAAATCGTAAGGTTATTCTTTCGTGGGCCTGGGGAAAAACGACCAGCAACACAGGGCGACATGAGGCCGGATTGGTGCAAACCCGGATGGCCCATAGCGTCGAGCCGTTGGCCGCCACAGAGATCCGATTTTCTCGCGTCGGGGCCTCCATGCAACGAAGCCACGTGAGGATAAGTCGGCGAGGGTTACGTAAAAGATAATCTCGAGAGGTTCACTATCTTTTAGCCACTTGTTGTTATCTTATCCATGTGTACTGCCCCACGGTCGAGTATATAAGGCCTAGGGGGCACCCCTTCAGAACGATCGACCCATTACTTAGCCACCCACATCAACTCTCTGTATTCTCGATCCAGAGAGCTCTCTTGTAACCATATCCACCAAGCATACTCATCAGGACGTAGGGTGTTACGCATCACTAAGCGGCCCGAACCTGTAAATCTTGTCCACCGTCCCTCGTGCGATCGGCACGAACCATTCTGCTACAGTTGTCGACACCTTCCTACTCCTAAAACACCTTGAGGGGCAACCCCGGGTGTGCGGTCGGACCCTAAACACCGACAAGAGGAGCCACCCTTGCCCGGATATATCTTAAAGAGATAGTCAGACTCCATGGTATTCCACAGAAGATAGTGTCAGACAGGGGAACACAGTTCACCTCAAAATTTTGGATGAGCCTTTAGCAAGCTATGGGCACCAAGCTAGATTTCAGCACTACCTATCACCCTAGTCAGATAGTCAGACAGAAAGGGTCAACAAAATCCTCGAGGATTTATTAAGAGCCTGTGTATTAACATTTGACAGAAATTGGGAGTCTAGTTTGCCTTATGCAGAGTTCTCGTATAACAACAGCTACCAGGCCAGTATCAAGATGTCACTGTTCGAAGCATTGTATGGACAGAAGTGCCAGACCCCTCTAATGTGGTCCAACATAGGGGAAAAGACACTAGAAGGACCTGCCTTTGTTAAAGAGGCAGAAGAGAAAGTTGCCCTGATCCATAAAAGATTACTTGAATCTCAGAGTCTGCAGAAAAGCTATGTAGACAACAGGCGGAGAGAACTCAGATTTGAGGAAGGAGACTTCGTCTACCTCAAGGTCTCCCCGATGCGTGGAGTCAAAAGATTTCAAGTGAAAGGAAAGCTAGCTCCACGGTTCATCGGTCCCTATCCCATCATTGGTAGAGTAGGACCCGCAGCATACCGCCTTGAATTGCGAGAATCTATGTCAGATATCCACAATATGTTTCACGTATCCCAGCTCCGCAAATGACTGCAAGTACCAGAAAATCACATCGAAGAAGAGGCAATCCAGATTCAGAAGGATCTTCAGTATCGAGAAAAACCAGTAAAGATTCTTGACTCGGCAGTCCGAAAGACCCGCAACTCAGAAGTGAGACTTTGTAAAGTTCAGTGGAGCAGAGAAGGAGAAGAGAAAGCTACCTGGGAGAATGAGGACTCCTTGAGGAGGGAATACCCTTACCTTTTCTCAAGCCCAGTCTAAATCTTGAGGGCGAGAATCCTTTAAGTGGGGTAGGTTTGCAACATCCCAAAATTTAACCCAAGATTTGGAACCCTAATCCCCTGACCCCCCCCCTTAATCACTCCTTAGACTCCACCTCATAGGACATCTCATCATATGCATACACTTTGATTGTTAGAAGAACCTCACATAGAATATTATTTTTTTAGCACCTAAGAATATTTAGCTAATTATTTGCTCAAAAGAAAAGGAGATAAAAGAAATAGAAACAGAAAAAAGAAATAAGAAATAGAAAATAGAAAAGAAAAAGGAAAAACCTCCCCCCTCGGTTGGGCCGTTTCCGGCCCAACTCCCTCCCGTGCACCTTGCCCCCCAGCCCACGTGGTCCGTCTCCCTCCCACGCGCCCGTCCGCGCTAGCGCCGCGCCGCTCCCCGCTGACCAGTTGGCCCCACCTATCAGCTGTGCCTCCCCTCTCCCTCTCTCGTCGCTCTCCCACTGTCGGCTCGGCCCCACCCGTCAGCCCGTACTCCCCTCGCTCTCTCGCGATCTCTCTCTCCCTAGCAGGCGGGTCCCGCTTGTCAGCGCCTTCCTCACGCCCGTGAATGGGCTAGCGACGCGATCGCCGCCGGTCGCCACCGCCCCGTCGTCTCGCCATTACTCACTCGCCTGCCCGATTGGCGCCTTGTGCCTCTGTCCCCTTGCGCCAGCCGAGCCATCCCGTCACCCCCCTGCCCGAGCCGTCCCGTCGTCGCCGTCACCCCCCTGCCCGAGCCGTCCCGTCGTCGCCACTGTGCGCCACCATCCCCGCCGTGGCGAGATCGCCGGTGCTCGCCACCTCTCGCCCCCTTCCCCACCCCGGGCGCCTATAAAAGGACCACCCTGAGCTCCCTGATTCCTCACCCCGGCCTCGGCCATCTCTTCCCCCTTCCCCGAGCTCAATTGTGCCAGCGCCGCTGCCATCTCCATCTCCGGTGAGCTTCCCCCTTCCCCTCTCTGTTGGGTTCTAGTCAAATTAGCGTAGCTCTTGAGCTCCGCCACTTCACCGCGAGCACGACACACCTTTTTCCCCTTGCCTTTTTCCACCCGTTGGCCTCGCCGGCGGTCTCACCGCCATGGAGCCCGCCACCCGCCGTGGACCGGCCACCCCAGGCATCCACCAGCCAAATTGACTCCACCTTCGTGACCCCCTACCCCCGCTCGTGCTTTGCCACCATTTCGTCCACTCAGAACCGGACCACCAGCGAGGAACCGCCGTCGGGTTCACCGGTGACCGGTTCTCCCCGCCGCGGACCGCCCTCCTCCTTCCCCCTAACGTCGTCTCCCCCCTCCTCTCTCTAGCGCATGGGCCCACACCCACGGCGTCCGCCGCACCGTCCCCGCTCCTCGTGGGCCGTCTGGGCCCATTTGGCCACGACGCCACACGCCCGCGCCCAACCAGGCCAAAATCCCCCCCCCCCCCGGCCCAGCTAGCTATGGAAACCTCTTTTCTTTTTCCTTTTCCTTTTCCTTTCCTATTTTTATATATATGTTTATATATTGATATTTTATGCACCAAAAATAGTCTAAATAAATTTTAGGGCACAAAATAATAATGTCTAAAAATTGGCACACCCCACCAAGTCACCATGATTGATGTACTGTTCTTTACCTATTTTTGCTAAAAGCAGAGGGATCCGATCCTCCGAAATTCGTAGCTCCGAAAGAAGGGTAGGAACCCGACCCCTGTGAGATAGATCTTTTGTGCCAGGAGAGCTTCGACGAAGGCAAGTCCATTCTTCCCTTGATGCATAAATTACCTATTCTTTCTACCACTACCTAAGCCGGGATTACGGGATGGATCTTTTGCATTGTGTGTAGAGAGATTGCCTGCATTAACAAACATCTTTTTGAGTACAAAATGTGGGATGGGAAAAAGGGCAGTGTTTTTACTAAACAATGTTTTTGAAAAAGTGTATGATGAAGGGTATTCACTCTCATCACCTTGTGAGTGGGATGATCAGGGACTCCCTGGTTTAGGGGAGGGCCTAAGGTGATGGCTCAGCTGGTTTAGGCTTGAGCAGAAGGATTATCCCCTCATATAAGGACCGGTTTGTCATCCTTCGCTACCTGTACTCATGATACGTACAACCACTTGAGACTGTATGGGCAGTCACTCAATCTGAACTCGTACGGTCCAAACCCTAGGGTTATGAAGGCTGGGGAGCCCCGGGAGGATAAGGTGAGGGGATGTTTTGTCCGGTTTGGACATGGCGGTGGCCTGACTCCTTCCGGTATAACCATTAAGGTAAGGACGTGCGAGGAAATAAAGAGATTCGGCATTCAGATCTCACGACGGTGAGATTGCAGAAACCGGACTAGTGGGTAAAGTGTACCCCTCTGCGCAGAGTTCAAAACTATTTGAATAGTCCGTGTCCACTGGAATGGACGGGTCTGGTGTGGTATGACAATTAGTGTTTTATAAACTCTGGGAACAGGGAAATGTGTGAGTGGGTGTGTTTTTGGAAACAAAAACGATGCCACGGGAGCGGGAAGCTCAGTGGTGGTTGAGTGTGAAAAAGTGCTATTCTCCTTCTTTGGGAAAAACCATCAAAATATTGCCTTTCTCTGAGAAAAAGAAGAGTGACTTCAACTCCACCATATAAAGCATGTATTATATAGGTCCCTTTCTCTTTACGAGAGCGAGATGGGCTTGCGGAATACCTAGTGTATTCACCTAGATTTATTTATGTTTTTCAGCAGCTGAAGACTTCTTTTCTGCTGTGCTTGATTGAGGGGGCTGTGTCTGCACCCAGTTCTGCCTGTGGCTTGGGCTAGTTTATATTCTACCGTGTTTTGTATTTCTGGCTCTCTTTCGAGCTTGTACTCTGGTATTGTAATAACTTTTATTCGAACTCTGTACTATTTGAAGTAAGGAATGTGGTTACTAGCCTCCTGGGACTAGTAATTGTATCACATTTGAGTCCCAGAGGATCAGGACGCTTCACTTACCGATTTACCATATTTCTCGGCATGTGTTTAGTACGTTCAAACGCTTGACACATGGTACCACACCTTAATCCTTATTCCAATTTCCGTCTCGTAGACAACGCATCCCCATGGATCGTTGTCCACAGACCATCATCATTCCGATATAAAAATGGATACAACCAATTCCTAACCTCACGCGAGTGCTAGAAAAATCACTCGACTTCTACCGAGATCCCTAATTAGTAAAGCAGCTACTCGACCTAGCATACTAGTATCCATCTCAAAAGGAATCCTGAGTTCATGCAACTAAGGTTTCAGTCAACTCCTACACTTAAGTGCACAGTACAAGCCTACAAACAATTAAGTGCAGTAAAATAGCATATATATATATATAACGGTTATGCATAAAATCAGGGCTTGCCTTCCAAAGCTGGGGCAGGCAGATCCTCGATGGCAGGCTCTGGTGCTGTCTCTTGGACTACCTCCTGAGCAGCTCCTTGCTCCGGAACGAGGATGTACTCTCCGTCAGCGAGATTACAGTCTATCGAGTGCAATGAATCAGATATATGCATATCAGTAACATGAAATTTTGTAAATGCTACGTATGGTGAAACAGTTATTAAAACAGTGGGTAAACTAGGGTTTTCTTTGTCGGAGGGTGTGTTAAGGGTTCCATACACTCATCTAAGGGTCTTGAGTGAACTTAAAACTTTTAATCACGTCCTTTATGTTTTGTTTCGACTCTTAGGAGGATTTAGTTGTACACTGTTGATCACTTGCTCTCAAGTGCTATGAATTAAGAACAAGGCAACACAGAAAAGGTTAATGGTAATTGTCCTTCGTCCTCCGAAGCATTATTTCCCTTAGGATATAATGATCTTCAGACGAAGGTCATGAAGGACATACCTTCACCATCATAATATGTATTAACGAAAGGAGAAACATATGAAACATGAAGAATAATATAAATGATCATGTGACATTATAAATACTTTTCTATTATGTCATTATGAATGAACGTGAACAATATCAATTTACATTCATACCTTCGGCTTGACAAAAGGCAAAAGTCCGAGCGTAATGCGCAAGCAGATACAAGTCAACGTGAACAGTACGGGGGTACTGTTCATCTATTTATAGGCACAGGGCGTAGCCTATGAGATATTACATTCATGCCCTTTACAAAAGATTACAACTGTGACACTGACTCTCATGGACTAATCGGTCATTTCATCTTTAATTCGATGCAATCCTTCGTCTTGAGACATGCCATTATGCCGAAGCTTCATGGATGATAGCTTCGGCGCTGCTTTTGAAAGGATCTATCGAAGGTGTTTCTTCCTATAGGATCTTCGGCGACGAAGCATACCCCCAATAGTAGCCCCTTCGTGGTGCTAGATCGTTTTTCATAACGAGCTTGATCCATGAAAGAGTTTCCTCGGCTTTGGGAAGCCGCAGATCTGAAAAACACCGTCCCTGAGCTCGTTGCTGAGAAACGATTAAAATATTCCGAGCGCAAAATGGTCCCACCATGCTGCGGATACAAACGTCATGGCGATTCACCTTCTCGGGTTCTGTGGCCCACCGCTCAGTGAGTGCGGGCGACTGTTCGTCCGGTGCGGAAGACTTGACGATTCACCTTCTTACCTGCGGCACTATATAAACAGACGGGTAGGTGTGAAGTTACCACAGCATTCAATGCTATTGCACTGTTTTGCTGCCAAAAATTTGACCATAGCCGAAGCTTGTTCATCGCACTCAATCGAAGCACCGCTGTTGATTTTGCTTCGTCACAAGAGGAAAAGCTTCGGGAAATCAAAAAAGCCAGTAATCTTCATTAAAAAATTGTAAGGAATTCATCATCAAATGGCAAGGGTACGTTCTACGGCCAGGGTTACACGTGACGAAGAGGAAGCCGAAGCTGCTGAAACTGCTCTGATTTCCGAAGTGATGAAACGGCCGGGGCTGGCAGTGCCGGAAGAAGCTTCTGAAGGTACCCCTGCTGTCGAAGCTGAGAAAATTGATGTTGAAGAAGGTGAAACTGAAGATGAATACAACGCCCTACCATCTAAACCCAGCCACCTGGAGTTTGGGAAGTCTACTATTACCGAAGGTGATATGCCTAAGTTGATAAAGCTAGGTTATATCAGTGAAGCCAAGAAGAAGCTAGTTCATTTTGGTTGAGAGGAAATTACTCCGAAGCCAGAAAAGGATGAGGTGGTAGTCTTTAAAAGCTTCTTTAAAGCAGGATTGAGATTTCCTTTGCATGAGATGATTGCGGATGTGTTGGAGAAGTTTGGGATTTATCTTCATCAGCTAACTCCTAACGCCATCATTAGGCTTAGCGTTTACATTTGGGCTCTTCGAAGCCAGGGGCGGAACCGCTTGCCGAAGGCTTCTGCCGGGCACATGAGCTTCATTATCAGACAAAAGCTAGAGAAGATGGGCTGCAAGAGAATTTCGGTTGCTACAATTTTGCTTATCGCAAAGATGCAAAGTCTCCAGTTATCAGCTATCGTACCAAATGGCCCACCAGCTGGAAGACCGAGTGGTTTTATGTTAAGGTTGATGAGAAGAAGGAGAAGCTGGTTCAGAGCCCATTGGAGTTAATCTTTGGAGAAACTAGGCCCCCGTGCAACATGTCGCCAGAATCACCATGCCAAATTGCCTTGAGTGAGTTTCGAGTTGTTTCGGAGCACATTGGCACTAGGGATTTGGTGCAAGAATTCTTAGCTTTCAGAGTATTCCCGACTTTGAAAGAATGGGACATGCCGAAGCCCAAAGGGGAGAAGAAAAGGAAAGAACTTGTTTGGCTACCCTATCATTATAAATTCAAAAAACACTTCAAAGAACCTTGCCACGAATGGTTAGACACGATTGAAGTTATGTGCAACGAGATTGTTGGCAACTATTCTAAAAAAGAAGATCAACTAATGACTGTAGCCTTCGGCACTCGACCGAAGCGAAGGTTGAACCAGGTCTTGGATGCACTGAATTTTGAGTATCCTGACTATGAGCGATTGGACAGAGGGGCCGAAGGGAAAAAAAGAAAAAGAGTTGTTAGTGTTCTGAATAGAGAAGCGGCTAAATTGGTGAAGAAGGATGAAGAAATTTTGAAGAAAAGAAAATTGAGCCCTGAGCCGAAGATGGTTGCTTCGAAGAAAAGAAAGGCTGCTGCTCCGAAGCCAAAAACGACTGATATAGAGGAAGAGGCTCCTTCAACGCCTTCTGCTGCCAATGTGGAAGAAATTTTAAAGGTAATGACTGAATCTTTGCCTGTCAAGCTAAGTCCACTAGGGCCACATCTGACGAAGCTTTTTCAGAAGGAAAAGGAGCCTACGACAGCGAAGAAGCCTGCTAAGCCGAAGAAACGAAGAATCATTCATGTAGTTAAAGTTATCGAGCAGACACCGCTGGTGGCCTCGGCATCAAAGACACTAGCCGTGGAGAGCACTGCTGCTACTGAAGCCATAGCCATTGAAGCTGAAACTGAAGCTGACACTGCCGAAGCTGAGGCCACCGAAGATACAAATCTAGAAACCACACTTGCTGATATTGATGACTTGCTTCTAAATGAGCCCACGGAAGAAGCTACTAGAGTTGCTGAAGAAACTCTGGGCACAACGCCTGGGAAAGGAAAAGAGAAAGTCGAAGATATCTCGGAAGAAGAATACTTCAATTTTCAGGACATACATGGGCAAGAATTGTCAAAGGCTGAAAAAGAAGAGTTGAAGGAATATGCCATATCTTGCGGGTACAGACCCAGGGCGCTGCTCTTCGGGGGAGTTAACGAGGAAAGCTTAGGATGCCTTCGGGACCGCACTGGGGCGAAAGTTATCAGCACTCTATCAAAGAGTGTTGGCCTTCCGAAGGTTGAAGCAGACCTTAGCAGGTACCGGCGGCAGCATATCGCCGGTAGCCTATTCTATGCTAACTTTAAGGTAAAATTCTCAACCTTTTATTGTTTCGTTATGAAGATGTTATCTGATGAAGGTTATTTTGTCAGAGCTTACTGCTAAGCAAAGTCCTGAGGATGCAACAAGACCTCGAGGACAAAAAGAATGAAATTATAATTGAGGGCCTGGAGAAGAATATTAAAGACCACGAAACTGCCCTGGAGAAAAAGGACTTCATACTTCAAACCATGGAAGGTTCACTGGCAGAGGCCCAGGCTGAAATTGCTAGATTGAATAGTGAACTTTCCATGGAAAGGAAAAATTTTGAGACCAAACTCGAAGCTGAAGCTGAGAAAAACTCAAATTTGCAGAAATCACTCAAAGAGCTTCAAGAAAAATGTTTAAGCTTCGGCACCCAATGCCTACAACGGCTAAAGCAGATTTTCAACTCGGTTGGAGCCAATGCTGAGAAATTCAGTCCTTCGGTTGAGAACCTGCCGGAAACCTTCGAACATATTGAAGGCGAGGTTGATGCCCATGACAAAGTTATAGCTGGACACACCGATTTCTGCGATCTGCTAGCTTCTCGGGGCACGGCTGTTGCCTTCATGAAATCTGGCTGCACGCATGGAAAAATTGTCAACAAACCAAATTTTAGCTTATCACCGGTAGATCTAATTGATATCCCCAGCCTAGCTCGGAGTATAGGAAATAGATTCATAACTCAAATTTGGGTAAAGGGCGGGCGAAAAATGGCTAGAGACGAAGCTCGAAGCCACCTTAAGCCGGTAAAAAATTTGTGCCTGTTACTTTACCTTCTCCTTGAACTTTGCACTTCTCTCATACCGCTTTAATATGTACAGGATGATGAAGCTGAGGAACAATGAGCCAAAGCTTGACAGATGACGCAAAGCTCGATAATGTCGAAGCTGAAGACCTTGCTACAAAAAATTCTAGAGAAAATTTTGTAATATCGTTGTAAAAATATTGTAATTTTAAGGATCAGATACCAACTTTGTAAATTTGTGCATACCTTGTGATATATTTTTACCTTTTCGTCCATATGTGAACTGCTTTGATGTGGATGAAACTTGTATTTTTTGAGCCGAAGGCGAAAAACACCTTGCCTTCTTTTCGTACACAACGAAGCATGAAACTGCTTCTTTTTCTTTTTGCTGAAGCTTTATCCTTATAGCCGAAGCATGTGCCCGTGTCTGTATGGTATGATGATGATCCTGTGTATGTCTAAATGAATATTTTATGAATGCAAATGTATGATGTAATGTGACGTGCAAATGAATGTCCAAACACACATACGAAGTCACAACCATAGCCTTCATTCCCTTAGGAATGACTGAAGTCTCTTTGCCGCTTATTTTTCGGCTTCACCGCTTATTTTTTGGTGTATCAGCGCTGACTTTTCGCTGTAAGTTCTGCATCCCCTTAGGAACGTCTTTTGAACTTCTTCGCCTTCTATTTCGGCGGTATTCTTGTTGACTTTTCGCGCTTTGCCTTATATTTTGGCGGTATTCGCGTTGACTTTTCGCGCTTCGCCATATATTTTGGCGGTATTTGGCTTTCCATTCCCTTAGAAACGACTTTTGAGCAGAAAACTTACGCTGCGCTCCCTTAGGAATGGCTTTTTGTAGCTTCGTCGTGCTCTGCATCCCCTTAGGGATGACTTTCGAGCTTCTCCCTGTTTTTTCCTTTTTCTCTGCACTCGATGGTGCATGCTCAGATTTTACATTTACATTTTTTGGGGGATTTTGCTCTCGTAGAGCTGAATAAGAAAAGAAAAATTACATGGTATGGCCCCATTAAAAACCTTTCTCCCCCTTTGGAAAGGAAAAGGGTGCCATAGGGAAAATAAAAAGATTACATCAAGTTATACATAATATCGTCGAAGCTCATCCGCATTCCAAGATCTAGGAATGTTATTGCCGTCCATATCCTTCAATCTGTAAGAACCGGGTCTTGACGAAGATATTACCAGAAAAGGTCCTTCCCACTTCAGCTGTAGCTTGCCTACTGTATCTGGGTTGGCTACGCTCCAAAGTACCAAATGCCCTGGCTTAATGTTCTTTAGCCGAACTTTTCTATCATGCCATTTCATTGTTTCGGCTTGGTATTTATTGATGTTCTCCACAGCGTGAAGCCTGATCCCTTTTATAGCATCTTTTGCCACAGAATAATCAGCTTCGTCCTCTGCTGAAGCCATTGTTCTTATTGACCCTGGCTTAGCTTCTTCTGGGGTTATTGCTTCGTCACCAAACAATAATTTGAACAGTGTAAAACCTGTTGACCTTGATATTGTTGTGTTATGGCTCCAGACCACTTTGATCAATTCATCTAGCCATTTTCCTCTGGGCTGATTGAAGATTAACTTCATTATTCCCATCACTATAATGCCATTAGCTCTTTCGACAAGTCCATTTGACTCCGGATGTCTGACCGATGCAATATGAATCTTCGTGCCAATCTATTCACAGAATTCCTTGAAAGCTTTAGCATCGAATTGTGTTCCATTGTCTATAGTAATAGCCTTCGGCACTCCAAAGGACAAACAATGTTCTGCCAGAAGAATTTCTGGACGGTGACTGAAGTTATTGTGGCCAGGGGCTTCGCCTCAATCCACTTGGAAAAATACTCTACCGCCACCACAACATATTTTAGATTTCCTTGTGCTGGTGGAAGCGGGCCTAACAAATCGAGGCCCCACCTTTGCAACGGCCAAGTGGGCTGTATTAACTGAGTGAGAGATGAAGGTTGCTTCTGGTCTCTTACACATTTTTGACAGCCTTCACATTTTTGGACCAACTCTGCTGCATCTGAAGCTGCCTTCGGCCAGTAAAATCCTTGTCGAAAAACTTTTCCCAATAAGGGCCTAGACCCAATGTGAGGTCCACACAAACCTGTATGTATCTCTTTCATTAATTCAATACCTTTGGTTCTTGATAAACACTTAAGGAGTGGGGAACAAACTCCATGTTTATACAATTCCCCTTCTATTATCACATATGGTTTTGTCCTTGCCTCCATTCTCTTGTTATAAACTTCGTCATCGGAGAGACAGTTGCCTTGGAGAAAGGATATGATTTCAGTTCTCCAGTCTTCACTGTGCATTGGAGAGATGGTAAGTACAGCTCTTTCCATAAGTTCAACTGAAGGTGCCTTTATTGTTTCGAAAAATACTTTCGAAGGTAGAGGGAGCCCTTGGGCCGCTGATTTGGCTAGCAAATCTACATGCTCGTTTTCGCCTCTTGGAATATTCTTGACAGAAAAACCTTCGAAAGAAGCCTCCAACCTTCGAACTGTATCCAGATATCTTTCAAGCTTCAGATCCCGTGCCTTGCTACTTTTGTCCACGTGGCTCGCAATAACCTGGGAATCAGTCTTTAGGATGGCCCTTCTTATTCCCATTCCCTTAGCTTTCGAAGCCCCAATAGAAGTGCTTCGTATTCAGCAATATTGTTTGTGCAACTGAAATCCAGCTTGACTACATAACATGTTTTGACTTTTGAAGGTGCCACTAGAACCGCAGTTGCTCCTGCACCGAAGGCTCCCCAAGAACCATCGCAGAACAATGTCCAAGCTTCGGCATCTTTTCTTGTCTCCTCTTCGTGAGCCCCTGGCGTCCAACCATCGATAAAATCTGCTAGCGCTTGGGATTGGGTTGAAGATCTGTGCACGTAATCAATAGTGAATTCATTGAGCTCCGCGGCCCATTTTCCAACCCTTCCAGTGGCTCATCTATTCCTCATAATATCCTTTAGTGGCTGTGATGAGGGAACAATTATATGGTAAGCTTGAAAATAATGCCGAAGCTTTCTGGAGGCCATTAATATAGCATACAACACTTTCTCCAATTCTGTGTAATTTTTCTTTGATAAACTTAATACTACAGAGACAAAGTATACTGGGACTTGCTTCTTAGTTTGTCCTTCAAGCTTCTCCTGCACAAGCGCCGCACTTACTGCAGAATGCGAAGCTGCTACATACAATAGCAAAGGAGCCCCTAGCATGGGTGGAGTTAATGTTGTTAGATCAATCAGGTATTGCTTCAGCTCTTCAAAGGCTTTCTGTTGAGTTGAACCCCATTTAAAGACTTCGGCTGACTTTAGTACTTCAAAGAATGGTAAATTTCTTTCTGCTGATCCAGATATGAATCGATTCAAAGATGCAAGTCTTCCTGTCAGCCGTTGGGCCCCCTTCTTTGTGCTTGGTGGCTCCATCCAAAGGATAGCTTCAATTTTTCTTGGATTAGCTTCGATCCCCTTCGTTGAAACTAGACAACCAAGGAACTTGCCCTTCTTCACTCCGAAGACACATTTTTCTGGATTTAATTTTAGGCCAGCTTGCCTAAAATTAGCAAATGTTTCCTGCAAATCAGTAATATGGTTTTCTTGCTTCGTGCTCTTCACTATGATATCATCAACATATGTTAGCACATTTCTGCCTATCTGAGAATGAAGGACCTTGGTTGTCATCCTGCTGAAGCTTCCTCTAGCATTCTTGAGCCCCTCAGGCATCCGAAGATAACAATATGTACCACTGGGGGTTATGAAGCTGGTCTTTGGCTCATCTTCCTTTTTCATCCAAATTTGGTGATAGCTTGAATAACAATCTAGTAGACACATGAGCTCTGAAGAAGCTGCTGCATCTACTAGAGAATCTATTCTCGGTAATGGGAACTCACCCTTTGGACAAGCCTTGTTTAGACCAGTAAAATCAATGCACATTCTCCATTTACCATTGGCCTTCTTCACCATGACAGTGTTAGCTAACCATTCTGGGTATTTTACTTCTCTGATGACACTAGCACTGAGAAGTCTTTTTACTTCATTTCGAGCACCTTCAGCTTTATCATCAGACATTTTCCGAAGCTTTTGCTTTCTGGGCCTGAAGGATGGATCAACATTGAGTGAATGTTCAATGACATCCCTGTTGACACCACAGAGATCGTTGGCTGACCATGCAAAAACATCCTTGTTGTTGAATAAAAACCTTATCAAAGTTTTTTCCTGCTCTTCAGATAATTGAGACCCCAGTAGTACCTTCTGCTCTGCTATGTCTTCACATAGAAGCATGGGCTTCGGCTGATCAGCCGAAGCGGCCTTCTCTCTTCTGTACTTGTACTGCTCACAAGCTTCAGCTCCATCTATATTGTGGATGGCTTTCGAGTCTGTCCAATTTCCCTCAGCCTTTCTGGCAGCTTCCTGACTTCCATGAATTGCAATAGGCCCTTGTTCCGAAGGTATCTTCATGCATAGATATGCTGGATGAAGAATTGCTTCGAAAGCATTAAGTGTCCCACGACCAATGATTGCATTGTAAGGATATTCCATGTCAACAATATCAAACACAACATGTTCAGTCCTTGTGTTGTGGACAAATCCGAAGGTTAATGGCATTGTGATCTTGCCGAGTGCTACAATCTGCCTTCCTCCGAAGCCACAAAGAAGGTGTGTAGCATCATGGATCTTGTCCTCTGGCTCTTGCATCTGTCTGAAGGCCTTAGCAAATATGATGTCAGCTGCACTGCCTGTATCAACCAAAACATTGTGGACCAGAAATCCCTTGATAACACAAGATATGACCATAGCATCAATATGAGGATAATCCTTGAGCTGAAGGTCCTCATGGGAGAAGGTGATTGGGATGTGGGACCATTTTGTCTTGATGAAGGGTCCCTGCACCCCAACATGTTGCACCCTTCTCTGAGCTTCCTTTTTCTGCTTCTTCTTGGCTAGCTCTGAGCATGAACCGCCTGTTATCGGGAGCACCATCTTCGTAGCCGAAGCAGCTTCAGCTTGCTTGTTGGACGAAGCCATCAGCTCAATCAGTGGAAGTGAGTTCACCGGAGGTGGGCGCCAATGTTGGTCACTTGCTCTCAAGTGCTATGAATTAAGAACAAGGCAACACAGAAAAGGTTAATGGTAATTGTCCTTCACCCTCCGAAGCATTATTTCCCTCAGGATATTATGATCTTCAGACGAAGGTCATGAAGGACATACCTTCATCATCATAATATCTATTAATGAAAGGAGAGACATATGAAACATGAAGAATAATATAAATGATCATGTGACATTATAAATACTTTTCTATTATATCATTATGAATGAACATGAACAATATCGATTTACATTCATACCTTCGGCTTGACAAAAGGCAAAAGTCTGAGCGTAATGCGCAAGCAGATACAAGTCAACATGAACAGTACAGGGGTACTATTCATCTATTTATAGGCACAGGGCGCAGCCTGTGAGATATTACATTCATGACCTTTACAAAAGATTACAACTGTGACACGGACTCTCATGGACTAATCGGTCATTTCATCTTTAAGTCGGTGCAATCCTTCGTCTTGAGACATGCCATTATGCCGAAGCTTCATGGATGATAGCTTCGGCGCTGCTTTTGAAAGGATCTGCCGAAGGTGTTTCTTCCTATAGGATCTTCGGTGACGAAGCATACCCCCAACTACACTATTAATTTCTTCCATAATTCCCCTTTTACTTTCTATTATGCTTATTATTGAGTGCTTTTGAACTACCATGGCAAATTAGAATTTTCCAAAAATGTTACAAAAATTACAGTGGGTCAACCTTGATCTCTGTAGTTTATTCTAAAATTTTGAGGTTGGAATTAATTCACATAACCCTTGGGCCAAAATGACAAAAGTAAGGGTAAAAGGGCACTTTGTGCTACAGCTCTGATTTAGGTGAGGGTTCTGGATTCAAACTTATTTTTACCAAGATTCATGTGTGATAATAGGTCTCTATGCCAAAAATTACAAAAAAGTCCTATTGGTTATTTAATTGTGATTTTCTAAAGTTTAATGCCCCCAAGGTACTTATAACTAACTTGTTATTTGAAAAATATCAAACAACAGAACTTATATTTTTCCTAGATTCATACTAGCATATTTTTAGCCATCCCAAGGATTGGGGTGGTTTCTCCTTAGGGTTATTTTACTAGGAATTTTCTAAGTTTTCATTGTTTTCATGAAATAAAATGTGGTGCATTTTTTTGTACTAAAAGAGGGTTCAACAAAGTTTTCTAGTAAAATATGTTACCCAAGTAATCTAGGAAAAATGTGGTTGTCCTCTGGTTCTTATTTTAAACTACCTTTTCCATTTTCTAAAGGTTTGGACCAAAGCAAGTTTTTGTGGGTAATCCCTCTTTACTCTGGTGTAATGAGGAGTTTATCATTTTTAAACAGGGTAGTTAGTAGTTGGGCATGCCTCTAATTTTTCTTACCCTCAGTCCAAAAGTATTTCTATTTATCTTCTATTTATTTAGTTTTGGGCAGTATACTTATTTAAATCAAAACTTTAAAAATCTTGTAGTCCTTAGGGTGTTTGTTATTTTTCCTAAGTAGTTCATATTATTTAGAACCTAGCAAAATTAGTTTGACCAAATTTGGCTGGATAAAATTGCAGTTATGAATTTTGCAAGTTCTGTATGCATTTAAAAGAATAAAGTTTAAAAGGTTTAATGAAATCCAGTTTGCGCCGAGGCCCCTAGGGTTTCCCTTAACTAATCCTTTAAACCATACCCCTGCAGAACTATTCCTCTGAGTCGTTGACTGTGCAAAAACCCCCTGGCTTTTCCTTCTTTCAACCCGGGCTCCTTCCCCCTTGTAACAGTAACCGCGGAGAGGAAAAAGGGTGGCGCGGCTTACCGGCGGCGAGAGAGGTCCGGTGAAGGGCTGGGTGAGATCCGGGAGGTCCTGACGGTCACGTCGAGGAGCGGGTCGTCGACGGTGATTGCGGGAATAGGTCTAACCACGTGGGCAGGCGGTCGGGCTCGTCAGCGGCATGTGCTCCGGCCTGCCCACGGCGGTAGAGCTCAATCAAATGGCACTGGGAGCTTTATGGGATGCTAAGGATGCTATAGGTGCAAGGAATCGACGAATGGCTTACCGTGGAGTTCGGTCTACGTGCGACAGTGGCCGGTTGAAGTCTGGCGACGTCGATCTGGCGTCTCTGGTGAGGTATTGTTTGATCCTTGGCTTGGGGAGCTTCACTGAGGTCCGTAGAAGCTAACCCGAGGGTCGGACGGGACGAGGAGTGCCTGGTTTGGCCGGTCCATGGTGGTCGTGGCTTGCACGGTCGCTAGCATGCCGCTCTCTTGGCAAACGCCGGCGAACTTGAGCTCGGGTTGGGTCAGGGACGCGTAGGGGTGTACGGTCGAGGCCGTGGAGGCTTTTATAGCCACGGGCGCGAGCGTGGACGGGGGGTTGGCACGGCGCGGGGCTGCGCGCGTGGGCGGGGCGCCGAGGGCGTGCTCTGGCGTCGCCAGGGCGCGTCGAACACATGGTCGTGTTCATCTGCCCGAGTTCTTGCGCCTGTAGAGCTCCAAAACTTGTGAATCTCGCCAAATGTCTTGTGCAAGATATCTTCCTGGCACCTAGGGCTAGGTAGTTTATGTAAGTTCCAATGGAAGATCTGCCCTAGTTTACAAGATATGTGGGCGCCAAGTCTTGTCTGTCTACACTGTTCACCAGCGACAAAACTGATGTCAAACCATGTCAAACCATGTCAAACGACCTTGGTTTGATTTCAAATTTTTCAGGGATGTGCCTTGGGTAATTTGGCCACTTTTTGCTATTTGGTCCAAGTGGTTTTGGTGCCAGCACAAGGGTGAACACATTTGATCTTTGGGCTAGGGTTGGTTTTGGGGACTTAGATAATTTTGAATGGCTCTAGTGTGCTCCCCACTTGGTGAATTGTTTTGGGGTTTTTGTTGGGCCTTTTTGTAATACCTATCTTAATATATTTTGTATATTTGCTAATATACTTCATCTTTGGTAAAGATCCCCTTTTGTGATTTGGCCATTTGCCCACTCTTTCCCCTTTAATCCCATGGTTAGGGTTTAATGGCTTAAGAGGGGAATTAGGGTTTTAGAACCTTGTTTATGGGTGAAAATTGTATGAAGGCTAGGGTTCCTTTCTTGTGATGATCAATACTTGGCTTAACCATGCTTCTAAGATTTTAGTGCCATCACTTCCTAAATTTAGCATATAGGGTAAGAGGCCAAAAGTGTGCTCATTAGGATAGGGCCTTGGGTAACACCTGGGGTGTTACAAGCTTCTTTTCAAAGACCAATTAAAGGGAGGTCACAAACGTGAAGAAGTAATAACAGTGGTAATAATAATAGTTATAAAACACATAAGGTAGCATAGATTACTCATCGTAATACATCATTACTTTGCTCCATTTTTTACAATATAACATATGATTACAAATATATCTTTGACTTTGCAATAATAATAGTTATATAACATCATGACATAAAGCACAAAGCATTAACAGGAAAAGAGAGGACTTCTGCCTTCAATGAGATAAAAGCTTCGTATACATGAAGATGCTTCGTCTCAAATGAAATTTCGTTGTTAATCAGACTCGATCGTTGATTTTACTCAAGAGGTGCTTTGTCATGAACGAAAATAAGGGAAGGTATTTTTAGCCTTCGGCTCAAAAGCTACGAGCATTGGTTTTGTCCATAACAAAGCAGTAGGCACACGAATGCAAGGTAAAAAAGCATTACAAAGTATTTACAAATATTTACAATTCTATTCGCATTTCAATTACAATCCTTTGTCCAAATATTACATTTCTTGCGCAAAAGAATTTCCAAAGTGTTTCTACAGAAATAAAGGGGAATCCTACAAAGACTACTTCAAAGCTTCAGACCTAACTTCGGTTCATCAACCTTCGGCGCCATCACCCTAAAGAATGACGAAGAATAGGGTAATGAGGAATCTGGTATGGAAAAAATTAAGGTAAAAGAATAAAGTTAAAGAGCTATACTTTGTTAAGCAGGTTCAAAGCTCTCAGCGCTTCGATGAGCTTCATGTTCTTCTAAGCCTTAACCTTGAGTGTCATTTTCAAAGCTTCGGATTCATGGTTCAATCGACTGGAGTTTTCTTCCAAAAGTATCTGAGCCTCTGCTAGCTCTTTGCCCAATTTCTTATTTTGAGCTGGCGCTTCGGCAAGCGATCCTTCGGCTGAGCACAACAACTCATCTTTTTCTTTTAGAGAATCCTCAAGTTTTTTTATTTTATCTTCCAAACCCTTGATTATAACTTCACTTTTTCTGTCCTCGTCATCTTGTTGCATTTTTAAAGCTTTGCTTAGTAACAAACTCTATAAAAACAAACTCAAAGTT
Organism: Zea luxurians; assembly: GCA_029449295.1. Taxonomy (NCBI): domain Eukaryota; kingdom Viridiplantae; phylum Streptophyta; class Magnoliopsida; order Poales; family Poaceae; genus Zea; species Zea luxurians. Next base: position 423,797 of record JAOPSE010000540.1, read on the forward strand.
AGAATACTTAAGCTAATACGGACATATCAATGGTAACTTGCAAAAAGGTTCTTACTTTGAAGTTAGAATAAAACAAGCTGCCTATGATGTGCTGACGCCTGTAGCAGCTGATGTCCTTTTTGAGCTTTGAGATTCCAACACTCTTAGACAGGGTGCTTATAATTTGTAACACCCTAAAGTTTAATTTTGTGAAGACAAGGAAAATTCCCCAAAGGTTTTAAATCAAAACGCCTTTCCTTAAAGATAATCATGAATTGGAAGTTTCTACTCCCTAAATGAATATGTTAAATATATATATATATATATATATATATATATATATATATATATATATATATATAATTAAAGATCCTTAGATAAACTAAATGGCCTTTGGATTAGGTTATATAGAAGAATTAGGATTAAACTATTTCTTAATATATATAATCTACAATATAAATTTTATTTCCCTAGAATTAATAAGGTGTGGACTATTCTCTATTATATGATTGGAAGGTTGTCCAAAAGAACTAAAATAAAATAAATATATAAAATATGTTTTTGCACATCGTGCTGAAGTTCTATAATGTGTATCTAAATTAAGGGTTTGAACTTCAAACTTGGGTCGATTTGAAATTCAAATAGAAAACAAAATAGAATTAAAAAAAGAAAAGGAATAGCAACCCTACGCATGGGCCGAATTCTCCCTTGCCCTGGTCCACTTTATCCTGCTGCTGGCCACCTATACTACGCTCGCTCGGCCCATTTTTAGTGCGCTCTGGTTCGTGCCTATAGCCTGGTGGGACCCACGGGCCAGTGTGCCAATCGTTGTGGGCGCGGATCCAAGTATATGACGGGTGGGCCCTCTCAGTCAGACCGGTCCTCAATCTCGCGTCCGTGGCTGAACTCTGCTTCACTGTCCGACGACCTCGCATGGTTGTTGATCCGTGCGTCAGCTACAGATTCTGTTGTGATCAGACGATGGATCCATCCTCCCGCGTTCTCAGCCGGGACTCACTGCCAGTGGGCCAGCCCTGTCTGTGGGTCTCCTCCACGCCGCGATTCGAGTATATCGTGGGCTGCCCGTGTTGACCGCTTCTTCGGTGGGGGTAGACGCGTGGCCTCGGATTTCTAGCTGACGGCGGTTGGGGCCATGCTACCCATAAATCCTTGGCCACCGGGATCGCCTCAGCCCCTCCCTTGCATTTCAACCAATCCTACGTGCCTGAGTACGAGCGACGCCAAGGCAGAGTGAGGGAGGAGGGCCGCGGAGCTCAGTTTCCGCCGCTGTCGTCGCAGTCCCGCGCCCAGGGAGAGATCACGAGGATGCTAGCGCGTACAGGAGGGAAATTGGAGTCCGGTTGGTGCCTGTGCCGGCGGACCGCATGGGCGTGGGACATCTTCGTGCTAGGCCATTGTGAAACCAAGCGGGTGGTTGGCAACTCGTCGCCGGAGCCATATCACCGCTGCAAGTCCGCACCTTCCTGTGGCCGAGCCCCCACTTCATCTTCTGGCGGTGGTAAGCACCTCCGTTAAGTCCCCCTCGGTTCCCTCTATGAATAGCTTTATTTGGACAAGAGGATTAGTCACCGCGTCACGAGTTCACGTAACCCCGGTGATGGCGCCACTGCGCTCGTTCACGCGCCGCCGTGTAGAGACTTTAGGAGAGGGAGAAGGGCCTCCTGGCCGTCCGATCGCCAGTGGGTGGTTCAAAACGAATTGGAGTATCCCTGTGCGCCAAATAAAATCTGAGCTCTTGGATCGGTGGCGCACGTCTAGGATCAAATGTATACGTGGACATCCTACCGACCCTCAGATCTGGATCTGGTGGTCAGTAGTGTGTACCGATTCATAGGATTGCATAATTTAATCTGGACCGTTCACTTCTTATCCTGCGGCGCAGATCTGTCCATACCCCTTCGCCCGAGAACATTTCCTAAAGACCCCCTGGAAAATAAAAGAAATAACCGCGGTCCACGTGGATAGGTTCTGTGTCTATGGAATCTTGCGAGTTAGCACCTGTGCTTCTTTTTATTTAGAGTGCAGACCAGACCCTTATTAAAACTGAGAAATTCGTTTGGAAAATGATTTTTAGTGTTAAAATAATTCCAGGAACTTATTTAATTCATAGAAAATCCATTCTAGGTCCAAACTGGTCCATTCTAATTCCTATAATTTTGTAATAATATTTTTCATCACCTAGAGTCCCTGATTTGACATGAAAGCCACTTTAAAATTTATTTCTTAATTAAACCCATATCAAATACATAAACCTTAGGAAATTCATAACTCCTCCGTTTTAACTCCGATTTGATCCGTTCAAGTTGTGTTAGTCTCGTATAAATATTTACTATGCAATAACAACATTTATTATACCATGTCTCATTATTTTATGACTAGACCTTTACTTAACTTATGTTGGTTAGTCTTGTTAATGTGCTCATCATTATCTACCAACATATGATCTATGGTCAATTTATAACTTAGATTAAAGTTGAGATAATTATTTATAGAATAACCTCGTATATGATTTATAATAACCAATTTATAATATAGTTTAATATTTTAATCACACAGATCTTCTATAAAATCATAACTCCTTAATTGTGAACTCCGATCTTAGTAGTTCTCGATCCCACGATCTCGTTATGATGCGTAGATCATTATTATTCAGTTTGTACTTATGTTTGGTGTGATGTTAATTTTGTTTATACCATGTTTGTTTGTATTGCTACGACTAGCGCGAGGTCACGTGTCATCCAAAGATCATCCTGGTACCTGTAATCTCAAGTCCCAGGCAAGTTGTGCCCTTGATCCACTTTTCTTACCCAATAATATTCTTTAATATCACTTATTCATGCATAGGTTTAATTTTGATGGGACCCAATAGGTCACCCTAGACTGATTATCCTTTTACCTTGTTTATCCCTGAATCATTGGGTAGTTATGCTATTGCTTTATATGGTTTTTGGGATAATATTTCATTATATCCATGTTCCAATTATTCTGTTATGTTACTTATGTTCATGATAAGATCATTATGTTAATTGGAACATGGAGCGACCACCCGGGAAAACAGTGCTACCACAAGGGTTTAATGGGACGCCCTTGGCTGATTAACTAGGAAAGCTAGTGGATGACTACCTTACCCGAAAGGGGCAAGGGAAGTAGGGGTGTGGTCAGTGTAGCGAGGTCCTTGGGTTGATTTTGCTGCGATGGCGGTCAGGCGAGGGATTCCTGTACTGGAGCTTCCTATAAACTGTAGCGGGTTTTCTGAAGCTAGTGGAACTTTGTAAAGGCCTTGTAGTGTTACCCTACCTCGCTTCCTTGGTAGAGGTGTATGGGATTCATGACCTCTTGGCAGATGGGTAACACGGCTTGTGGGTAAAGATGTGCAACCTCTGCAGAGTGTAAAACTGGTATACTAGCCGTGCTCACGGTCATGAGCGGCTCGGACCCTCACATGATTAATTTATGGAACTTAAACTCAATTTGTCATATGCATTTGCATGGGATTATTTATTAATTTTGTTCTATTACTTTTATTAAGGTTTGGTATTTACTTGCATTTAATAATTGCTAATAAAATTTGACCAACTTATAAAAGCAATGCTCAGCTTCAACCTTTATTTTATTGATCAGCCTTACACATCACATGAACTCCCACCTTTGGTGAGTTCATGCACATTATTCCCCACAACTTGTTGAGCGATGAACATGTGTGAGCTCACCCTTGCTGTCTCACACCCCCCCACAGAAGAAGTACAGGTGGTTCAAGTGGAGCCATACATCGAGGAGTTCGATTCGATCTAGGTGGCGTCTCCCAGTTGACTTTCTAGCGCCAAGGATGAATTTTAGATCCTGCTATATTTATCTTTTATTTTGTAAGACTTCCGCTATGTAATAAGTACTCTGATTATTGTGACATTTATCTCTATACACTCTGTTATTATATATGTTGTCTTCTTTGGCGCATGTATGAGATGCACGCGGCTTTGTTCCTTAAAGCCCGGGGTGTTACATAATTTTAGCACCGGCATGGTCGCGGATGCCTCCCACAACTTCTTCATCGACCCCACCAAAGAGCATTGACCCCGGCTGGTAGCCACAAGAGATTGCAAATTCTTTCAGCTCTGATATGTCCTCTTCGGAGAGCTGTTGGCTGCCCAAATGCCGTAGGTTGAAATTCACTCCTTCCGAAGAGGTTTCTTCAGTCTTCTTTCCCTTGTCTGAAACTACCACAGCTACCTCCTTCTCCGCAACCACGTCTAATATAAGCCCGTCAATTTCGGACATAGTGGTTGTGAGATTTTCTTCGGCTGCAATGGTAGCTTCGACATCAATCGATTTAACAGCTTTGTCTGTCGAGGCTGGGGGCAGGGTTTGCTCAATGGCTTCCAGTATATTCATCATGTGTCGTTTATTCTTGCCCCCGTCTCTCCCATCAGCAGCCGAAGAGATTTCCTTTTTCTGTAAGAGGCTCATCAGTTCCAATCCCAGAGGACTTAGCAGTGTGAAAGGGATAGACCCGGTCATTACCTTCAATATTTCCGAGACCTCCGCAACAGAAGACGAAGGGCTTCCAGTTTGTTTCAGTGTATATTGCATCTTCGTCTTCTCAGAGGATTTTTTTGGCAAACTTCCGTTTTTTAGGAGCTGACACCTTCGGCTCTGGCACTGTTTTATCTTCTTCAAAGTCTCTTGGTCTTCTTTGACAGACCGGATAGCTTGCCTACTCAGAATACTGACAACCCTTTTTCTTTTGACTCGTCCAGACCCTTCATCAAGCCTTTCGTAGTCAGGGTACTCAAAGTTAAGAGCATCCATTACACGGTTCAGCCTTCGTTTTCGCCGGGTGCCAAAGGCAGCAGTCATCAGCTGATCTTCTTTCTTCGTGTAGTTCCCGAGAATTTCGTTACACATTGTTTCTATCAGCTCCAACCATTCAGTGCATGGTTTGCTGAATCTTTTTTGGAATTTGATCCGATAAGGAAGGCGTACAAGTTCATACTTTTTCCCTCTTCCTTTTTCTTTTGGCATTCCCCATCCACTAGAGATTGGGAAAGTTATGTTTGCTAAATATTCCTGCACCAAGTCCCTAGTGCTAATGTGCTTAGCCACCACCTAAATTCCACTTTGGCCAGTTGGCAGGGAGACCCTAGCTGCATATTGCACAAAGGCCGAGTCATACCGAAGCTCAGCTTTAAGGAAATCATTACCATGCTCATGAGCTTCTCCCTCTTCTTCTCATCAGCCTTGCTGAACCGAAGAGTAAAAGACCAGTTAATCCTAGAGGATTTATGTTACGGTTATGTATACAAATTAAGGGCATAAATGTATTTTCACCTGGGCTGTGTCACGTGCCTATAAATAGGTGAACAGTACCCCCGTACTATTCACACTGAATTGTAATTGCTCTCGCATCAACACCTTCGAGCAAGCCGAAGGTATCAATGTAGTATAAATTCTATTAATGTTCATATGTATATTATGAAATACATATGTGTATAAATAAATGGATTACATTTATTATCTTTATGTACTCTTATTCTCATGAATATTGAAGGTGTGTCCTTCATGACCTTCGTCTGAAGATCATTATATCCAAAAGGAAATAATGCTCCGGAGGACGAAGGTCCTTAATCTTTAACAAATTGTGTTGCCTTGTTCTTGATTCATAGCATTTGAGAACAAGTGGCCAACAACCCATGTCCATTAGACACAATGTTCGTTTTCTTTTGCCAACCCGCTACTGCCATTGTCTCGCACTCTGAAGCTTACTTCGACCAATTTTTCTTCCACAAATCTTCGCTTTTTGCAAGCTTCGTAGGTTCTAGGATGGCTAGAGAGTTAAAAGGTGATGAGCTCACCTTGGTGATGTACTATGATGTCGCAGAGAAGGCTAGAGTTGAAAAGATTACTAAAGAAATCATGGCTGGCCTATCTGATGACTCTGACGATAGTGAAGAGTTTGATTTTGAAGAGGATATTATTGATGTCGAAGATCGACCATCGAAACCAAGCCATGTTATCTTTGGCAAATCGACCATAAAGAAGGGACATATCAAGGTAATGAAGGACGATTATATTAGTCACACTTTGATTGTGAGGTTTGGTGGAGAGGGCACTACCCCTTTCTAAGAAAGACGAAGTGGTAGTGTTTCGAAACATATTAAAGGCAGGACTTCGGTTCCCTCTTCATAAAGTGTTAGTGGAGGTACTGAAAAAGTTTGACATGTATCTTCATCAGCTGACTCCGAATGCCTTAGTGAGGCTAGAGATCTTTATCTGGGTAGTGAAGAACCAATGCATGGAGCCAAATGTAGACTGCTTTTGTTAAATCCAAAAGCTTCATTACCATATGAAAGCAATTGAGAAGGAGCAACATCATAAAAACTTCAGCTGCTATAACTCTGTATACCGGAAAGATTCTCGGTATCCTATCCTAGCATACCGAAGCAAGTGGTCGAATGATTCGACAAAATAATGGATCTATGTAAGGAATGATTTAGAAAAGAGAGAAGATATCACAGATATCATCCAAAGGCCTATAAAACCACATTTTGGCATAAACAGGTTGGCATGTGTCATGAATGTGTAAAGCCCAAAATCTGTATAAGAGAAAAATAATAAGATAAATAAATAAGTATACTTATATGTTAGTGTTTTGGGAATTATTTGATATCCTTTTCTTTGTGCATACTCAAGTAAGGGAATTAAAGTAGTCAAATAGCAAATAAATAAATACAGAAATATGCATCTCATGCTGAGGTTCTTGTATTTTTGCATTTGGGCTTAAATTCACGAGACAAGTTTAAGTTTGAAAATTAGAATTTGAAAATAAAAGAGAAAAGAGAAGAAAAAGAAAAGAATACACATTATATGTTAATAATAATAATAAATAAATAATATTATTGCAGACAGTAGAAGTATAATTCATGTAGACTTTTGTTTGATATTTGAAATATGGAGTTCAAAACAAGAATTTGAATTTAGTTTGAAAAATTGAAATGGAATATAGAAAAGAAAAATAAAATAGGGAAAACCAGAACTGTGTCGTTTCTCCCAGGCTGGCCCATCAAGCACTTGCCACGCGTGGCCCAGCCAAGTCCACTCCTGCCTCTCCTCCGTGTCACTGCTAGTCGGGCCCGTCTTGCCAGGCTCATCAACCTCGCGCGCTCGCTGCGCAGACACCGACCAGTGGGGCCCCTGGTCAGCCCGTCGACCACCCCTCTCGCGTGTGCTACTGTTCCGCTCTCGGTCACTGGTTTGTGGGGCTGCCCTATCAAGTTGTCGTCATCCCTAAGCTCATTGCGAACGCGCCGAGTTCGTTGCGGATCTTCCCTCGCCGAACCTGCCCGCCGAACTCACCGGGCGGTTGAAACGACCCAGCTCGGACTCCCCTTTCCCGTGCATAAAACCAACGCGCGACCACCGGATCTCGCCTAGCCAACTAGTGCTCTCGGCCGAGCCCCTTGAACGTTCTTGTGGTCTCGCAAGGCGCTTGCGGTGCTCGGGCAAAGGGGGGAGGTCAGAGCAAGGTTCCGCCACGAGCTCGAGGATGGCGGTGTTGGAGCTTCATCGTCGTGTGGCGGATCTGCTTATAGCATTATTAAACGGACCATCGACCATCTCCGACCGGGATTGCTCACTGGTGTGACTAGGGGACCACGGACCCACCCCTGGTCATGGCCAGCGTGCGTTGTCGATGTCCGTCTCCGGTAGGTGCCCCTTTCGTGTTCGCATTAATCTCCTCGTCAAATAGCACCGATCGTTCTTGTGTTTGGGGAACCGGTGCCTCGGTGCATGTTCACCGGCAATGGCGCCACCACTGATGGCCTGTGCGCCGCCGTGGGCTAACCGTGGGAAGGGAGAAAAGCCTCTAGCCGTCGTATGAACAATCAGCGGTCAAGAACATAGCATGGGTAATGTTTCGGCCATCAGAACGCGCACCGTTGGATTCCGATCAAGTGAACACGAGTAGTTCTTGGCTATTTAAAATCTAGACCGTTGTTCTCGAATCCTGCGATCGGGATTCAATACCGGACGATTAAAGTATTGATCTAATCTGGGCCGTCCGGATCAGTGCGGGCAGCTATGAGATGTCCATACCCCTTCGTCGTGGAACTGTCACACCTAGATTTTAGGGGTCCAAAACCTGAGCGTGAAATAATCACCAAGTGTGCTAGGACCAAGTCTCACACATATGATGACTCATGGTACAGAAATGAATGTCACATCATCAATATATAACGGAGTTCTGTACAAAATAGTTAAATAGTTACATCATACGAAGACAACGATCTAGCAACCATAGCTTACTGAGAGATGACAGCCTAGACCACCCACGAACTCATCACAGCATCCTTCATGCGCTTCATCCAGTGGTACCTATTCTTGACCGGAGGGGATGTGACTATAGCAAGGGTGAGCTCACATATGTTCATCACTCAAAAAGTTGTGGGGAATAATGTGCATGAGCTCACCAAAAGTGGGAGCTCATGTGAAGTGTAAGGCTTACCAAAGGAGATGGTTAAAGCTGAGCATTGCTTTTAAAGTTAGTCAAAGTTTTATTAGCAGTTACTAAGTATAAGTAGATACCCACCCAAATAAGTAGGAGACCAAGTTTAATAATAACACCTGCGACGCAATGCATATGACAGATTAAGTTTAATTCCATAGATTAAACATGTGAGTGTCCGAGCCGCTCATGACCGTGAGCACGACTGATATACCAGTTTTACACTCTGCAAAGGTTGTGCATTTTTACCCACAAGTCGTGTTACCCATTTTCCACAGGGTTGTACAGACCCCATACCCTTCTACCAAGGAAGCGAGGCAGGGATAGCACAACGAGGCCTTTCTGAAAGGAAAATAGGGTCAAACCTTTTCCTATATGAATTTTGGTGGTTGAATTGCCCAACACAAACAATTGGACTAACTAGTTTGCTCTAGATTATGAGTTCTACAGGTGCCAAAGGTTCACAACAAACCAATACAAAGTCAAAAGAAAGGGTTCAAAACAAAGGAGCAAAGTATACCGAAGGCAGCCTGGTCTGGCGCACCGGACTGTCCGGTGCACCACCGGACAGTGTCCGGTGCACCAGGGAGATCGATTCTGAACTTGCCAGTTTCGGGAATTTGGGGAAGCCGCTCCGCTATAATTCACCAGACTGTCCGGTGTGACACCGGACTGTCTGGTGTGCCAGCGGAGCAACGGCTACTTCGCGCCAATGGTCGTCTGCAAATGAACAGTGAAAGCAAACAGTGCGCTCCTGCGTGCGCAGAAGTCAGAGCAGGCACCAGAAGGCGCACCGGACAGTGAACAGGACCTGTCCGATGCACCACCAGACTGTCCGGTGGCCCCATTTGTCAGAGCTCCAACGGTCGAACCCTAACGGTTGGGTGACGTGGCTGGCGCACCGGACTGTCCGGTGCGCCATACGACAGCAGCCATCCCCAACGGCCACTTTGGTTGTTGGGGCTATAAATACCCCCCAACCACCACACTTCAAGGCATCCAAGTTTCAGCCATTTGCATTCAATACAAGAGCTCTAGACTTCACTACAAGACACAAACAAGAGATCAAATCCTCTCCCAAGTCCAAAGTTCATTCCAGTCAAATAGTGACTAGAGAGAGTGACTTTTGTGTTCTTTTGAGTTCTTGCGCTTGGATTGCTTTCTTCCTTCCTCATTTCTTGTTCTCAAGTGTTTTGTAACCAAGGCAAGAGACACCAAGTATGTGGTGGTCCTTGCGGGGTCTAAGTGACCCGTGAGATAAGGAGAAAGCTCACTCGGTCTAAGTGATCGTTTGAGAGAGGGAAATGGTTGAAAGAGACCCGGTCTTTGTGACCACCTCAACGGGGAGTAGGTTTGCAAGAACAGAACCTCGGTAAAACAAATCACCGTGTCATCCGCTCTATTTCCTTGGTTGATTTGTTTTCGCCCTCTCTTTCGGACTCGATTATATTACTAACGCTAACCCCGGCTTGTAGTTGTGCTTAAAGTTTATAATTTTCAGATTCCGCCAATTCACCCCCCTCTAGGCGACTTTCAATTGGTATCAAAGCCCGGTGCTTCATTAGAGCCTAACCGCTCGAAGTGATGTCGGGAGAACACGCCAAGAAGGAAATGGTGACCCGCGAGAAGCCCGCCACAAGCCACGGGAAGGCTCCATCGGTAGAGTCCCGCAACAAGAAGAAGGAGGAATCACCTCCTCACAAGTCGCATCGGAGTGGCGAGAAGAAAAAGAAGATGAAGAAGGTTGTCTACTACGAGACCGACTCTTCGTCGCCATCCACCTCCGGCTCCGACGCGCCGTCCGTAACTTCTAAGCGCCATGAGCGCAAGAAGTTTAGTAAGATCCCCCTTCGTTATCCTCGCATTTCAAAACGTACTCCTTTACTTTCCGTCCCATTAGGCAAACCACCTATGTTTGATGGTGAAGATTATAATATGTGGAGTGATAAAATGAGGCACCATCTAACCTCACTCCACACTAGCATTTGGGATGTTGTTGAGATTGGAGTACAGGTACCATCGTTGGGGGATGAAGACTATGACTCGGACGAAGTTGCCCAAATCCAGCACTTCAACTCCCAAGCTACCACTATACTCCTCGCCTCTCTAAGTCAAGAGGAGTATAACAAGGTGCAAGGGTTGAAGAGCGCCAAGGAAATTTGGGACGTGCTCAAAACCGCGCACGAAGGAGACGAGGTGACCAAGATCACCAAGAGGAAGACTATCGAGGGGGAGCTCGGTCTTTTCATGCTCAACCAAGGAGAAGACCCGCAAGCCATGTACAACGGCTAAAGACCTTGGTAAATCAAGTGCGCAACCTCGGGAGCACCAAATGGGATGACCATGAGATGGTCAAGGTTATTCTTAGATCACTCGTTTTTCTTAACCCCACTCAAGTTCAATTAATTCGTGGTGATCCAAGATATAAACTATTGTCTCCCGAGGAAGTGATAGGAAAATTTGTGAGCTTTGAGTTGATGATCAAAGGCTCCATAAGATCATCGAGCAAGGCGCCTCCTCCGTACCCGAGGCACAACCCGTTGCATTCAAGGCAACGGAGGAGAAGAAAGAAGACTCTACACCGAGTAGGGTCCCCATCGATGCCTCTAAGCTCGACAATGAGGAGATGGCGCTCATCATCAAGAGCTTCCGCCAAATCCTCAAGCAAAGGAAGGGGAAAGATTACAAGCCCCATTCCAAGAAGGTTTGCTACAAATGTGGTAAGCCCGGTCATTTTATCGCTAAATGTCCATTGTATAGTGATAGTGACAGGGAAAACGACAAGAGGGGGAAGAAGAAGGAGAAGAAGAGGTATTACAAGAAGAAGGGCGGCGATGCCCATGTTTGCCGGGAGTGGGACTCCGACGAGAGCTCCACCGACTCCTCCAACGACGAGGACGCCGCCAACATCACCGTCAACAAAGGACTTCTCTTCCCCAACGTCGGCCACAAGTGCCTCATGGCAAAGGACAGCAAGAAGAAGAAGAAGGTAAAATCAAGATCCTCCACTAAGTATGCAACCTCTAGTGATGAGGAAAATTCTAGTGATGATGAGGATAACATGCTTACTCTTTTTGCCAATCTTAACATGCAACAAAAAGAGAAATTGAATGAATTGATTAGTGCTATTCATGAGAAGGATGAACTCTTGGATAGCCAAGAGGACTCCTTATTAAGGAGAACAAAAAGCATGTTAAGACTAAAAATGCTTATGCTCAGGAGGTAGAGAAAAATGAAAAATTAACTAGTGAGCTAAGTACTTGCCATGACACTATCTCCAACCTTAGAATTGAGAATGCTAATTTGATTGCTAAGGTTGAGAAGTCAAATATTTGTGATGATTCAATTACCAATCTTAGAAATGATAATTCTAGTCTAATTGCTAAGATTGGAAAATTGAATGCCTCTCTTGCTAGCCTTAAGTTTGAGAATGATAAATTAATTACTAAGGCTAAGGAATTAGATGTTTGCAATGTTTCTATTTCCAATCTTAGAGATGAGAATGCCATTTTACATGCTAAGATTGTTGAATTAAATGATTGCAAACTCTCTACATCTACCGTTGAGCATGTTTCTATTTGCACTAGATGTAGAGATGTTAATGTAGATGCTATCCATGATCACCTTGCTATGATTAAATAACAAAATGATCATATAGCAAAATTAGATGCTAAAATTGCCGAGCATGAACTAGAAAATGAGAAATTTAAATTTGCTCGTAGTATGCTTTATAGTGGAAGACGCCCTGGCATTAAGGATGGCATTGGTTTCCAACAGGGGGACAATGTCAAGCTTAATGCCCCTCCTAAAAGATTGTCTAATTTTGTTAAGGGCAAGGCTCCCATGCCTCAGGATAACGAGGGCTATATTTTATATCCTGCTGGTTATCCTGAGGATAAGATTAGGAGAATTCATGCAAAGAAGACTCATTCTGTCTCTCACCATGCTTTTATTTATAAGAATGAGGCTTCTAGCTCTAGGCGTTCTACACATGTTAAAATGCCTAAGAAGAAATCTCCTACTGCATCAAATGATCATAATGTTTCATTCAAAACTTTTGATGCTTCTTATGTGCTAACTAACAAATCAGGCAAGGTAGTTGCCAAATATGTTGGGGGCAAACACAAGGGCTCCAAGATTTGTGTTTAGGTACCCAAGGTGCTTGTTTCTAATGTAAAAGGACCCAAGACCGTTTGGGTACCTAAGAACAAGGCCTAAATTTGTGTTGTAGGTTTATGCATCCGGGGGCTCAAGTTGGATCATCGACAGCGGGTGCACAAACCACATGACTGGGGAGAAAAGGATGTTCTCCTCCTATGAGAAAAACCAAGATCCCCAAAGAGCTATCAGGTTCGGGGATGGAAATCAAGGTTTGGTCAAAGGATTGGGTAAAATTGCTATATCACCTGACCATTCTATTTCCAATGTTTTTCTTGTAGATTCATTAGATTACAACTTGCTTTCTGTTTCTCAATTATGCAAAATGGGTTACAACTGTCTTTTTACGGATACAGGTGTTACTACCTTTAGAAGAAGTGATGATTCAGTAGCTTTTAGGGGAGTATTAGAGGGTCAGCTATACTTAGTTGATTTCAATAGAGCTGAACTCGATACTTGCTTAATTGCTAAGACTAACATGGGTTGGCTCTGGCATCGCCGACTAGCCCATGTTGGGATGAAGAATCTTCACAAGCTTCTAAAGGGAGAGCACATTTTGGGACTAACCAATGTTCATTTTGAGAAAGACAGGATTTATAGCGCATGCCAAGCAGGGAAGCAAGTTGGTGTTCATCATCCACACAAGAACATCATGACGACTGACAGGCCACTGGAACTACTCCACATGGACCTATTCGGCCCAATAGCTTACATAAGCATCGGCGGGAGTAAGTATTGTCTAGTTATTGTGGATGATTATTCTCGCTTCACTTGGGTATTATTTTTGCAGGAAAAATCTCAAACCCAAGAGACTTTGAAAGGATTCTTGAGACGGGCTCAAAATGAGTTCGGCTTGAGGATCAAGAAAATAAGAAGCGACAATGGGACGGAGTTCAAGAACTCTCAAATTGAAGGCTTTCTTGAGGAGGAGAGCATCAAGCATGAGTTCTCTTCTCCCTACACGCCATAACAAAATGGTGTAGTGGAGAGGAAGAATAGAACTCTACTGGACATGGCAAGGACCATGCTTGATGAATACAGGACTTCGGATCGGTTTTGGGCTGAGGCGGTCAACACCGCTCGCTACGCCATCAACCGGTTATATCTACAACGAATCCTCAAGAAGACATCATATGAACTCCTCACCGGTAAAAAGCCCAATGTTTCATATTTTAGAGTCTTTGGTAGCAAATGCTTTATTCTTGTTAAAAGAGGTAGAAAATCTAAATTTGCTCCTAAGGCTATAGAAGGCTTTTTACTTGGTTATGATTCAAACACAAGGGCATATAGAGTCTTCAATAAGTCCACTGGACTAGTTGAAGTTTCTTGTGACATTGTGTTTGATGAGACTAACGGCTCTCAAGTAGAGCAAGTTGATCTTGATGAGTTAGATGATGAAGAGGCTCCGTGCGTCGCACTAAGGAACATGTCCATTGGGGATGTGTGTCCTAAGGAATCCGAAGAGCCTCCAAAAGCACAAGATCAACCATCTTCTTCCATGCAAGCATCTCCACCAACTCAAGATGAGGATGAGGCTCAAGATGATGAAGGAGAAGATCAAGAAGATGAGCTACCTCAAGAGGAGGACAAGGATCAAGGGGGAGATGCCAATGATCAAGACAAGGAAGATGAACAAGATCAAAGGCCGCCACACCCAAGAGTCCACCAAGCAATCCAACAAGATCACCCCGTGAACACCATCCTCGGTGATATTCATAAGGGGGTAACCACTCGATCTCGTGTTGCTCATTTTTGTGAACATTACTCTTTTGTTTCCTCTATTGAGCCACACAGGGTAGAGGAAGCACTTCTAGATTCGGATTGGGTGCTGGCAATGCAAGAGGAGCTCAACAACTTCACGAGGAATGAGGTATGACATTTAGTTCCACGTCCTAACCAAAATGTTGTAGGAACCAAGTGGGTCTTCCACAACAAGCAAGATGAGCATGGTGTGGTGACAAGGAACAAGGCACGATTTGTGGCCAAGGGGTATTCACAAGTTGAAGGTTTGGATTTTGGTGAAACCTATGCACCCGTAGCTAGGCTTGAGTCAATTCGTATATTACTTGCCTATGCTACTTACCATGAGTTTAAGCTTTACCAAATGGACGTGAAGAGTGCCTTCCTCAATGGACCAATCAAGGAAGAGGTCTATGTTGAGCAACCTCCCGGCTTTGAAGATAGTGAGTACCCTAACCATGTCTATAAACTATCTAAGGCGCTTTATGGGCTCAAGCAAGCCCCAAAAGCATGGTATGAATGCCTAAGAGATTTTCTTATCACTAATGGCTTCAAAGTCGGCAAGGCCGATCCTACTCTCTTTACTAAAACAATTGAAAATGATTTGTTTGTATGCCAAATTTATGTTGATGATATCATATTTGGGTCTACTAACAAATCCATTTGTGAAGAGTTTAGTAGGATAATGATTCAAAAATTCAAGATGTCTATGATGGGGGAGTTGAAGTATTTTCTAGGATTCCAAGTCAAACAGCTCCAAGAGGGCACCTTCATCAGCCAAACAAAGTACATTCAAGATATACTCACCAAGTTTGGAATGAAGGATGCCAAGCCCATCAAGATACCCATGGGAACCAATGAGCATCTCGACCTCGACACAGGAGGTAAATCCGTAGATCAAAAGGTATATCGGTCGATGATAGGATCCTTATTCTATTTATGTGCATCTCGACCGGACATTATGCTTTCTGTGTGCATGTGTGCAAGGTTCCAAGTCGACCCTAAGGAAGTTCACCTTAGGGCCATGAAGCGAATCTTGAGATATTTAGTTCATACACCTAAGTTTGGTATTTGGTACCCCAAGGGATCCTCGTTTGATTTACTAGGATATTCTGATGCTGATTGGGCAGGATGTAAGATTGATAGGATGAGCACATCAAGGACTTGTCAGTTTCTAGGGAGATCCCTGATGTCTTGGGCTTCAAAGAAACAAAACTCAGTCGCTCTTTCTACCGCCGAAGCCGAGTATATTGCCGCAGGCCATTGTTGCGCGCAATTGCTTTGGATGAGGCAAACCCTTAGGGACTATGGCTACAAATTTAGCAAAGTCCCTCTCCTATGTGATAATGAGAGTGCAATCCGCATGGCGGATAATCCCGTTGAACACAGCCGCACTAAGCACATAGCCATTCGGTATCACTTTTTGAGAGATCACCAACAAAAGGGGGATATCGAGATAGCCTATATAAACACCAAAGATCAATTGGCCGATATCTTTACCAAGCCTTTAGATGAGAAAACCTTTACCAAACTTAGGAATGAGCTAAATATTCTTGATTCTAGAAATTTTGATTGATTCTTTGCACACATAGCTCATTTATATACCTTTGATCATATCTATGACTAATGTGTTTTCAAGTATAATCTTATGCTTAGTCATAGAATTGAAAGGGAAATGGAGTATTAGGCAAAGACGACGCTTCCACTCAACTCCATTGATATTTGCCGGTATTCCGCCACTTAGGTATAATCTTCACTCATCTCTATTTATTTGCCATTGGGGAGAAAGTAAAAGGGTTTATATTTCACTCACAAGTATCTGTTTTTGGCGATTCATGCCAAAGGGGGAGAAAGTATGAGCCCAAAGCAAAAGGTCCGCACCACCACCGAATTTTAAAAATGAAGTTTTTCAAATTGATATCTTATTGTGTTCAAAAGGGGGAGAAAGTAGTATCTTCAAAACTTGCAAAACCCTCTTGAACACTAAGAGGAGAATTTTATTTAGGGGGAGTTTTGTTTAAGTCAAAGGAAAAGCATTTGAAACAGGGGGAGAAAATTTCAAAATCTTGAAAATGCTTCTTTCAATCTTATTCATGTACCTTTGACTATTTGCAAGATGTTTTGAAAAGAATTTTACAAAGGATTTGCAAAAACAGAACTCGTGGTGCAAATGAGGTCCAAAATTTTAAATAAGAAGAAAACAATCCATGCATATCTATTGGAATAGTTATATTGGTTTCAATTCCAAGCAACCTTTGCACTTACCTTTTGCAAACTAGTTCAATTCTGCACTTTTATATTTGCTTTGGTTTGTGTTGGCATCAATCACCAAAAAGGGGGAGACTGAAAGGGAAATAGGGTCAGACCTTTTCCTATATGAATTTTGGTGGTTGAATTGCCCAACACAAACAATTGGACTAACTAGTTTGCTCTAGATTATGAGTTCTACAGGTGCCAAAGGTTCACAGCAAACCAATACAAAGTCAAAAGAAAGGGTTTAAAACAAAGGAGCAAAGTATACTGAAGGCAGCCCTGGTCTGGCGCACCGGACTGTCCGGTGTGCCACCGGACAGTGTCCGGTGCCCAGGGAGATCGACTCTGAACTTGCTAGTTTCGGGAATTTGGGGAAGCCGCTCCACTATAATTCACCGAACTGTCCGGTGTGACACTAGACTGTCCGGTGTGCCAGCGGAGCAACGGCTACTTCGCGCCAACGGTCGTATGCAAATGAACAGTGAGAGCAAACAGTGCGCGCCTGCGCGCGCAGAAGTCAGAGCAGGCGCCAGAAGGCGCACCGGACAGTGAACAGGACCTGTCCGGTGCACCACCGGACTGTCGGTGCACCACCAGACTGTCCGGTGGCCCCACTTGTCAGAGCTCCAACAGTCGAACCCTAACGGTTGGGTGACGTGGCTGGCACACCGGACTGTCCGGTGCGCCATACGACAGCAGCCATCCCCAACGACCACTTTGGTGGTGGGGCTATAAATACCCCCAACCACCACACTTCAAGGCATCCAAGTTTCAGCCATTTGCATTCAATACAAGAGCTCTAGACTTCACTCCAAGATACAAACAAGACATCAAATCCTCTCCCAAGTCCAAAGTTCATTCCAATCAAATAGTGACTAGAGAGAGTGACTTTTGTGTTCTTTTGAGTTCTTGCGCTTGGATTGCTTTCTTCCTTCCTCATTTCTTGTTCTCAAGTGTTTTGTAACCAAGGCAAGAGACACCAAGTGTGTGGTGGTCCTTGCGGGGTCTAAGTGACCCGTGAGATAAGGAGAAAGCTCACTCGGTCTAAGTGATCGTTTGAGAGAGGGAAAGGGTTGAAAGAGACCCGGTCTTTATGACCACCTCAACGGGGAGTAGGTTTGCAAGAACCGAACCTCGGTAAAACAAATCACCGTGTCATCTGCTTTATTTCCTTGGTTGATTTGTTTTCGCCCTCTCTTTCGGACTCGATTATATTTCTAATGCTAACCCCGGCTTGTAGTTGTGCTTAAAGTTTATAATTTTCAGATTCCGCTTATTCACCCCCCTTTAGGCGACTTTCACTTTCCAAAGTTCCACTAGTTCGAGAAAACTCGCTACGGATTCAGGAAGAAGGAAGCATAGGAATCTGTCGTCCGAAAAGCTTTATAGATAGTTCGACCTGAGGACCACCCTATACTCTAGCAGTGACGCCTCCCCGCTTGCCCCTACCCGGGTAAGGTAATGTCTCCCTAGCTTTCCTAATTACATGGCCAAGGGCGTCCCATTCCACCCTTGTAGTAACACTTTTTTCTCGGGTTGTTCTCCATGTTCCAATTAACAATATGATCTTATCATGAACAATAATTAAACAACAACATAATTTGAACATGATCATTATAAAACATTAGTTTCCCAAAACCAGGTAGAGCAATAGCAAATCTACCCAATAATTCATCCGTTTGCAAGGTGGGGGATAAACAATACTATGGAAACCTATTAGGTCCCATCAAATTAACCTGAGCATATCACATAGGTTAATAGGAACATTATTAGGTAAAGAAAAGTGATCAAGGGCACAACTTGCCTTAGACTCGAGATTCCCAGGTACCAACTTGGTCTTCAGATTCTCTTGAACTCACCGCTATTCGTAGAAATACATATAAATAGACCGGAATTACATAAAAATAACAATACACCAAACATGAGAACATACGACGTATGAATATTCTACGCGCTGCTACGAGATCGTAGGTTCGAGAATGACTAGAATCGGAGTTACGGTGAACAAGATATGATTTTCTAAAGTATTTAGGTGATTATACACTAGAACTATATTCTATGATGATCATATTAGAAGAATATAACTAACTCAAATTTAATCTAGGTTATTACTTGGTTAGAGACCATCTGCTAGTAACCTTATAGTTATAGTCAAATTACTTTGATAATTATTGATCTACTATTATATAGGGTAAATAGATATCTAACTATAAAATTATGGGATATAACAAAACAAGGTTTGTCAGTGCCTAGAAGATTTTATTACGAAGCTATCACAACTTGAATGGATGAAATCAGAGTTATAACAAGGGAGTTATGAATTTTCTAAGATTATTAGAATTATTTTTATACTAAAAATTATCTCCTCGGATCTTATTTTATTTAAATCAATACTCTAGACTGCAGGTACCATTTTCCCAAATACTAGGGGCTGAACCGAATAAAACAGGACCTGTTAGTAATTAGTTTAGTATAGCAGTGGATGGCGGGTTGATTATGCTAAAACATATGGGCTCTTTAGCAAATTGTCGAGGCAAAGGGGTACAATCTTTCCTCGGCTACTCGATCTGTAACCTACGGTCCCGATTAGAGCTAGAATCGATCTACGAAATAGACCTTAGGATCTGAGATCGACTCCTAACACACGACCACACCCCTGGTCTAATGCTAACCGTGCCACGGCAGGCCAACGGCCTTGATTCAGTGGCATGAAAGGGGAAGCACCTAACCTAATCTCAGTCGTGCACTAGGGAATCAACGGCGCACGCCAACCCACCCCTCTAGCTCGAATCCGGGCGGCGGCGCACAATGCCCAGTGTGGCGGTGGCCATGGCCGGGAACACCATAACCGCACCCTAGGGCCCCAACACCGATGTGATTGACCCTATACGTAGTCCTAGCTACCTTGAACTTGATGCCCACCATCTCATCCTCGTTACAGCTCTAGAACTCTTGACCATGGCCCTCCACAGCACCTCGGCGGAGCTTGAGCTTCGGTGAGCAATCACCAATCCAAGGGCCCACAATTCGTTTTGGCTCGAGGCGCTACGTAATGCACAGAGGAGAACAAAACTCGACGGAGATTCTCACATTGATTGGCACGGGCAGAAGCTTTATCCACGGTGGAGTGCAGATTCCACGACGGTTGTGATCTCAAGTGAGAAATCAGGGCTTTATCAGGGTGAGATCCTCCACAGCGTGTCCATGGTACCCATCCCCATGCCATGGCGAAGACCCACCGGCAACCCCGTGGACTCGAAGTTGATATTGGCTGCGAACGACGCCGCGGGTCTTCTCCACACAGCTCTACCCTCCTTTCCATGCTCCTTGCTCCCTCACCGGTGATGGTAGTTGGGATCATGGTGCAAGGAGTAGAGGGCGCGGATGCGTGTGTTAAATACCTAGGGATCGAGCCAAAGGTGGTGGGGGCAACCTGGCCGGTGAAATCTCCGGTGAATGCGGGGTCTTCTATTACGGGGATAAGGATGGCTCCAGCAGGCGTGGGACCCACGCGACAGCGACCCAGAGAATGCGCCTGGTGCACATAGGATGCCCAGTGGGGCCCATCAGTCAGGCGGCCGGGTTGAGGTGCGTGCTGCGGAGAGAAAAAAAAGGAGGTGGGCCGCGGAAGGAGGTTGGCTCGGCCAATCTCGGCCAAAAGTGGGTTAAGTGGCGCCTGAATTCCCTTTTTCTTTTCCATTTTCTGTTTTCTTCTCTTATTTCAAATCCAAGTTTGATTATGAACTTCAAACATATATTAGATGCATCAATTAGAAATCTCAGCATGACAATGCAAGTATTATATATTTATTTATTTTAATTCTTTTGTCCCTGAAACGAAACATACTATTCAATAAAGTGTGATTTGTTCAATGTGCCTCACCATAATATTTAGCTTAAGAAAATAGTTCAATTACATAGCCAAAGTTTATATTAACAATAACCCAAATGTATATCCTTCGCATAATTATTTTTAAGAGAGTATAACTTCTTATATGAAAGCTAGATTAAGATAGGTTTACCTTTTTTTAGAGCATAGTCATTAAAGAGATTATTATTTTTATGAAGGGGTAATTTTAATTCAAATAAGAATCTTTTATATAATCTCTTATTTGAAAAAAAATTGAGTCACAAAATGAGCTTTCCTAATTTACCCAAAACAGAATTTTGGGGTGTTACATGAACTTTGCTAAAGAGACCATGTAGTCTCCTATAAATAACCCACCGTCCTCTACAGGTATAGAATAATTACAACCAAGCCCAGAGTTTTACGTAGCGAACCTTGTGAATTCCAACATTTGTGTCCGTAGTACAGGGCTATTAGGAATATTCAGAATTAAATCAGAAAATGATTTTTAGTATAAAACTAATTCCAGAAAATTGTTTAATTCATAACTAATTCATTTTAACTCCTTTTTGATCCATTCCAGTTGCATTAATACTTGCAAGGTAAACCTAAACACACGACATGTCAGGGCACTCCGTCCCCACACACGTCAACTGTCCCCATCGATTCCTCGTTCGCGGCGAGGCCTCACCGCCTTGGCATACAATGCTCCACTGACCCCGGCTGCCGCCATGCAGTGACCGCACTTGTACCCACCATAGCTAGCATGGGAGACCTAGTCTCAAGTTGCGTGAGGGGTAAAGTCCGCGCCCAGCTTCACTCTGGTACTAGGTTTATCGGTTACCATATTTCCCGACATGTGCTTAGTACATTCAAACGCTTGACTCAGGTATCCACACATTAATCCTTAATTCCTTTTCCCGTCTCATGGACAAGGCATCCTCCCTGGATCCAAGTCCATAGACCAACATAGATCCCATTATCAAGATGAATACAATCAATTCCTGACCTCGCGCGAGTGCTAGAAAAATCACTCGACTTCTACCGAGATCCTGATTAGCAAAGTAGCTACTCGACCTAGCATACTAGTATCCATCTCAAAAAGGAATCCTGAGTTCATGCAACTAGAGGTTTCAAGCAACTCCTACACTTAAGTGCACATTACAATCCTACAAACATTAAGTGTAGTAAAGTAGCATATATAGATATGGTTATGCATAAAACCAAGGCTTGCCTTCAATAGCTAGGGCTGCGGGGAGATCCTTGATGGCAGTATCGGGAGCTTGCTCCTGGTCTTCCTCGTGGACAGCTCCTTGCTCAGGGATGAGCACATACTCTCCATCAGCGAGATTGCAATCTAATTAATGCAATAAGTAAGATATATGCATGGCATGATATGTAATTACAATTAAGATTTGATGGGGGAGGATTAATTTAATAAGACAGGGCTTATTCTTACTACTGAAGGTTTTTGGGGTACACTTAGCAAATTAGGGTCAAGCTTCGTTAAGCTAATTGGTAAGTCCATTTTGGTGTTCCGCTGACTTCTTTTTAATATCTTAGTGAAAGTTTATTAAGATTTATAGCTGAACTTATTGGAGTGAGATTTATTTTCCCTCTCTTCCTTTCTAATTCTTTTATGCTTTTAAGGTGGGTTTGAACTACAAGACAGCATAAATTTCTAAAACTTCTCCAAAAATTACAGTGGCTTCTTACTGGTGTATAATTCTTTGTCTTAAAATTTGGGGCTTAAACAGTGAGGGGTTCTCTCTGTATAAAATTATCAAATTTTAGGGCAGAGGGGTGTTTTGAACTACAACTCCCTTTTGACAGTGGGTTATGTAACACCCCAGGTGTTACTTGGGAGTTCCACTAATGACTACACAAAGAAAGCTCATCATCACATGTGACTTAACTTGAGTGAAGAACTTCAAACTTGGAAATCAAGATCCTAAATAAGTGTAACCCATCTTAAAAGTTATACCTTGGTATGTCATGCACCTATGAGGAGGAGAATTTCCCAAACCCTAATCCAAACCCCTTTGAGCAAGTGGAGCACTAGAAGTAAGTATGATCAAAAGGTTATGAAAACCACATGATCATGACTTGGGCCAATTATAAAAGTTGTAGCACACTTAGTACCCTACAAATAATAGTAAGAAAGTAACCCCAAAAATATTTCAGAAAAACCCCACAAGGTTCACAAAAGGGTTGAACACAAAAGAAAAATCAGAATTTGTCTAAGTCCCAAAACCAACCCTTTTCAAAGATCAAACATGTTCACCCTTATTCAAACTTCAAAACCATTTGACCCAATTGACAAAGTGGCGCCAAACTACCCCTAGAACACCCTAGAAAAGTTTGAACCTAGCCCTAAGTCGTTTGACACGACTTGGCACCAATTTTGTCTCGGTTTGGACAGCTAAGACATAGGCCACTTCTCACCCCTATCTCTCCCTACCCCGACCGTATCTTGACTTGGGGCACACATCAAAAAGGTAGGATATGGTGCAGGGAAGAAATCGTGTACAGTGGTTTTGCCAAGATCTTCAAGCTAAAATGCTCCAACCGGCTGTTGAACAAGGGCAGAAGCAAATGCACACGTGTTTGACGCGCTCTGAGCTCGCCAGAGCACGCCCGACGCGCGCCCCCGCGTGCCCCCACGTCGCGCCAAGCCAAACCAGCGCCGCTACCCGCGCCCGCGCCTATAAACCCCCCGGGGCGTCGACCGTACTCCTCCGCGCCCGCTCGACATCACCGGAGCACCAGATCAACGGCATTGCCCCACGCACGGCGTGCCCGCGGCCACCCGAACCCCTGCCACCGTAGACCGGCGAGTAGAGACTCT
The DNA here is from genome assembly GCA_029449295.1 of Zea luxurians. NCBI lineage: Eukaryota > Viridiplantae > Streptophyta > Magnoliopsida > Poales > Poaceae > Zea > Zea luxurians. Next base: position 447,143 of record JAOPSE010000540.1, read on the forward strand.
CCCGACCCTTTCCGACCGTCGGAATAGGCTGTGCGTGCCTTGGTGAAGCCCCCCGAGCAAGGAATCAGACTTTGCCTCGCCAGAGAAGCTAGTCCACGGTCGCCGGACTTCACCCGATCGCCGGTGAACGTAGACCGGGTAAGTCTCTGCACCATTTTCCGATTCCCTGCACACATAGCCTCTACGTCATCCCAGGAAGCTCATCGTGCCGTTTAATTGGACTAGATCACCATGGTTAGACCGGAGCACTCACCGTCGACGAGTTCTCCCGCCTGCGCACGTGGTCCAGTCGATTCTGGCCACCACCGCCGTCGAGCCGTACATCGTTGTGACCGCCAGAACCTCCCGAAGCCAACCCCACCCCTCGCCGGACCTCTCCCGCCGTCGATAAGCAGCGCCATCCTTTTCCCTTCCGCGGTCACTGTTTACTTAGGGGGAGGGACCACGGGGAAGAAGAAGAAAAGGGCAGGGGGTTTTGTGCACTGTCAGCGACTCAAGGGAATAGTGGCGCAGGGGTATAACTGAGAGAGTTAGTTTAGAAAGAACCCGAAGGCTTCGATGCAAAGTGGATTTTCAGGAAACCTTATTAATAATCTGACTTTTAATCCAAATAGAACTTGAAAAATTCATAACTTCTGTTTTGTTCACCCAAATCGAGTCAAACTAATTTTGCCAGACTCTAAATAATGTAAACCATTTAGGAAAAATATAAAACCCCTAAGTGTTATAGAAAACTTTAAAGTTTTGATTTAAATAATTAACTGGTCAAAAGCTAAAAGAAATAAGGAAAAATAGCTACAATGTTAGACTGAGGTTAAGAAAATATAGAGAAGTACTTAATCACTTCCTAACCTGTTTAAAAATAATAAACTTCTTTGTACACCAAGTTAAGGTAGAGTTTACAAAGTAAATCATTTTTAGCCTAAAGTTAGAGAAAATAATAAAAGTAGTTTAAAATAAGAACCAGGAAGCCCCCACATTTTTGTTAGCTCCCTTATTCAGTATAGTTCAATAGAAAAATTTATTATACCCTTGTTTAGTGCAAAATAAAGGAGATACCTTTTAATTTAGAAAAACAAGGAAACCTTAGAAAAACCCAAGAAAAATAGCCCTAAGGAGAAAAATATCACCTATGTATCTGGACAAAAATAAAAATGGGTACAGAAACCTCAATTAAATCACAGTTATAGTGTAAAATGCCCTTTTTAAGCTTGTCTTTGTCAAATTTGTACAAGTAGTGTCTGAATTAGTACCCACCCCAAATTTATGGGACAAGCTACAGTGACAACTAGTAACCCACTGTAATTTTTGCAGATTTTTTGGAAAAAGTTAAATCACTATTGTAGTTCAAACCCACACTAGATTTCACAAATAGAAAATGAAAAAGGAGAATTAATAAGTGGAGATTAATATTACCCTAACCCAACCAGCAAAACCCCTTAAATGCCTACTAAAACATCTAAGGGAAATCCAAGTTTCAATCCACTATGCTTATCCCTAGACCAAAACCCAAACCTAAAATAGTAAGCATAAACCATCAAGAGCCCCGTATAACCAGGAAACCCTAAGTTACTAACTAACTTAGTTTTTCTTCACTTGGCATAATGATTACTAAATCCTGCATAATCATAGCATACATATTCTTACTCATTGCATTCGATAGATTGCAACCTCGCTGACGGAGAGTACATCCTCGTGCCGGAGCAAGGAGTTGCTCAGGAGGTAGCCCCGGATCCAGCACTAGAGCTTGCCCCAGCTTTGGAAGGCAAGCCCCGGTTTTATGCATAACCTATTCTATATGTTATTTTACTACACTTAATGTTTGTAGGCTTGTACTGTGCACTTAAGTGTAGGAGTTGGTTGAAACCCTAGTTGCATGAACTCAGGATTTCCCTTGTGATGGATATTAGTATGCTAGGTTGAGTAGCTGCTTTGCTAATTAGGGATCTCGGTAGAAGTCGAGTGATTTTTCTAGCACTCGCGCGAGGTCAGGACATTGATTGTACCCACTTTCATATCATACTGATGTTAGTCTGTGGACACGGATCCATGGGGATGTGTGGTCTATGAGATGAAACTGGAATAAGGATTAACGTGCGGATACCTGTGTCAAGCGTTTGAATGTACTAAACACATGCCGAGAAATATGGTAAATCGGTACGCCTAGTACCTGAGTGAACCTGCCCGCAGACTTTACCCCTCACGCGACCTGAGACGTGGTCTCCCATTCCGGTTATGGTGGGTACAAGTGCGGTCACTGCACGACGGCAGTTGGGGTCAGTGAGGATTGTACGCCAAGGCGGTGAGCCCTGATTTATTGCCAGGGAATCGATGGGGACGGTTGATGTGTGTGGGGACGGAGTGCCTCGCCACATCGTGTGTTTAGGTTTACCTTGCAAGGATAAAAACTTGATTCGAATCGTCTGCTTCTCGCAGCTAATGAGACTGCTTGATCCATTGTACTGCATTGAGTAAAAAGTGGAAATGTGATGAATGGGCAAAAGTTGTTGATTGCTAAATGTGTGATACCATGTATGATTAGATAGGTATACAATTTGTCTTAAGAGAGTCACACTAGAACTTGACAAAGCTAAAACTTGATTTATAGACTCAGCGAGTGCTTTTTGGCAACCAAACCCCTCAGCCAAACAGCTGCATGTCTAGAGGTAGAGGAGTAGACTCCTCACACCGGGTAAGTCTAGCTGAGTATTAGTATAATCAGCCTTGCTTGTGGCATAATTTTTTTACAGGTTCTCTGGAGGATATGGTTGCTGGAGTGACTTGACCGTCCACCTTGCCACCGGGTTGGACAGTCGAGTGGGACCCTACCTCGGCTGAGGAGGAGCGGGAGGAGTGATGGGACAGGCTTCCCCATCTCTCTGTTTATTTACTGTTAGTTTTATTCCGCTTTACTTCGAACAATGATAACTACTTTTGCGAAAACTCCAATGATGATGTAATAAGTTTAGTACTCCTTAATGTATGGTTTTATGCTTTATTGTATTTGCTCTGTGCCTCACCATCGAGTGAGTACGTGGTACTTGATCCTGTTAGTGGCCTCGTCGGACTAGATCCGAGGGATTGACGTGTTATTCCTATTTAAGTGTGGTCTAGCCCCTAAGGCAGGACTTAGGCACTTAAGTTGGAATAATTCGGGCAATTCCGCCACAGGTTATTCTCTAAGACATATTTTTGCTGGCATGTAGATGTTATAACATGACTTTGTACAAATTTTTAGCCACTAATACTGATTAGTTATTTTGTTATGATTTTCTAAAGTTTCTAGCCAAAGGGGTGCTTTCTACTACCACTATACTTGAAAATATCAAACAAAAGATTTCTAATTTTTTTATCTTCTTTGTGCAAGAGCAATCATTCTGAAGTTTGGTGACTTCTTGCTTAAGGGAAGGGTGGTAGGAATTTCTTGAACTAAATGGCCTTTTTCATGAAGTAGGGGCAATGGGTATTATTTTGTAGCTTTCAATTGGGTTTTGCATTTTTCTTTGGTGTCCTACTTCATTATTAATCTGGTAAAAATATATTTGCCCATTATTTCACTCTTATTGGCTTGCTTATGATTTAATTGAACTATGGCTCAATATCAAGTTCTATTTGTTCACCCTACTTAAAATGATGGACTGGGGTGTTTATCATTTTTGTAGTGGTGTCCTAGTGATTACAAGTCCACTGGATTTTTCTTAACAATTTTGGAATTGTTTTTATAATTCTAATAATTATTTTTCTAGTTTGGTTAGTGCCTAATAAAACATTTCACCTAGTATTTGTTCTAGACTAGGGTTCCCTTTATTTTTCATAGGTTCTCTATTACTTAAGTGGACTAGGAAAAATATTTGCATTCACTGTTCATTATTTTCCAGGGCCTTTCTCATTTTCCTAAGTTTTGGGCAGTTATAGCTTTTAATATGTAACCTTGTTTAAATTTCTAATACTGGGGTTCTTACTATTTTTAAAAAGTGTCTAAGTGGGGTTTACACTTCTACAAATTTTCTTAAGTTCGGCACAGAAGCATAACTAATTTTTCTTATTTTAATAAGGTTTAATCAGTTTCCTTAATTAATTTCAAACTCTAAAATTTAAAACAGAAAGCATAGGGTTCAATATTTTTAGGTGATAGTCCATAATATTTTGAATCCAGCAAAATTGGTTTGACTAAATTTGGTTGAATATAACTCAAGATATAAATTTTCTAAGTTCTGTGCTGAATTTAAAAAGATTAAATAGAAATGGATAAAGGAAAAACGGTTTTGCACTAGGGTCCCGGGCGAAAGGTTTTAAATGTATTACAGACAAGTCCTCGGTTCACTATTCATCTGAGTCTGACTCTGCAGAAAACCCCCTAGGGTTTCCTGAAATCGAACTCGCGATCCTTCCCCTAATGGAACAGTGACCGCGACGGAGGAAAAGGGTGGAGGGCTTACCGGCGACGAGGTTGCTCCGGTGAGGGGTCGGGTGAGGTCCGGGAGTCTGTGGCGATCACGTGGAGGTGCGGATCACCGACGATGGTGGTCGGAGGAGGTCGGTCCACGCGCGCAGGCGGGGGAGCTCGGCGGCGGTGAGGAATCCGGCCTAACCAGGGCGATACGGTTCAATTGAATGGGTCAGGGAGCTTCACCAGAGATCAAGGAAGATGTGAGCGCGAGGAATTTGAGAATGGCTCACCGGATTGCTCAGTCTACGCGTGGCCGCGGGCGACCGAAGTCCGGTGAAGGCAATCTCAGGTCTCCGGTGAGGTTCTATCGGGTCCGAGAGCTTGGGTGCTCTACGGGCCACTGGCGAAGCTAACCGAGGGACAGGCACAGCTTGGACGCGGCTGGAGTGAGCTGGCCGCGGTGGCCGAGGCTCGGGCAGTGATGGCGGGCGGAGGAAAGCTCACTGGAGCTAAGGAGGGGCGTCTGGCCAGCGAGGGTGAGCATGGGGTGAGGTGAGGCATGCCCAGGGGAGGTTTTAAAGGCACGGGCGAGCACGACCGAGGGTAGGCTCTGACAAGCACTCAGGGCGTGCACGGGCGAGCGCCAGTGCCTGCTCTGGCGTCTGGCACAGCGTCGAGCACGAGGCAGCGCAGAGAAAGGTCGAGTTCAAGCGCGGATTGGCTCCAAATCTCTGAGATTATGGCCATGATCCCATTGAGAGATCTCTTCCCCTGACATTCCTTTGTTGTTTGTGTGTGGAGGCTTGCAGGTTTCGTTGACTGGATCAAGAGATATGGAGGGGTGAAGTTGGGTTTGTCGCGTTGCCGAACACAGAGAGAAGATCCTAGGTTTGACGTGTCCAGAGCACGCGTCCCAATGCCATCTTCTGGTATGAGGTAGAGGGGTTAGTTAGACACATTTTTGTCAATGGGAGCTTAGAGTTTTGAGATAGAGATCAAGGTGAACGCGCTCAGTTATGGTTCAAAGGCTGAAAATTCAGAAATCTGAATTTCAGATTTCCCCATTAAACCTCCACTTGAATGGCTTGTTTGGAGTTTTAAACAAACTATTTTGGCCAAACTTTTATAATCATTATTGTAGCTTAGTTAGTGTATTTCAATTTTTATAATTGGCCTAAGCCATGATTTCATGTTTTTCATGGTCTTTTATCCCTTTTCTCCCTTTCTACTTAAATGGCTTATTTAGGGTTGGTATTAGGGTTTCAACATTTTCCCCTTTTTTTTAAAACCTCATTTGTTTTAGACATGATTCTTTAGATATAAACTCAGTGGATCTTTTATTCTTAAGTTGATTTGGTGCTTCTTGCTCAATTTGGCTTACATGAAATGATGGTACTTGAGCTAGTACTGAGAAGAACCCTAGGTGACACTGGGGTGTCACATTATAAACTCTCAAAGGCGCTTTATGGGCTCAAGCAAGCCCCAAGAGCATGGTATGAATGACTGCAAGATTTTCTCATCACTAATGGCTTCAAAGTCAGAAAAGTTGATCCTACTCTCTTTACTAAAACCATTGCAAAAGATTTGTTTGTATGCCAAATTTATGTTGATGATATCATATTTGGGTCTACTAACAAATCCACTTGTGAAGAGTTTACTAGGATCATGATACAGAAATTCGAGATGTTTAAGATGGGGTGTTAAAGTATTTCCTAGGATTTCAAGTCAAGCAACTCCAAGAGGGCACCTTCATCAGCCAAACAAAGTACATTCAAGACATACTTATCAAGTTTGGAGTGAAGGATGCCAAGCCCATCAAGACACCCATGGGAACCAATGGGCATCTCGACCTCAACATGGGAGGTAAGTCCGTAGATCAAAAGGTATACCAGTCGATGATATGATCTTTACTCTATTTATGTGCTTCTCGACCGGATATTATGCTTTCCGTACGCATGTGTGCAAGGTTCCAAGCCGATCCTAAGGAAGTTCAACTTAGGACCGTGAAAAGAATCATGAGATATTTAGTTTACACTCCTAAGTTTGGACTTTGGAACCTGAGGGATCCACCTTCAACTTAATAGGATATTCAGATGCCGATTGGACAGGGTGTAAAATTGATAGGAAGAGCACATCAGGGACTTGTCAGTTTCTGGGGAGATCCCTGGTGTCTTGGGCTTCAAAGAAACAAAACTCAGTAGCTCTTTCTACCGCCGAAGCCGAGTATATTGTTGCAGGCCATTATTGTGCGCAATTACTTTGGATGAGGCAAACCCTCAGGGACTATGGCTACAAATTGAGCAAAGTCGCTCTCATATGTGACAATGAGAGTGCAATCCGCATGGCAGATAATCCCGTTGAACACAGCCGCACTAAGAACATAGACATTCGGTATCACTTTTTGAGGGATCACCAACAAAGGGGGGATATCGAGATAGCTTATGTTGGCACCAAAGAACAATTAGCCGATATCTTTACCAAACCATTAGATGAGAAAACCTTTACCAAACTTAGTAATGAGCTAAACATTCTTGATTCTCAGAATATTGATTGAAACTTTGCATACATAGCTCATTTATATACCTTTGATCATATCTCTTTTATGTCTGTGACTAATGTGTTTTCAAGTGTATTTTTATGCTAAGTTGTAGAAAGGGAAATGGAGTCTTCGGCGAAGTCAAGGCTTCCACTCTACTCTATCGGTATCATTTACCCTTCACCATCACTCCACTCTCAATTGGTATAATCTTCACTCATATTCATGTGAACCATTAGGGGAGAAAGTAAAAGGGCTCTCAAAAGATTCCGTTTTTGGCGATTAATGCCAAAGGGGGAGAAATATTAAGCCCAAAGCAAAAGGACTGCACCACCACCTAAGAATTTCAAAATAACGTTTTCAATTGGTTTCTTGTTATTGATATACTTCAAATTGGTATAATATTTTCAATTGGTATAAGTTTTTCAAAAACTAGCATCTCAATATATTTCCAATTGGTATCTATTAAAACCCTCTTGAAAACTAAGAGGAGAATTTCATTCAGGGGGATTTTGTTTAAGTCAAAGGAAAAGCATTTGAAACAGGGGAAGAAAATTTCAAATCTTGAAAATACTTCTCGCAATTTTATTCATATATCTTGGACTATTTGCAAAAAGACTTTGAAAAGATTTTCCAAAACAAGATTTGCAAAAACAAAACAAGTGGTGAAATGTGGTCCAAAATGTTAAAAGAAAGAAAGCAATCCATGCATATCTAGTGAAAGTATAAATTGGTTTAATTCCAAGCAACCTCTGCACTTGCCTTATGCAAATTAGTTCAATTCGGCACTTATATATTTGCTTTTGTTTGTGTTGGCATCAATCACCAAAAAGGGGGAGATTGAAAGGGAAATAGGGTCAAACCTTTTCCTAAATGATTTTGGTGGTTGAAATGCCCAACACAAATAATTGGACTAACTAGTTTGCTCTAGATTATATATTCTACAGGTGCTAAAGGTTCAACACAAGCCAATAAAAAGATCCAAGTTAGGGTTCAAAAGAAAGGAGCAAAATAAACCGAAGAGAACCCTGGTCTAGCGCACCGGACTGTCCGATGTGCCACCGGACATTGTCCGGTGCCCAAGGCCGTACGACTTCAAACTTGCCACCTTCGGGTTTCTAGAGAGCTGCTCCGCTATAATTCACGAATGTCTGGTGTGCCAGCAGAGCAACGGCTAGCGAGTGCAACTGTCGACTCCAACAGTGGCCTGTAACGTGAACAGTGCGGTGACAGTTTGCGCAGAGTTAGAGCAGCGCCAGAAGGCGCACCGGACAGTGAACAGGACCTGTCCGGTGCGGCACTGAATTGTCCGGTGCCCCAAGATGTCAGAGCTCCAACGGTCGAAACCGTCAGAACCCTAACAGTTGGATGACGTGGCTGGCGCACCGGACTGTCCGGTGCGCCCATCGACAGCCAGCCTCCCCAACGGTTGAATTGGTGGTTGGGGCTATAAATTCCCCCCAACCACCACCACTCCAAGCATCCAAGTTTTTCAGACATGTCATTCAATACAAGAGCTAGTGCAATCAATACAAGACACAATTCAAAAGAATCAAAGCCTCTCTAAGTCTCAAACTCACTCCATACACCTAGTGACTAGAGAGAGAGTTTTGTTCGTGCTCTTTGAGCTCTTGTTCTTGGATCGCTTTCTTCTTCCTCATTCTTGTTCTTCAAGTGACTTGTAATCAAAGCAAGAGACACCAATTGTGTGGTGGTCCTTGTGGGGTCTAAGTGACCCGTTTGATTAAGGAGAAAGCTCACTCGGTCTAAGTTACCGTTTGAGAGAGGGAAAGGGTTGAAAGAGACCCGGTCTTTGTGACCACCTCAACGGGGACTAGGTTCTTTGGAACCAAACCTCGATAAAACAAATCACCGTGTCATCCACTTTATTTTCTTGGTTGATTTGTTTTCCCTCTCTTTCGGACTCGGATTTAATTTTAACGCTAACCCTGGCTTGTAGTGTGTGCTTAAGTTTGTAAATTTCACTTTCCGCATATCCGCCCCCCCTCTAGGCGACTTTCAGCAACCGGTACCTCGACGCATGTTCACAGGCAATGGTGCCGCCGCTGGTGGACTATGCGCCGCCGCAGGCTGACCGTGGGAAGGGAGGAAAGCCTCTAGCCGTCGGATGAACGATTAGTTGTCAAGAACATAGCATGGGTAACGTTTTGGCCGATAGAACGCGCACCGTTGGATTTCGATCAAGTGAACACGAGTAGTTCTTGGCTATTTAAAATCTAGATCATTGTTCTCGAATCCTGTGATCGGTATTCAATACCGGATGGTTAAAGTATTGTTATAATCTGGGCCATCTAGATTAGATCGGGTGGCTTTGAGATGTCCATACCCCTTCACCGTAGAGACCCTGTAGTTTCCTATAAATAACCCATCGTCCTCTACAGGTATAGAATAATTACAACCAAGCCAAGATTTTTACGTAGCGAACCCTGTGGATTTCAGCATTTGTATCCGCAGTCCAGGGCTATTAGCAATATTCAGAATTAAATCAGAAAAATGATTTTTAATATAAAAATAATTCTAGAAAGTTGTTAAATTCATAATTAATTCATTTCAGCTCCTTTTTTATCTATTCTAGTTGCTTTAATCTCATATTAATATTGTTTATCATCTAGTAACCTTGTATTGCCATGAAACCTATGATTAAAATCTTGTACCTCCTTTGTTTTATAGTAGACACTTATTTCTTCGAAAAATCATAACTTTATAATCGTAACTCCGAATTTAGTGGTTCTCAAAGCTAGGATCTAGTTATGATGCGTAGAACATTATTATGTAGTTTGTTCTTATGTTTGGTGTGATGTTAATTTTGCCTATACCATGTTTGTTTGTATTGCTACGAGTAGCAGCGAGGTTACGAGTCACTTGAAGACCAAGTTGGTACCTGGGAATCTTAAGTCTAAGCAATTTGTGCTCTTGATCACTCTTATTTACCTAATAATGTTCCTGTAATCACGGTGACCTGCTCAGGTTAATTTGATGGGACCTAATAGGTTTCCCTAGCATTGTTTATCCCCCACCTTGCAGATGGATGAACTATTGGGTAGATTTGCTAATGCTCTACCTGGTTTTGAGAAACTAATGTTTTATTATGATCATGTTCCAATTATGTTGTTATTATAATTATTATTCATGATAATATCATCATGTTAGTTGGAACATGGAGAACCACCCAGGAAAACAGTGCTACCACAAGGGAGAGATTACCTTACCCGAAAGGGGCAAGCAGAGAGGCGACTCTGCTAGAGTATAGGGAGGTTCTCGGGTCAAACTGCTGCAATGGCAGTTCGGATGAGGGATTCTTATGCTTCCTTCGTCCTGAAACTGTAGTGGGTATTCTCGAACTAGTGGAACTTTGGAAAGGCCTCGTAGTGCTACCCTGGCTCGTCTCCTCGGTAGTGGTGTATGGGATCCGTACAACCCCGTGGCAAATGGGTAACATGACTTGTGGGTAAAGATGCACAACCTCTGCAGAGTGTAAAACTGGTCTATCAGCCGTGCTCACAGTCATGAGCAGCTCAGACACTCACATGATTAAATTATTGAGTTAAACTTAATCTATCATTTCCATTGCATCGTGGGTGTTATTATAAATTTTGATCTCTTATTTAATTGGATTGGTATCTACTTATACTTAGTAACTGCTAATAAAATTTTGACCAACTCTAAAAGTTATGCTCAGTGTTGGGGGCCTTCGACTTCCGAAGGTCCTCAAAAACATAATTTAACAATGTTTTTGGAAGTATAATGTATGAACAGGTACCTTCGGACTTGAGTTGAAACCACAGCGTGAAGAAGCATAAGAAGGAGTACGAAGGATAGCGCGAAGCCGAAGCTGTGCGCAGGAGAGCTTCGGCGTGATAGAAGAAAAGGAAAACCGACTTAAAGATGAAAAGGCTATTTAGACCTCAATGGATTACTATAGAGTTATTAGCAAATGTAAAGGGAATGAGTGTAATTTTACATGGGCTGCGTCCCATGCCTATAAATAGATGAACAGTAACCCCGTACTGTTCACGTTGACTAGGCATTGGTCCTTGCGCCACACTGGTACTTTTACCTTCTTTCAAGTCGAAGGTACACTTGTAATTTGATATCATTTCTATTTTTCCATAGTAATAAAATAGAAATGGGATAATAATAATATATGACTGCTTATATTATCTTTTATGTTTTATGTGATTCTTTCTTCATCTCTATATGTTATGTTGATGAAGGTATGTCCTTCATTACCTTCGTCCGAAAGTCATTATATCCTAAGGGAAATAATGCTTCGAAGGACGAAGAAGGGCTTTAACGTTTAACGTTTTCTGTGTTGCCTTGTTCTTAACTCATAGCACTTGAGAACAAGTCCCCAACACTCAGCTTTAACCATCTTCTTTGGTAAGCCTTACACTTCACATGAGCTCCCACCTTTGGTGAGTTCATGCACATTATTCCACTCAACTTGTTGAGCGATGAACATATGTGAGCTCACCCTTGTTGTACTCACATCCCCCTAGGTCAAGAACAGGTACCACATGATGAGGCGCATGAAGGATGTCATGATGAGTTCGTGGGTGGTCTAGGCCATCATCTCCCAGTCAACTTTGGGTTGCTAGATCATTATCTTCATATGATGTAATTATTTAACTATTTTGTATAGAACTCCATTATATATTAAAGATGTGACATTAGTTTCTATACCATGAGTTATCCCTCCCAGCACACATGTGAATCGCGCCCGGGTTTGGCCCCTAAATCCGGGTGTGACAGAATGACAAAGCTCAAACTGCTCTGGTGCCTTTTAACATTATGTGAAGCTATATTGGCAGAAGGGATCTTGTGTAGGAGCACTTGGCTTTCAGTGTCTGGCCACTTTCAACTAATTAGGGAATGCGAGAAACGAAGGAAGGTAGCCCATCTAGGCAAGATCCAGATAAGGGTGACTTGGTACGTTCGAAATATACATACAGGTTTAAGAAACAATTTAGTGAGCTAGATGATGATTGGTTGCAAGCCACTAAGCTAAAGTGTAATGAAGTTCTAGGTAACTTCATTAAAAAGGAGGACAAAGCCTTGACAGCTATGTAAGGAAAATGGACCCTGACCCATTTCACTAAATGGTTTTGGTATTTGATGGTCAACATAATCTGTGGACTAATTTTTCCCAAGTGTTTGTGCTTTGTAGTTCATGGGATTCGAAGAGGATTTGACTGAGGCTCTGAGGATGCAACACCTCAAAAGAAAGACCTAAAAGATTCTTAGAAGATCAACAAATATCAAGCATAAGTCCAACACTCAAGACCAAAAGAGCCCAAGAAAAAGATTGAAGAAAACAAGAAAAGGGCAGTCAGCCAGCGTACTGGTGGTACACCGGACTGTCCAGTGTGAAGATGCTGGACTGACCGGTGTGAAGCCGCCGGACTGTCCGGTGTGCACCGAACAGTCTACGTAGATAGCTCCATAAATGGACTCTCGGGGCTCAAGCACCAGACTGCCCGGTGTGCACATGATAGCCTGTTCAACGGTTCGCAACACCTTTATCAAATGGTTGACTGCCGCGCCTCAATGGTTGGCTAACATGGCTAGGGCAACGGACATGTCCGTTGTGCACCGGACTATCCAGTGCGCCCGATGACAGAAATAGTCAGCTTTATGTCCAACGGCTATATTTGAGGGGGAGGCTATTTATACCCCTCCAATCAGCCATTTAAAGGTGTGGGATCCCAAGCAACACACCAACACATGTTATTGACATTTCCATGTGATCAAACACCCAAGTGCTTAATAGAATCACTCGGTGATTGGTGTAGGTGTTTTGCGAAGTGCTTAGGATAGTTAGACCGCTATTGCGCTTGCTCTAGGTGATCTCTAGTTAGTTGAGTGAGTTTAGAAAAACCCACATAACCCCTTGGCTTTTGTGCAAGTCGTTGTAATATTGCACCAAGTGGGGCGAGAGTCTTGTGAGACCGTGACAACCGCGTTTGTGTCATGACTGCCACCATGTACCAGAGTGAACGAGGCCCATAGCGTTTCGGCCATAAGCTCGATAGTGAAGACGACAGAGTGCGTCCGAGAGGAGACCGAAAGCGGAGCACCACTTGCGCTTGGAGAAGGCACGCGGCTCTCTACGGAGTTACTCATCTAGGGTGCTTGGCCCTGGCGTGGGCTACGCTTTGCGTAGGGGTACCAACGAGGATTAGTCGGGACCTTGCGTGGTTCCAGATACCTCGAAAAAATAGCGGCGTCATCCATGAGTGTTTGCTTTCTCTATTAGCTCTTTAATGTTCTGCATTTGGTCTCTCTACTTAAGTTGCAATCTTTACTATTCATGATGTAGATTATATAGGATTGGAACTTAGGTTGCATAACTCCTTTTGCGATAGAGATAGCAACACATAGACAAAACCTAGTTTGCACAATCTAGTTGAGTTATTTGCATAGGTTTTGATCTAGGGATTTATTTTGGGCCTAGTTTTTAAAATGTTATTAAAAGTCCTAATTCACACCCTCTTAAGCGTCACCATTTCCTATCAGAGCCTGGTCTGGCTCATTTGAATCATTTTAGCTTCACCACTAATAGAGCCGACGCTTTTTAGGGAAAGGAGATGGATACCCATAGGCCACCACATTTCAATGGCACTAACTTCCGTATTATACTGCTAGAAAGGCTTGTTATCTAGAAGTGGTTGATCTAGGTGTTTGGAGAGTCACTCGTGACAGGATGAAACCACCTAAGAATCCCGAAAAGCTCACCACAAGTGATGAAAAAGAAATACATTTGAATGCTAGAGCCAAAAATTGTTTGTATCAATCTCTTAGCATAGACATTTTTAATCAAGTATTCACCTTTAAAGTTTTAATGAGATTTGGCTTAAATTACATGAGCTCCATGAGAGCATATCAAATGTCCATGATCAAAAACATTGCCTAGTCTTAAATGAATATAATTCTTTTTGAATGAAAGAAAATGAGCTTGTTAGAGATATGTAGTCTCGTTTAAATTTAAATATCAATGAGCTCAATTCTATAGGCATTAATAAGCTAGGTGATGTGGACATTGTGAGGAAGATCATCACCTTATTGCATCAAACAAAATATGGGAGCATCATCACCATCCTTTATAATTTGGAGGACTTGAGTTAAATGACCATGGCCATTGTAATTGGGAAAATTGTGGCATTTGAGATATCATGGAAGATGGGTCAAGAAGAGGAACCAACTTCTTCAATGCCATATGCTTTTGCATGTGATGAACACACAAAGGTGAAAGGTAAGAAGAAGGCTCTAAGCTCAAGTTTCTCAAGTGAAGAATAGGAAGAAGGTGAAGATGATGATGAAGAAGATGATCAAGCCTCAACATCATCCTCCAATGACGAAGAAACAGTCTGACGCATTGTAAAGGTAATGAGGATGATTCATAAGATTAATCTAATGAGTGTGACCATGTAGGTCGAGGATCTTCTCTTTAACATTGACAAGAAAAAGCAAAGAAAGAGAGGATGCTTTGCATGTGGGGAGAAGGGACATTTCTAGGATAATTGCCCAAATTTGGCCGAACCCAAGAAGAGGAGGAGCAAAGGCAAGACACTTAGAAGTGTTAAGACTTGAGATGATTCTTCGAGCAAAGATGATTCACCAAGGAGCTGCAGCCGCCGCTCTTCATCATGATCCTCACGCTCTTCATCACACAAATGCCTTATGGCAAGATGTAAATCGAGTATTGCATCCTCTAGTGATGATAGTAGTAATGACGATGATTGTGATGGTGAGGGAAAGCCCTCCTTAGATGAGTTGGAGCATGCCGTAAAGTTTTTTGAGGATGTTTGCACTAAACAAAAGGCTCAACTTAAAACTTTGAAAAGTAAGTTGCTGAGCTCTCAAAACGATTATAAATTCTTGCTAAAGTTTGAAACTTTTGCAATTAGAATCTAAAGCTCCAAACTCAACTACTAATGATGGCCTTGTTAAAAAGAATGAAAAGCTTAAAGCTAAGTTAGCTATCTCTCAAGATGTTATTGAAAACTTGCTAGAGAAAATGGAAATTCTTAGCATACATACCAATGAGCTAAATAGTAAGCTTGAAAACATTGGTAGTACACCAGGAACATTCTTAGTTGAAATTCCTCAAATTATTAAAAAGGATGATTCTACTTCTTGCTTAGATTGAATTGATGATTCTAACTGTAGCAATCAAGTTCTTGTTGAAAATATTGTTATAGAAACATGTTCAAATGATTTTGCATTAGAAAATGAATATTGAAGCAAGAGGTGGCTCGCCTAGGTAAGGCCTTGTATGACAATAAACGCAAAGCCAAACAAACCCAACCTCCTCAGGATAACAACACTACTGGAGTGAACAAGCCTGTGGAGGGTGAAACTATGGTTTGATGGCTTTGTCAAGGAAAGCTACAAGTCTTACCAATGCAAGGTGAAGACCCGGGAGAAGCAAAAGAAAAAGCCAACAAGCAACATCTCTAACACCTACATCAACAAGGTGTACAAAAAGGCGGCTATACCATACCCAATCAAGAAGAAAAAAGAATGTAAAGGTGATAGCCATCAAGGCCAACAAGAAAGCCAACAATGGAAAGACGGCCAAACACATCTGGGTGCCAAAGAAGATTATCTCAACCATCAAAAGCACCACGAAGGTTTGGGTCCCGAGAGTGAAGTGAGAAGTCCGAAGGACTTCGAGGAATTTGGAGAACTTGGCAAAATTGGGATGTATATCATGAGATGCATCACATCGGATCAAGTCTATTGCCAAGTGGGTTAGTGAATACTTTGGACCTAAATTCCCCACCCATGACTAAGGTAACTAGATTTATTGCATTTTCTTGTTCTTAGATATGCGTATCTATTTTCTTGTATCTAGTTTTTTTACCTTACATGCCTAGTTTTACATGTGGTGTTTACTTTTGATTAGACTAATGCATACTAGGTCAATCATATGGTAGGAATGCTTGTTTTCAATTCATATTCTTAAGCAAAAGTACATGGTTTAAAATGTTTAGTTAAGCAAGGCACATAGCTTATTTAAAACTCATAGATAGGTGGCACTTTTTGTTTTGCTTCGAAATTTATATCCTTCAAGTGGTGTCACTCTGACTTATATGTGACAAAGCTTAGATGATAGATAATTTGCCCCTCTTGATCTCAAAATCAAAGTGCATGTCTCCTACAAGTATTCGAAACTTGTATGCACACCTTTAGGGGAAGTTACTCTATAATCTAAGTCTTCGAGACTAATACTCGTTTTCATGTCCTTCATGTGTGTAGTAGTCATTCAAGTTCTGCAAGTGGTTTCATTCCACTATCGGTACCATTTACATGTCTTCTCTAAAATTTGATTAGACTATGTCATTATTTCACATCTTATGCTCCCCATGTTGCCATATATGCATATTGTCACACCCGGTTTTGGAAGGTAAACCGAATGCGAACCATGTACGTGCCAGGATCAGAAATTCACGTACATGGCGATTACATAAATGACTCATCATAGCACAATGCTTTCGAATAACAATAAAGAGTAAGTAATAATACGAAAGACTAGAGTCATTTACATAATACAAATCAAAGTACACATCAACGTACTTAGCAAAGGGTGACCAAGGGCATAATGGGTAGAACACTACTCTCGAGTTGAGATGGATAAGGGGAGATTCCAAAAAGCAGACCTGAGATAAGCATCTAGACAAGATCTAGTGATTACGAAGGTAAGGGTGATATCAAACAAAAGCTAAGACTTGCAATGCGACAGAGGAAAAGTAAACGACCAAGAGCGGGTTGGGTAAGACAACACTCTTGAATTGAAATAGGAGGGGAGGCATTAAAATGCAAGTACATGATAAGCATCAAGGTAAAGATTGAGGGATGAGAAGGGTTAAGGTGATAATAGACAAACACACAGCAAGGGGTGGAATTGGGACAAAACCTGTAAGACAACAAGTAGTGAAAATAAATCAAGGCCCAAATTGGGTTGAAAGAAAGGGGAGGCTTTTAAAGGATAAGTTTAAGGTAAGCATTTAGGTAAAAGACATCAGTATTGCAAGGGTCAAGGGCGATAATAGACAATGGTATGAGAGAAAAGATGAAGGTATTGAAGAGCCAGTGGCATAATTACAACAAAGAATGGAGTTATGTCAAGGCTTACCCACAGCAAAGAAAAGGATATTGCTAAGGGTAAGATAAGTAAAACACCGCTCTCAAATTGGGATAGGAGATTGGAGATTTTAGAGAACAGACATAGTGTAATCACCAAGGTAAGATTAAGAGATGAGAAAGGTAAAGGTAATACCCAACTGAAGCACGACCAAGGATGGAGTTAAAACTCGCAAGCGACAAGGAATAGAATAACGACCAAGGGAAAAATAGGTAAAATACAACTATAAAATTGAGATGGAAGAGAGAAGTTTTAAAGGACGGATATAATATAAGCATCAAAGTAAGATGTAGAGGCGACAAGGGTAAAGATGATAATCGTGAAAAGCATAACCAAGGATAGAGTTAAGGCAAGACTCGCGAAGTGGCGAAGTGGAGAAAAATAATCAAGGGTAAGATAGGTATGATTCCAACAGAAGGGTTGAAGAAAAAAAATCATTACCGAAGGAAGTTACAGGGGAAACAACAGATTACCACAAATGTGCAGAATAAAATGACTGCTCATGGATCATTAAGAAACAAGGGTGGTCAAGGACATGTAACTGAAATGTTTTAAATAGACATTGGATATAAAGATGAGAGTATGTAAGATTTCAAGGAGATGAGCATACCAATACTAAGAGACAAGAAATTGACGAAAGATAGCGAGTTAACAACAGAAAAGGAAAAGGTCTTTCTGTCATGGACATATAAACTGGAATGTTAAGTAGAAATCAAAGATTTAGAGGCAAGTATTTGATACAAGAGTATTGAAGAATCTAGGGATGCGAGCATGCAATACAAGGAATAGAGATAGCTAAACAGTGGCAATTTAATGACAGAAAGGAAAGAATTCCAAAGGCAATAAGGTTATAGTCAGGGGGCATCTAAAAAGATGTCGCAAGCACAAGAGTGAGATTAGATCTAATAGAATGAGAGAAGTTATAGACCATACCAGAATAAAATACTTTTGGCAAGGGGGCACATAGGGAGCACAACATAGAAATTAGTCGAGGTGACTAATATTTTGAAGCAGAATCAAGGATGAGGTGAAGTAATAGTCAATAAGTCCTTAAAACGGCCAGTGCTACTCTAGGATAGCGGTCCTACAGTCCGCAAGGCTTTGATACCACCTTATGTCACACCCAGTTTTGGAAGGTAAACCGAATGCGAACCATGTATGTGCCAGGATCAGAAATTCACGTACATGGCGATTACATAAATGACTCATCATAGCACAATGCTTCGAATAACAATAAAGAGTAAGTAATAATACGAAAGACTAGAGTCATTTACATAGTATAAATCAAAGTGCACAAAATAGAAACGTAGCCAACGTAAATAAACCCACCACAGGCAGCTGACTTGGGGAGGTCGCTAGCCTAATCCTCGAACTCATCGAAGTCCTAGAACTCCTAGAGATCCGCCTTGACGCCTTCTTCTTTACCTGAGCATAGATTGCACCAAAGGCAACCTGGTGTTTTGTGAAAGCAAGGGTGAGTACACATCAACGTACTCAGCAAATGTCCTGTTTGGCTGTGGTGGACTAGCTTTATGTGGGGTTAAGCTCAAACAGTTGCTTTTAGTTGGTCAGGTATTTATTATTAGTGGAAGCCAAGTTTTAGTAATAGCCAACCCGTGAACCATTTCCTCATCGAGGAAGCATCATTATCATCATCAAGCCAAAACCATAAATAGAACCATTGTATCTCATATCATATGTATCTCTAATCAAAGAGGATCTCAAGCCCGCTCATAACCGTGAGCATGACTGATATATCAGTTTCATTCCTCTACAGAGGTCGCACAATTTACCCACGAGTCATGATTCCCTTTCTGCCTAGGGAGAGCTAATCCCCATTGACAAACTACCTAGGTGGCCTAGCAGGGTATCACTATATATCCTTTACAAAGACTCTCCTGGTGCATAGCTGCTCGTTAGGTTTCGCCAGTCGTACAAACGCAGTACACCTCCCCAAGGTGGGTGACTAACCAAAACCAAATCGAATGAACCTCTGCAACCCCACCTTAGCAGATCGAGCACTACGCCCCCGGCCCCCATTGACGGCCCTCCTGCAAAGCCAACTATACCCCCAGGTTCATCTAATTAATCAGCTAAGGGTGTCCCATTCCACCCTCATGGCTGCACTGTTATCCCGGGTGGTCACTCTATGAACAGGTCCTTACTGAGAGGTACTCAGGAAAATAGCCTGAGTCCCCTAAAGTGTCACAAGAACATCATCATAATCATAATAACAGTATTGTATCATAACTGTTCACATCATGTTCATTGATTAAAGTAAAGCAATAGCATGAAGCTAACCATAATAACCCAAAAGGTAATCAAGGACAAAGGTAAATACAAAGTTAGTCAATCCTTAGGTTTCAATTAAGTAATGCGGGACAGTGAATTATAGTAGATAGGACATAATGTGTCAGAGGACACTTGTCCTTCACCAAACAGATGCTCAGGATCTTCAACCTTATAGAACTCGGGGAGCTTGTTCACTTGGTCGTCGAAGCTTGACCGTCGATTCCTCGAAGCTTAGAAACGAATCGCGATCTATTCGCGACGCATAGCAAAACAAACAGGAACAAACAAACAAACATATATATGCATAAGAAATTACACCATATAAGATAAATGTTATAAAAACATGCAGCATAAAATAAAGCTCGATCCTACGATCACGCGAGGGAAAGAAACGTCGAACTCGAAGCTACGGTTGAGAGATTAGCGCGTTAATGCTAAACACGTATTAACTATAACTTTTAGTTCGACATTATCAAATATAAATATTATACACCGTTTAGTTCGACTAATCTGCTACACTAACAAATGTCAGTTAATTAAGTAATTTAATTAAACAGGAGATTCTAAGAGAGACGAATTTACGACGCGCGAACACACGACAGCGTGCAAACGA